>OY744519.1:9578430-9600930 GCA_963556195.1 Sepiola atlantica | reverse complement strand
ACAGTAATATATATATATATATATATATATATATATATATATATATATATATATATATATATATATATATATATATATAGTTTTCAGGTCCGATTATTTTCGATAGGAATTCAAATCAGAGAGCTCTATGTCAATTCAAACAGAGCATGAATAAGTTATGAGGTCTTTTCGGATGTGTTGTGAAACACATCCGAGGAGACCTAGTTACGGTCGAAATAACTTATAATGTGTACAATCCGAATGTATATCTAGTCTTTTTCAACCTCATAACTTATATATATATATATATATATATATATATATATATATATATATATATATTATATATATATATATATATATATATATATATATATATATATATATATAGGGATAGAGAAAAAGGGAGATAGAGAACAATTAAATAATTAAATGTTATTTTTCAACTATAGACAAGGGTGTTTCGTCTTTTGAAGACTCATCAGTATAGATGAAAGCAACTGGTCTACTTACCGACAAGTTTGGAATTGCAACGCTGGGTGTTGTAACCTGACATCGTTTACCCCTTTGGTCAGCTGTGTCAACCAATAGTAGGGAACTATAACGTTACTACCAAGGCGGTGTGATCATTTTGTACCAATCAAAGTTCCCTGCCTTTATTAAGATGTCTTACAATATTATTTTTCTTATCTATATAGAATCTTGTTTCGTCTTTTGCATACCCATTAGTATACATTCAAAGAGAGAGAAAGAGAGAGGGGGAGGGGAGTGCATGTGACCCGTTTAGTCAGAATTATGAAATATGTAAATTCTTAAATATGTCATTGTTTGAAAATTACTTTTTTCAAGATTAAAATGCCAAAGGATTTCACAAAGTCAAAATAGCAATGCCATGCGATGAGAGACATTCTCTCTATCTCCCTTCTTTCTCTTTCTTCTTCACCCTCTTTCTATCCTCTTCCCTCTTTTCTCTCTTTTCTTTCTGACTCTTTTTAAATTATTTACATCATTCCATTCCTTTACCGACATTTTTTTATGATAAACCATTTATTTACCTTATTCGTATTTCCTCCCACCATGTGAAGATTAATGCGAAGGTGTAATTGTGCACGGCGACAAACAAGAAAACAAACAAGATCCACAGAGTTTTATTATAAACTGGAAAAAAAATAGAATTACTTTTGCACCTGGTCTTTCTCTACTTCTCTTTCTTTCAATGCTTTCTCATGCATTTCGTTTTCTTGTCTATCTTTCTCCATCTCTCCATTCATTATTAGTTTCGTTTTCAATCTTTTTAGTTGAATCATCGACCGTTAAATAACATAAGCTAACGTATACTGTTTAATTATGACAGCAGAAAGGTGTCCATGACAGTTTCTCTCGTGTAACTACAGACGGTTGGTGCACCTAAAGATATCAGCGTTACCTGTTCAGGTCGTCGCGGCCCGCAGAGAAACTCTGAAACTCGTTGATCGTGTTTCTAGTTATCATATAGGTGTCTAAGCAGAAAGATTAGGTATTTTAACTTATCATTGCTTTCCAGGCTTACATACAGCGCCTGTTATTCCAAAATTGTCACCCATCTGGTACTGGCCAGGCTCAACGTTGCTTGACTTCGGTGATCTAACGAGAACTGGTGTGTCAATGTTCTCGTTTTGTGCCTCTAAGACTCTTAATATGACTTTCGCTATTCAGTCGGCACGTACTCTACCAACACTGAATGTTGAGCTCGACCTGGTTACCATCTATCATCCTCGTCCCTTCTCAAGTTCAACAGAAGAAAATATGGACGGAGAATAATCAGAGTTGCAACTTGAACTCTTATTCGAAACTTGACTCAGCTTACTAATTTAAGATTGACATTTACGAATGAAGGCTGCTAGAGTCTTAGTCAATCATTTGCTTGAAATGTTGTGGCCAATATCTGATTGCGGATGCAGGAAGTTCAGAAATATGAATTGCCTTAACGAATTCAAGGGTCAGAAATATAGAGTGCCATACTAGAGCAAGGGGTCAAGCGCTCCAGACATCCGAA
Source organism: Sepiola atlantica (assembly GCA_963556195.1). Taxonomy (NCBI): domain Eukaryota; kingdom Metazoa; phylum Mollusca; class Cephalopoda; order Sepiida; family Sepiolidae; genus Sepiola; species Sepiola atlantica. The sequence goes on along the minus strand of OY744519.1, from coordinate 9,598,916 downwards.
GTTTTATGGAATGTTAAGAGTCAAATATCCGAGAAATCCAGAATTTTATTTTAAACGTAGGGATCACGCGACCTAAAAATACAAAGTTCTATAATAAGCGTAGAATCAAATTGCCGATAAATTCGGAGTTTAACGTTAGAAATACGCGTCAAGAGACCCAGACATTCGAGGTTGCATGATGCAGATAAGTGTCAAACGGCCAAGTTAACCGGAATTAGGGGCCAATTATACCAGTAATACGGAGTTCAATGCTAGAGGTATTGATGTAACTATCCAGAAATCCAGAGTCAAGTAGCAGCGAAATCCAGAGTTCCATACTAAATGTAGGGTTCAAGCGATCTAAAACTCAGAATTCATGACTGATTCAAGAATCACGTAGTCAAATAGCCAGAAATCATGAGGTTCTAGCTGGATTCAAGTGCCGTTAAGATATACGAAGATTCTTATTTAATAAAGTATACCAAATCTCCGAACTTCTCTACCAGATAATGCAATGGTCGGACCTAGTGATGTGTTTTCAGAATCCAAGAAGCTGAGGTGCTTCACCGGATTTATAAAGGGTTGAGAATGTCAGGTTATAATTCTAATGTTGACAAGCAACCCGGTGGAACCGCTGGATTATGAGTTTATAAATACGAGAGGTCCGGTGCTCCGTACCGAATTTAATGGTTAAATATTCGAGATGTCTAAATTTCAAAGCTGGTTTTGGCGACAAGGAGATTTCGTTTATCTGGGTTATGGCATATCAACTCTTTGTGAAGTGACGATGAAAAAGAAATCATTTCAACTACAACTGCGCCGAACTTTGCTTTCTTAGTCCGTGTGCCTAATTTCAACTAGAATTTTTACGATGAGTTTATTTCGTAAAACTTTCTATTCATAGAACAGGTTGCTTCAAGATTGCTCCCCTGAGAGCTACAACATGGTCGTCTTAAACACCATGTTAATAAATACTGGTGCCCCTCGACTTAAATACACTCGACCAACCCGACAATAAGCTAACTCCCCTCCATTCACTGTGGAGAGCCCCAGATGTCGGAGAGTCTTCTACTCAAATAGATTCTTTCCTCGAGATACTGGCTTTTGGAAATCCTTCGCTGCCCCCTGTTTCCCCGAATGTACGGACATGCAGAAATGTTAAACTAATGTGAATAAGCATCTTGCTGCAGAGCTCCCAATTTAGGATGACCCCCAAAGCTTTCACTCTAATTCTCAGTAGTCCATTACGTCTACAGTGGCAACTTGCCTTGTTAGGGGTGAACTAAGTTAAAAAATATATACTTACATGAGTAATACAAATTTTGTTAATTTCATTATCATTGTTATTCGTTTTATAATGTGTTTCATTATTCAACTGGTAATGTATTCCTATAATTAAGTTTTATCCTCGAGTAGCTTTTATTCTATATAAATGACACATTAGTAAAATAAGTACGATTGATTGTAAGTAATATATTAAACGCAGGTGTCTATGCTACACAGAGTGTTCTCAATCGGGGATGTTATACTTATACGTAATCAACTGTGTACAGGGTTACAAGTCCTCAATCTCCGCTGTAAAAACCCTCGATGCTATCGACCCTAATATTCTTACATGAAACCTAAGTTCTTACTTGGACAGCGAGCATTAGCCGCCTTTATATCAATTTTTCCTACGGATAAGTCACACATTATCAAAGCTAAAAGCCGTTCTAGGCAAAGGGATAATGAGTGGGATAGATTGTCAGTTGAATGATGAAGAATATTATAAGAGGATTGAAAATAATGAATGGAGTTAATAAAATTTGATTACTGATGGAGATGGGTTACGATAAGTATTTGTTGACACTGGATTTAGAGATGATCATGTTATAGCTTACAAGGAAGCAGTCTTGTTGTAATGTGTTTCACAGATGTAAAGTTCTTTGGAAAAAACTCTGTTCTTCAAAATTTCATTTGATGTTGAGCACGCGGAGGAAGAACATTATTTACCGCGAGGTAGTAAGACGCATTCTTACTGTGAATGTCTTACAATGAGAAACCTGATATTGGAGCTCAGTCGAGCACTTTCCATGGAAATAACGTCTCTTTAGTAAAAAGGAGGTTGTAAAAAACATAAAGAGTCATACCCCACTAGATTGCGAAGTCAATTTTGTACTCTGCTAAAGCAAGAAAGACAGCTCTGAGCGCCAGCCCCTCCCCAGACGTGGGAGCAGTACTTCATCTTATGGCGTATCTGACTCTTATATATCAAAAGGATTGTATCAAGAGTTAGTTAATCACAATGATCTAAACATTTTTCTATCAACCCTAGAAAAAGACTGCAAGAGAGATGTGAAAACAGTACTTCACATTATTACGTAAGTTTATATTAAGCTCTTATAAGCCTATAACTGTGTGTTTCTATGTGTTGAGGTTATAAAAATCCCGCCTGACAAAAATAACTCGAGACGTGTTAATAAATACGATAGATTCGTTTAATTTGAACTGCACGATGCCTTGGTCCGTGTAGGCGTCCATTGCACCATTAGTGTCCGCTCGCCTGACGCTTTTCTGGTATCTCTGGTCAAGAGGATCAAAATTGCATTTTACAACGGATTATTTGTTGCAGTAAGGGTCAACCCGAAGTTACAGAAGGTTCGAATAGTCACTGAGTTTAGAGCGAGGGGAGTATGCAGATGTAAAGACTGTCCTTTCAGCGTATTGGCATTATCATAAAGATGATAACAAAACTCGATAAATGTGAAGAATCTAAGATCAATCGATATATATATATATATATATATATATATATGTGTGTGTGTTTGTGTGTGTGTGGGTGTGTGTATGTGTGTGGATGTATACGTAAAATAATAGTGAGCTATAGATAGATAGATAGATAAATGTTCCTGAAAATTTTAGATGAGGATTAATAATTTGGATTATTTTGATTATGTTCTCATGTTAAGCGTTATTTTGTTATTTATTGAAGATGTCACTAAAAATGAGAACAGTAATCAGAATAATCCAAATAATCTAAACAGATAAATACATATAGACAGTTCGAAATAGATAAATAAATAGATAGATAGATATTAACATGCCGAGATAGATACATAGATGGAAGGAGAGGTATGAAACGACAGATCACTACACAAACAAGCATATATATATATATATATATATATATATATATATATATATATATATATATATATATATATATTCCACAACATTATTATTACTCCCATAAGTCTCCACCATTTCTCGGTCATAATGCTAATCTCCCATATCTCCAAAAGATACAATCTTGCTCTTATTTCTAACCGGTTTTTATCGGCATACCAATTTCATCATCTCCCAAATTTATCAAAACGGTTTCAAACCATTTAAAACCCTTACAGAGTTAATGCCGTTAGACCGCCCGGATGATACCTTTATTTAAATTCCTGTGGGTTTTATTTAAAGTCCTTTAATCCAGGATTTAAACAGGAATTTAATTAATGCTGTTTTGTTTTACCTCTTTAATCCTTAAACCCTAAACCCATTTTCTCTCCTTAATCATTTTAAAAGACACATCATCAAACCCCAAAACAGTAACGGCCAAGTATACGATACTCATAATATTAACTCACGGGAATTATATAGAAATATTTTAAAAGGTTTTTAGTTTTATTTTTCATTTTTATTTTTTATATCTCTTAAAATCTCTTCCGTTACTTTTCACCCCCTCCTATTTTTTTCAAACTTTATTAAACCTATCTTACACTAAATTTAAACAAACATACATAACACTCTAAACAAATAACGCGTCCAAACGAGAGTTATACGTGACTTCACATTTCCGAAACAGATGACAACGGAAGCTTAAGAGAGCCGGGTGGCTAAGTCCTCCCGTGCTTGAAACCGACGGTACGAATATTGTACAAATTTGTTTGTACCAAAATAAATAAATATATATATATATGTATATATATATATATATATATATATATATATAATTTATACATATATATATATATGTGTATATATATATATATCTATATATACATATATATATATATATATGGCAAGTAAGCTACACAAAGGCGTCCATGTTTCATTCTTCATTTATATATATATATATATATATATATATATATATATATATATTCAACAAAACCGACCCACACATAGATTACAATAGAACACTGTGACAGCTCTCGATCTTTAGCACTTCTAGATTTCAGTTTCATATATGAAGAACGAACCATAACCATTAAATTTTACAGGAATCTCGCATGTAGAAACATATTCATATGTTACAGATCGGTCCTCCTTCCTAAGGCTAAAATAAGCTATGCTGGGAACGAGGTAACTCGCATACATAAGAAATGCGGCATTTAAGCTGATAAAACCACTTGCAGCGAAAAATTCCAACAGGTACTATTGACTAATTGATACCCCACACCCACCATTGAACACTTCCGGAAACCTCGGAAACCCCGATGACGGACGCAACACGCTCCTTTCAACACATGCTTTCTGAAGTTGCCGAATTTCAATGACACGATTACCGCAGCTATCCGCAAAGCTATACGTAGGGAGAACCTCGACATTCAACTAACATACATCTGTCCTTCTCTACAACAAAAATTGAAACACGGAACACCAATTACCACAATACTTCCTGCCCCGTAGCGAACTGCCCCATGAACAGCACATACAAATGCCACCGCACATACACTGTAAATCGTATACAGTGCACAACATGCAACAAAATATACATCGGTAGTACGGTGAGGCCCCTACATCTTAGAGTCAAAGAACTTCTACAAACACGTACATTTTCCTTCCACAAACACATCCACGCATGTGGCAACACCAGCAAATCATTCAAGGTTGATATTCTGGCCACGGAGAGAAACGTTGGCAAATTTCGAATAAAGGAATTGATACTGATAGCAGAATTATGTCCCCAGATAAACAACCGACTCGAATTAGGATCATCATTTCTAGTCTAATACAGTTTCACATATCACTCTTTTTGTATTGTTTTGATCTTAATTTAACCCTTAAATGAATACAAAAGACTAATGATCTAAAACAATAACATCACCTTATAATAAAAACAAATAATATAGCAAATTAGGTCAAATTACTCACTCGACACGAATTAACAGGGGAAAAAATAAAAACAAATAAATAAAATATATAAATAAGTAAATATATAAATAAATAAAATAAATAAGTAAATAAATAAATGTTAAAAAATAATGTCTATAAACTTATAATAGTAATAATTTAATATAACAACAAAATATAATTTATAATAATGATGATATTAATAATTATAAATAATAATATAGCAAGATAGGTTAAGCACTTACTAGACATTATGTGACATTATAGTTTTTTATATTAAATCATATTTTAAAACGATAGTTTACACATCTTATTCGATATCTTTTTATGACACATATGTGCGCAGGCCCTGGGTCAGCGTTTCTCGAGCACCACCAAAAATTGAAACAACACGAAACTCACTGCGAATATTAGAAAGGTCGGCCGGCCCCTCAGAAGATTAAGCGTTCATTTACATGCAGAATAATTAAGATTTTAACACTAGTTCTTAAGCCTTTAAACTGGCTTTAAACTTATAATTTCATTAACATGTTTCAAATTGTTCTTACGTTTTAAATCAATATTAAATTTACCTTAAAGATTTCTGCCTCACTGTTGGTCGTGGGTTTGCTTGCACACTCACCTCCGTTGCTGGCTCGTGATCGTAGTGGTGTACCTGTCTTGTGGATAAACTCTGTCCTCATGCACGGAAGACAAAAACGCTCGAAGGCAAGATTTTGAGAGAGATTCAATTATTTATTTCACATTTCAATCGGTTCCTTCATTTATGCTCTTCTTCACTTTCATACTGTTTGTGGAATGTGACGGATGTAATTTGCTATATTCTTGTCCAGCCGTTGGGATCTTGCTCTGCGTCTTAGCCCATATCTGGCGATGTCACCCGGACTACGCATTGCAAGGCTACTTAATCGACGTGTATCCATCTCGCGCCTCCATAGTGAACTGTCTAGAAAGCTAATTTCTCACAAAGGATCTGTGATGTCAGAGCCATTTGACCCTTCAACCAATGTCATAACAGAACTCAATATCACTTTTTGTTTAACCTTTTTGATCCGAGTGTTTGATCTCGGCCAGCTCACATCCAGTATGTTATGATTCCCAGTATGAATCACCGTGATAACATTTCTGTTTGTCCCAAATTATCTATGTACCTATTATGCACTTCATCCTATTTCTTTCACCCAGTTCATAATCCATACTAGCTAACTTTACACGTTTTCAGAATACAGGGCCCTCATAATGTAACAATTGAATGCATAAATAATATTAATACTACTACTACTACTACTACTACTACTACTAATAATAATAATAATAATAATAATAATAATAATAACAACAGTCAAAAGAGAGAAAAAATACCGTAACCACCCCGATGAGAATAACACCCTATAACATTAATTAAAAAGAGAAAGAAAATGCATTTGTTATATGAGAATAATAATATTTAACCTAACATATTTACAAATAACTAAATTTAAAAGCGACTTAAGCATTATTAAACTGACCGAGCTGAATTACCTCCCTTCCATTGTTCATCATCTTCATCTATATATTAATACAATAGCGTGTGTGTTCGTGTGTCACGCTTCCGGCAAAAGATCTGCGCATGCGTGCCGCACTTAGATTTTGAAAAACATTCAACTGCCGTAATTTTCGAAACATTTTCAAGTATTTCCCTTTGGCGCAACGGTTAGCGACGTAGTATTTTTGACATCGGCTCGACTGGTTTATAGTTCGAGCCCAACCAACCTCTAAGATTTTTTTCTACATTTCGAGGGGAAGGGGAAGAGAGGTATGGAGGGGACGACCGGGAAGACACATATTGATACAATAGCGTGTGTGATTTTGTGTGTCATGCTTACATCAAAAGCAACGACCTTCCGAATCTTTGTATGCTACTCATGAATTGGCTTGATCAAAGTGTAGTATCTGTTCCGATTGATACTGCACCCCATAGACTGGTATTGTCTTGGCCTTCGGGGCTTGATTTACGCCGGTCTATGGGTCTGTCCTGTACAGTTCTAGGAGGTCCACCCTCCCAGGCTTTGCCTCCCCTCTTTGGGGAGGAGTAAGTTTATTGCTTACTGCCTGAGGCGCTCCTACCGGGGAATGCCGACGGGGCTGCCCAGGCAATTTTTAATGGCCAGAGTGCTCACCTCTCGGGTGCTGGCTTTTCAACCCCACTTTCCCGACCCGACCTTGGGTCACATCTTACTTGTGGGAGTAAGATAAAACTGGCCTTGTGCCTAACTCCTGGAGAGGAGTAAATAAATATTCATGCATTGGAGCCAAATTTAATTTAATCGAAAACATTTACAAAGTAAGGTTTAGTCGTCGAAATATTACCTTCACTAGAAATATTGTATATAAAGAAGTTTTGTAAATTGTTTCATGTATTGTTCATTTAAAAAAAAAAATATACAAGTCCAAATCTTATCATATTTTATTAAAACATGTATAGGTTAGGAACAACATAATTCGTATTAAAAACATCATTTCGTGTAATTTACACGGGTCCCGCTAGTTAGCATTAGACAGATACGAGCGATGAATGAATAAATAATACTAGCTTGAATAAAATTAATTAATAATATACATGATTAAAAAACAATAAATAATTCCACTATTAATATACACAATGATACAGAACGAAAAACAAATAATGCAATGTTTAATGACATTTTAATTTAAACGAACAACAGACTTGGGTTAAATTTAAGATTTTAAAAAAAGATTCTAAAATAAAAAAAATATTTTTAAAATATTTAAATTTGTGAGAAAAATTAATCGAAAGAGTGAAAAGAGGGAAAAAAGTAAAATAAAAATTAAAAAATAAATAATAAAATATTAAAAACATTTTTTTTTAAATCTGTTTATATTTCAAATTACATCAGTATTTGCTGTGGGATTTGTCCTCACTGCTACCGACATATGCACATTTGAACTGGAGTTGAACAGAGATGTGAAGAAGAGAAGAGTTCTCGAAATATTATAACATCGTACCAGACCATTTTGATGCAGGTATAACATAACATTGTAACAGTGTGTAAATATATATATATATATATATATATATATATACATTTAAAAATGATACGCGGAAATCTCTCTAAGGCTATTCGACTATCATCTCGTCAGGAGAAAATCAATGGTTTTAATTAGTAATATTGTCGAAAGAAAGAGCAAATGGGGATTTGAAAGTGCCTGTAGCTATAAAGTAGACCGTTTTGAGGTCTTGCATCGAGCAGATTCCAAGAACCATTTGAAAATATTGGAATCTGTCTCTATCGCTATTCGAAAATCTTCCTTGTGCCGGCAGAAGGAATTTGTTAGATCGGTTAATCTCTTTGGGGAACTTTGAACTCCCTCCCTTTTTTTTTCTCCCCTAACGTAGTGCCTTTTAATCGTTTTTAAGTAAATCATTAAATTGACTTTTAATCGCTCTATTGTTAATTTAGGCACTTTCAAATCCCCATTTGCTATTTCTTTCGACGATATTATTAAGTAAAACTATCGATTTTCTCCTGACGAGATGATAGTCGAAAGGGCCTTAGAGAGATTTCCGCGTATCATTTTTAAATGTATTTATAGGTTTTGTACCTCAAACCTTTTTATTTATATATATATATATATATATATATATATATATATATATATATACATATATATATATGTGTGTGTGTGTATTTGTGTGTGTGTGCGTATACACTGTATTAAGAGTGAAACTATTTAACCCGTTTCTACCATTATATGTCTTATTTTGCTCCAAAATGTGTCTATCTGTCACACCTCTGCATTGTATTGCTTTCTAAGTATCACACACACACACACACCCACACACACACACACAAAACACATACACATAAATATATATATATATATATATATATATATATATATATAGATATAGATATAGATAGATAGATAGATAGATAGATAGATAGATAGATATTTATGAACATTCATCTTTATTCTCCAACAAGTACGGACGTCCACCCAGTAGTGGCCATTATTTTATTTTATTTTTCCTCCCAATATGTCTACCCTACATGTATCTGTACTTGCATGACATTTTTTTCTCTATATTATCATCCTGATGAAGTCTTATAAATAAAGACGCAACGTTGATGTACACACAAAAAAACATCCATTTTTTGGTTTTCCTTTTTCATTTTCATATCACGTCGGATTACCTTCATCCTTCTCTTCCCATATATATTTATAGTATAACTTTTAACTAAATCAAACATTATTGGTTACATATGTGCATACGCGTTTTGGTTGCACTCTTCACAGAGTCCACCTCTTCAGAAGAGGTGGACTCTCTATGAAGAGTACAACCGAAAAATGTATGCACATATGTAACCAATAATGTGTGATTAAGTTAAAATGTATACTTAAGAACAGCTCTACTTGTTATTGAGCACTTTTTATAAACACTGGAGTTTCAACGGTTTTACATCTACATAATCTAATACAATACAGGTACTATCTCTCTCTCTCTCTCTCTCTCTCTATATATATATATATATATATATATATATATATATATATATATATATATAGATAGATAGATAGATAGATAGATAGATAGATAGATAGATAGAAGGATAGAGAGACAGATATATTAAGTCGGACATTTGTGAAAAGATTGATAGAATATATGTTCTAACGTATACGTCTTAGAATATCAATGTCTTATAAGGATAATAAATTATATTGAAACTTCGAACTTACTCGTGGTCGCCGAATTTTACGTCAGCACTTTGAGGCCGGTAATTATTTGAAAAAACTACACGAGATTTCTAATAACGTGAAACACTTTGTTTTAATAACTTTGAAAACAAGTTTATTTCATAAAGCTTATAAATAAATATAATTAAAATATATTTTTCATTTTTATCTGATAATTTCGCACCGTTCGATTTTGACGGATTTGTTGTATGATTAAAAAAAAACACTGCAAAAATACTGATTTGGTTTATTCTTTGTGTAATTGTAAATTATAATTTGAAAAACAAAAATTACTGCTTGTTATATTTCAAATTTATGTATTGAAACACTAAATTTTTTTACACGATAAAACTGAAGAAAGAAAACATTTTAATATATTATTTTTTACTGTCAAAATCCCCCAAACAAATTACTCTTTCTCGGCCTTATGTAGCTGAAGTACTTTTTATATAACCCGAAACAATTAGTTTGGATTAATTTCTTTTAAAAGTTATTAGAAATTTTTTGTCGGTTTATTTCAATAAGAAATCAGAAAAAATACTATTTGTCGTCCTTAGTAATCTCGGCGACTGATTTCATATAAACAACGGCCTAAAAGTGCTGACGTCACATTGACGTCACGTTCGACCGTAATAAATAGGTTTGAAATCTTTAAAGAAATGTAGGCAAGCAGGCAGACTGTTATAGATATACACACACACATAAAACAAATCTAAATAGAGAAATTTTAACATATATTAAATTGATTGATATATATATATATATATATATATATATATATATATATATATGCATGTGTTGTTGAAAACAACAGAACTCTTCTGTTTAGTGATTCCTTTTTTATTTTTTCCATTCGCCGAATGATCTTTTTGATGTTGAAATGGAATGAATTAATGTAGGATCCGTGTGTTTGACTAACGTTTGCGATTCTCTCCGGAATCATCTTCAGGTCTTTAATGGAAAAAATGAATAAAAAGCGAGTGAAAGAATGGAATTTCTTTAAAAATACGCCGGCAAACCGTTCACGTAAAAGACGGACGTCTACATTTGGAAATGTGACGATTGAAACAGTTCTTCGTTTATTTATTAATTTGATTTATTATTATTATTATTTTTATTATTTTTTATTGAAAGGACTCACTAAACAGAAGAGTTCTGCCGTTTTCAGCAACACATGCATTAATGAAAAAATGCTGCCTAAATACACACAATGTATATATATATATATATATATATATATATATATATTATATATATATATATATATATATATATATATATATATATATATATTATATATATATATATATATATAATAATCATGTGTTTGGTTTAGTTGTTTTGTTTTACGGCAGAACAACCCTTTTCAGGTTATTTTATGCTGAATCCGGTCAGTTTGGTAAAAGTTTTTGGGAAGTGAGGGAGAGGAGGAAGGGGGGGGGGATATTGTTGTTTTTTGTTTTGGGGTTTGCCGAACATGATTGAGTTTAACAAAGAAAATAAAAACAATAAAACATTAATGTTTGGTGCATTTTGTGCCAGGAAGCTGATATCTTCAGACAGCCTCATCTGGTGACACCGGAGATAAGCATGTGTAGATAGATAGATAGATAGATAGATAGATAGATAGATAGATAGATAGATAGATAGATAGATAGATAGATAGATTTAAACAAACAGACAGAATAAAGAAAAACAATTTACTAATGAACAATTTACTTGGGAATCTGTTGAGATTAATATTTGATGGTCCGTTTTATGATCAAATAATGTGTGCATTAACATCTATAAAATGTACATTTTCTGTCGTCCTTATTAACTTTGATCAGTAATTGAATTGTTTCGGTTTGCATTCAAATAAATACACCTTTTTAAGTAGGACACATATACACTGCTTGCATTAATAACAACAGATCCGAACGGTTAAACCGTGCTGACTTAGAAAGCGCAATGACTTGACCTAGTTTTAATATAATAATACATATTTTGAGTATTGTCTTATGGTGTTCTTCCAATACAGTATGTGTTTGAAAAATTATATTACTACTTCTATAAATCATTTTAGTTTTATTCCCAAGCCATCCTCCTAGCTTATAACCTTTTTATATGTGTATTATTTTGATTTTTCGGGCTACTATTCTCATCTTGGGTGTGATTCTCAAAACGTTGAACTCAGTAATCGGTACAGAATTTCGAACGGAACTCATTATCTAATCAAGCTTTCATTCGTTCCATCAGCGATTAATATTCCAGGCTTCAACAAAAAGCACTTGAAGAAGGCCGAATGGTTACATCGACCAAAACGTTGTGATAATAACATCCAAGCTTAGTCCGAATAATCTAAATGATATACATTATCAATTCACATGGAAGAGATAGAGTCAGCCTCTCCGTGGCCTCCTCCACAAGTACATGCTAACAACAACAACACTAATGACTTTACACCGCTCCCAGCGACCTCAATCTCCTTTACAACAATCCCAACGCCCGCTAACAACGACAAAACTAATGACTTTACACCGCTCTCAACAACCGCAACGTCCCAGGCAGCACGCGCCTGTTTTGTACAAGCGGACCTGTCTGCCACGCTCTCATACACGCAAACGTCGAAGGCCTCACCACCGCCAAGCTCGACATTCTAGAGAAGCTTGACATTAACAAGGCAATCGTCGTGCTTCTGCAGGAGACTCACAAGGTAAATGACACCATGCTGAAGCTCACCAGGTACACACTAGCCGGCCACACCAATGACAGAAACCACGGCCTAGCAACCTTCAGGAGTGACGACGTACACTGGTCAACAGCTGGTCAATGCGTCCCTGACGCCGAAGTTGAGTGGACTGCTACTAAAGTGCAGAAGACGACTGTCGTAAATGTCTACAAGACACTGCAGAGAAAATTACAACTATGCTCGCTGCTAGATACCCATTCCCTGTCGTTTATGCCGATGACTTCAACTGCTAAACACTGACTGGCGCTATAAGATCATCAATCTAGACGGCGCGTACATGCAGACTGGGCATCCACAGCAGATGCCGTTATTCTGTCCCACCCGTTCGCCTCTCGGCATGAATATCGAGACAACCCCAGGTATGACCTTCGCCAAAGTCATCGAGAAAAAAACCACTCTTGGTACGGCGCGTCTTGGACCGTTCTCCTCACTCACAACATCGTCCATCACTGACTACACCGCCATCGCTAGTCCAGACGACGGATGGAAAACCAGTCCGAAAGTGAGACTTCCGCAAAGCCAACTTTTCGGAATTTGCGTGCTGCACTAACACTGCAGCCGAATCATTGACAGTGCCTACAACGTCCAATATAGACGAGACCTATGTTGATGGACGCCGCCCAGAAACACGTCCCACGCGGAGTCCGAAAGAACTACGTACCCTGCTGGGACAAAGAGTGCGAGGAACTCTTACACGCCACATACCTCATGACCCGCCTCAACAACAAACAGAGATAGAGAGAGAGAGAGAGAGAGAGAGAGAGAAAGAGAGAGGTGGGTGGGTGGACCGAGACCGTCGAATCAATCCACTTCACCTACTCCAGCCATCATGCGTGGCATCTCATTAACAAGCTGACCAGCCACGTAACAAATCCAAAACCGTGCACCATCACAGCCGACGCGATTACAGCGCACAGTACTATATCTATAGGTTTTGTAATTAAATGTACTTTTGTGATTATATATTTTTATATAAGAAAGTTTTTTTTAATTTAGTATTTTTAGTTACAGTTTATATAGTAGCTTAGTAGATTGTGTAACTGTTAAACAATTATTTTGCAGAGGGCAGTTGACTCTTATTTGACAGCTGCATTTCTCCCAATTTTAATTGACTCGTTTCTATTTTAATATGACTATTTCGTTTTGTATTATTTACTAACTGGAAGTTTGTAAAAGAGTCATCATCAGTTATTTCTCACTGGCAATAACAAGTAGTGTTACCTGGGTTACAACGAATCTCCACATATTTTCAGGACACTCTTCTATTTTCGATAACCTTTGCAAATCATCATCAGACGTGTACTATTGATTTCTCATTAGATCGTTGGTCTTCTCTGCAATTTGAGTAGCAATAAGCTTCCTCAAGGGTCAAATCCTCTAGGCACCCTTCTAGTAGATGTCTGGTTAGTGCTTACTCTTCTGTTTTACTATCCACCTTGCCCCTGCTGAAAATATATATAAATATGTATAAATATATGTGTGTGCTCTTATTGTTGTTGCTGTTGTTGTTATTTACATATATATATATATAGAGAGAGAGAGAGAGAGAGAAAGAGAGAGAGAGAGAAAGAAAGAGAGAGACGCGATATATTATTTAATATGAGTATCTATATAATAAACGTATATATTTTAGTTTGTTATTGTTTTTGACAATAGTGAGAAACAGAGAAATAAACGAATTTAGATATCTACGGTGAAATATTTGTTAAATGCCATGAAGGAGCTATTTCCGTTACATAGTGTCTTCCTCTATGTGGAGAGCGTCCATATTTATAATATATAATATATAATTAATGCTTTACTGAATTCGTTCGTTTGTCACTGTCGCTAAAACAATAGCAAAATAAAAATATATACATTTATAACATGTCCCTTTATTTCTAGCGAAGTTTCGCGGTCCGACATTACGAATGCCCGCTTCCGTTGACTGTGGTTGCGGTTTCTAATTTCGCTAAGTTTAGCCACGCTGATAAACCGTATTAAGACCTAACACGTGTTCGTGGACAATAATATTTAATACAATAAAGGTGTATTTCCTATCCAGAAACGCCTCATAGTGTGTTGTATAGAAACCCCAAATAATTTTGAAACTAGCTTACCAAGAGAACTTGATCCCCGTTTATCATTATAATGAGATCTCACTTCCGGTCTTACAATTATATAAAATTGGAATTATAGCGTTTTACTTCCTGTTTTTTTTTTATTTCTAGAATACCCATTCTACGACGGGTAAAATTAATTCCCCGAACAGAACAGTTTCCCACCACATTAATGTCTCCTCATGAAGATTAAAATCAATAGATAATGATACAAAACATTATGAATTTTGGAATATATATTCTCGGCAACACGGTGAGTAATCTAAGCACATTATTTATTTGTAAACTTAAACATTTACGAAGTGCGCCCACCCAAACTCGCACCCGTCATCAAAAATATTTTAAAATAAATTCGATACAAAAAATAAATAGTCAAAAGAATTGCTCTACATCAAATTGTGAGTTATTTTAAGTAATACAGTTTCAAAAGGATCAGTGCGCACGCGAGCATCAATACTATGCGTGCGCTTCGTATAATCCTAAACTATTGATTATGGAATATGTATTCTGGGCAACAGGGTGTGCAACTTGCGCAAATTATTTGTTTTATTATCTATATCATCTATCGAGGTCCTGGGTATGACTTTAAAAGACATCCAGTGGTGATGCCTTCATTTAGCAGCTGTGGGGAATGTGGAGCTTTCCTTTAGTTGGCATAGCTTCCAGGTCCACTCAGGCCCGGAGTGGTGGTACCTGTAAGGGTCCCATCTATGGGTCAAATAGAACCTACTGGCGAAACCAAATCAGGATGTCTGAATGTATTGACTTCCTGACTAAAAATGCACCCAACATTGACGTTTTATTTTTTTTCCTTTGCCAAACTCAATCATGTTCTGCAAAATCCAAAACAAAACCAACAATTTCATTCCCTCCCCTCTTCTTCTCGCTCCCATCTCTCCACTTTCACTCAACCAAACACCATGAATAAATACTTAAACACATAGAGAACTTAAGCATAAAAACCTTCACCAAAATGACCTGAAAAGGGTCGATATGCCGTGAAACAAAACCAACCAAACCAAAAGTCATGAATAAACATTTGAACATAAAAACTGGGGACATAAAAACGTTCACCAAAATGACCAGATTCGGCATTAAATAACCCGAAAAGGGTTGATATGTCGTAAAACAAAACAATCAAACTAAAAACCATGATTAAACATTTGAAGATATAAAGAACTTGAAGCATGAAAACCTTCACTAAAATGACCATATTCGGCATTAAATAACCTAAAAAGGGTTGATATACCGTAAAACAAAAAAAAAACATTTATCGAATGCAAATCACCAACTCTAGCAACACAATTTAACTATACCTCGTGCCCGTCACTTCTCTTATGACAGACGAATTTCATCAACGATCGTCTTCATCGGGGAGTGCAATTTCGTCTGAAATTAAAGTCACAGCAACCAGAGAAAATAGAATATTTTGAATTTGTGTTGACGAAACCTTCTTTCTTTTAGCGGCGACCACGGGCACGGCAGAGCTACGGGAATCAGGGACCTTAGTCACTTTATATTTCATCGATTCTTAAGTAATTTCTTTACACGTGCTGTCTGCTCAACGCTTCCTAACGAACTCGCTTCTTCTTTGGCTCATATTCTCTTCAGTCATGTAACGACATGTCGACAGAAATTGTTTGAAACAAAAATCGATCTAAAAGAATGTTTAGTAAAGTCCGACAAATGCTGTTGATTGTAATCATGGTTGGATATTTAATTAGTTGTAATTAATATAATTGGTTAAGTGTATTTATAAAATATTTGTGCGTAATTAGTGTTGTGGAGTTAGTTCACTAAAACCTCTGGGGCAGCAGTGTTATTTTTTTTCTTGAGACGTTAGTATATAATAGTTCTCAGACAGCAGGTTCAAAACATCAGTTGGATATATTCCATGATCCAAATCCTCATATTGTTGAAAGATTCCACCCCCTGTTCTATTTTATCTCAACTGATTTCTCAAACTGAAAATAATCATTCATTTCTCATCTGATTTTCTTAGTGTTTTACTTATCATTTTGACGTTTCGTCTTAGAGGGTCAGACGATAAGGTCTTAAGATATTTTTGTAATGTGTCCCCCTCTTTCCATTTTTGATAGAAATAAATAAGTTTTCCTTTGAAATGTATCCTACCATTTTGTTGTACTACTAATCATCTTTATATATATATATATATATATATATATATATATATATATATATATATATATATATGTGTGTGTGTGGGTGTGCGTGTGGGGTGTGTGTGTGTAAAGAACAGGGACATAAAGATATGATGTAGACCTTAAACGTAGAACCTAATAAATGTTTGAGATACAATATAGAGAAATTATATAAACTAATAAAAAATTTGAATAAAGATTTTATAAAATAAATTAAGTTTTATCAAATTACCTGTTAGTATTCCTCTGAAGATAAGAGTTAATTCTTTAAAAATCCATGGTTTCATGAACAAATAATAACATTTATATTATTTGAAACCCATTGTTTGGAAGAACTGGTGACTGTTTTTACATGATCTTTGCTTTCATCTTGTTCTTGTTTGATATATATATATATATATATATATATATATATATATATATATATATATATATATATATATATATTTATATATATATATATATATATATATATATATATATATATATATATATATATATATAGCTTACTACCTAGCTCTTCTTACGTATCGAGCACTGTTAAAGTAAATACTGAAAATTGATACATAAAAAAGTATATCTCCTTATAAAATGTTATGTGGATACATGGAATACTAATATATATATATATATATATATATATATATATATATATATATATATATATATATAATGAAATATAGTAACACGAAATTACATAATCATCGATGCAATCATTTATTTCAACTTTGTGGTATTTTCAAGCATCAGATTTAGACGATTACATGGCTAAATCTGAATGCTTGAAAATACCACAAGGTTGAAATAAATTATTGCATCGATGATTATGTAATTCGTGTAACTATATTTTATTTTATTCTTGCTCTGTTTATTACATTGAGCTCTCATACCCGGATTTCCTCCTGGAATTACTTCATTATAATACAATATATATATATATATATATATATATATATATATATATATATATATATATATATATATATATATATATATATATATATATTCTTTAAAAACACGAAAAAAGTCCAATGGGCTGGGCGCAAATGAATGGTTTCTCATTTAATCCTGGGCAACACTGGGTCTTCTGTTAGTATGGTATACAACACACACACACACACACATATATATATATATATATATATATATATATATATATATATATATATATATATATATATATATATATATATATATACGTGTGGGTGTGTGTTTGTTAACCGGTTGTGATAGGTATATATAAATAAATAAAGGATCAATGGATATATAAAACAATTTAAGCTCCATATGTTTTCCGCGGACAAAATGCGAGGAGAGTGAACAAATTGAGATAGATACGATTTGACTCGCTGGAAGGATGGGATATGATCGAAGCTTGTAAAGTATACATGTTCAAATAATAATGCACGGCTATATATATATATATATATATATATATATATATATATATATATATATATATATATAGTTCACTTTCCGATGTTGTTTGTCGAGCAAACTGAAAGGTCGGCACAATTTCGCGAAAGAACGCGAAAGCAAGTTTCCGAGGAAAAAGACAGACGCAAAACTTCCCCTTTCAATCTGACACCGGAATTTAATCCGAGATTATGACGAAATAATCCGCATAATCCGGATTAGTCTTATGAATGGATGTGATGGGTGAACTTTTAGTAAGTACCATCACACCCTTCCCATACATACACGGCCTCGTTTTCGTATCCTAATATATATATATATATATATATATATATATATATATATATATATATCCAGCATCATATTTAGAAGTATGTGACTTCATTGAATTGCCTGGGCATAAGTTTTAAGTTAAGCTGGACATATATTTCTTTTCAAATATTGTCCGTATAGATATTGACAGTTAGTTGTACATCAGCTTTAAACACACACACACACACACACATATATATATATATATATATATATATATATATACACACACATATATATATATATATATATATATATATATATATATATATATATATATATATATATATATATATATATATATATATATATACATATATTGATTTACAGACAAACTTTTTTCAGTGTGGCTAGAACAGCACCGATCCAATGCCCGAGATCGAACCAAGAACTAGCTCGCTCTAACAAACAGGCTACGGGTACAGGCGCTGCTAGAAATTAGATCAACAATTCTATTATTCAAACATTTACACCCACTACCACAGTGATCGATGTATTTAGTAATTTACAAAGAGCTTCGCATTGTATATATATATATATATATATATATATATATATATATATATATATATATATATATATATATATATATATATATAAATATTCTCTCTGGTAACTATTTTACTTCAGTCGAAGTTCTCAGAAATCAAGGGGCCCCTTTCGTGTGGCTTACAGTTGATCTGTATATGAGATAAATGGATATTCGAATATTCTATTAATGTTCTCCCTTACCAGTCAAATGTTGAGTCAGTAAATAAGTAAAGAACATTAATGTTTGTCTCCACGATTGACCAGTTAAATATGTTATAGTATATCTTTCTTGTGGTCTGTTCATCTTACTGGATTTCATAACAAGAATGTATCTAGTCTCGTTGATCATCCAGCTTAATAATGTTACTTGAAGTAACATTACTTTGAAAAGGCGAACAATTCCTATACGCCATTTTTAGCCGTGTCGAATGGATTTTATTTGGGCTTCAAATATTATGGGTTTTTTTATATTTTGGTCAGGGTTACTTGCAGGGGAAAGTATCCTCATGTTGTCCTGACAGAGAGACCGAAGACACTGGGGGAAGGTGTCTAGTTGGTAATTACACTCTTTTTGTAGGTAATTCAAACTATATGTGTGTAAGGTTTGTCAGAGAGAATCTCACTAGAGTGCTCTATCATAAAGAAAAAAGATATATATATATATATATATATATATATATATACTACAGTAGTTCAGAACAACATCCGTACCGTCGGTTTCAAATTCCTCCAAAAGGATATATAGTTGGTCTCCTATATCGATTATTTCGGTGAGACTAACATTATTAAGTGTCCCTCTTTATATTTATTCGACTACACCAAATAAATAGAGCCATTACTTTTTAAAATAAATAAATGAATACACAAATTAATTTTTAAATAAGATTCAATTCGTCAACGTCTTTCTTACCTGCAATATATTTTTGAAATTCTCTCGTTTCACCAGCTGTTTAGTCCATTTTGCCATTAACACATGAAGATGATTCGAAGAGAAATCGAAAACGTTAATGTCACGTACGGAATCTTTGATTAATTATTTTTAAATTTAACAAATAAAAAAAAATCATTAGAAAGTTTTTAAAAAATTAAACAGGTGTAACTAGACAAACTAGTTCTGTTCTTTTTAATAATGTTTGCACGAGTGAAAAAATGCTGCCTAAATACACAATATATATACATTCAACAACCAAATTTAATAATGAGTTCTACCTCCACTGGTTTTGATGACTTCAAAAATTATTTGGGGCATGCTAGAAATAAGCGTTTCCATTAAGGTGCGGGGGATGTTGCTCCAACTTCTGAAGATGGCTTCACGAAAGTCATTTTTTGTTGGATATTGTTTGCCATTTCGATAAACATCTCTTGTCATCCATCTCAAAATTTTTTAATTTGGGTTCAAGTCCGGTGAGCATGCAG
>OY744519.1:9538430-9573430 GCA_963556195.1 Sepiola atlantica | reverse complement strand
GCATGACATTTTTCTCCATATTATCATCCTGATGAAGTCTTATAAATAAAGACGAAACGTTGATGTACACATAAAAAAACATCCATTTTTTGGTTTTCCTTTTTCATTTTCCCATCACATCGGATTACCTTCATCCTTCTCCTCCCATATATATATATATATATATATATATATATATATATATATATATATATATATAGTGAGTTATGAAAATATATTCATGGCAATTAAGCTACACAGAGACTTCCGCGTTTCATCCGATTAGGGAATCGTCAGGCTAAAATGCACGAAGTTTTTGTTGCCGGATGTTTTTATATACACTTCATGTTTACTCTAGCAATTTTAACAATCAGATTTTTTGTTATTCTCTTAGCCAGTCGTTGGGCTTCTCACAAAAAAAATCGGTTGATTTTCTATTCTATTGTTCTGGTTTCTATAGGGTGGCACATCCTCGTTTTTTTTGTTGTGTCGAAATAGTGGGTAACTTCATTTAAACACGTGTCTGCTTTTATTTCTATTTGAGGGTTTAGTTTAGTTTAGATTTTATTTATGTATTTGTTCATTTATTTATTGATTATGTAATGAAAAATCTAAAGTGGATTTTATTCTGTTTAAGCAGTTGTTAGCTATTTCACTTCGACATTTTAATAGATTTGGGGGGTCTTTAAAATTTCGGTATTTTATATTCCTCATTCTAGCATAGTGTACACGGGTCGTCTAAATTTCTACATGTACTGGTATGTCGTATTATTTCCCATTCGATTATTGGTGAGCGTCCGCTATCTTTGAACTCCCAATAATGATTTGCTAGTGCTGTTTCAATTCTGCGTTCTTTTGTTTTTAAATGTGCTGTTCTGATCGTGATATCTTGTTTTAACCACGTGGTACTTTTTGTTATTCGGTCTTTCTTTTTGGTAAATGTTGTGGCTTGGTAAACAATACTTATGGTTAGGCATTTATTTAGTAGTGGCGAAAATGTACGATGTATGCAGTTACAGCTTTGCTCTTCATTACTAACTTGAAACTACATGAAATTAATACATATATATATATATATATATATATATATATGTATGTATGTATGTATGTGTGTATATATATATATATATATATATATATATATATAAACAATTAAATCAATGAATATTTCGGTGCTAACGTACACACTCCTCGAGACCTAAATTCATTAATACTTTTTTACAGGTTAGTTAAAGTATTTTTATAAATAAACTGTAGTTATCATCTAACTGGGTTTAAATATTAATTTCTCAGAAAAAGATCTTCGATTACTGTGGTTTGGTTCCGATTAAAACTGACTGTCTGGCTGAGGTGGTGATTTCAGAGACGATGGAAGTGCACGTGATGTAACGTTTGTTTTGATATTTAGACCTAAGATTTGTCACATCGCAATGTACACTTTTTCGAATTTAGAACATTGTTCTATTGATGAATTCAGAGAAGAAAGATCCGATATTGACATACATATGTCGGTCGATCCTCTACTGAACGAAATAACACCGTTAAAATGTATCAAAAAAGATTGTTTTGAAAATATGTTTAGTAAGCTAAATAAAATGTCAGTCTTGGAATGTAACAATATATATATATATATACTATATAAGTGTAGGCTGTAGCAATGCGATGTAGTTACCGGAAGATGGAGAGGGTGAACAGAAAACGAGAATGGTATCTCAAAACAATTTATTAATATTTCACGTAAAAACCGATAAAATACAAGGACAGTAAATACTGTCAGGTAAATAAAAAGTTCCGGCACAAGGTGATCTTAAATTCTCGAAAGTAAACTTTCATTCTCAAAAGACCAAAAATTAAAGACCGAACGGTCGAAAAAACGAGATGCACCGATGGGAAAAAACCGGAATCAATCTGTTTTTGCGTGAAATATTAATAAATTGTTTTGAGATTCCATTCTTGTTTTCTCTCCTCGTTTGTTTCTGTCCACCTTCTCCACCTTCCGGTACTTACATCGCATTGCTACAGCCTCGGATTACAAAGCTGCACTTATATTTACCAGCAATGCTTCAAGCAAACTACAATCTCTTTATATATATATAGCGAGAGAGAGAGAGAGAGAGAGAGACAGAAAGATTTCGCAGTAGACTGACATAGATTATTACCAAATCTATACAAACATGGTTATAGCAGGATATATATATATATATATATATATATATATATATATATATATATATATATATATATATATATATATATATACAAACTGCAGAAAAGCAAAAGATACACAATAAAAATCTTAAAATAAGAGGAGGGGCACAGTTGATAAAAATGAAACTGAATAACATGAGATAGAAGAAGGGGAAATACCTTTTTATCCAATCAGAATAGCTTTTGATGACAAGCGCCAAAGACAATGACGAATCAAACATCAGTCGATGCATTGCTACGACATGTCCGTATCCTGACAAAGCTTTTGATGTCGAGGCCAAAAACCCTGTTTAGATTTTTGTCCAGTCGACTGTCTTAGAAATACCCAGCCCTACCCAGGACTCTGCCAAGTTCGCAGCAAAAATCCTGGTAGAATCCCCTGATCGAAATTGCCATCGACTGAACAACCTTTTATAAAGATTGCAGTCCGACATTGGCCTGGACCGTCCCTATATCGTATAGACAGCTGTCAAATTCGACCAGTCAAGAAAACTTGTATGACATGGCGTCTAAAAAAGAGAAAAACTGACCTTTCGTAACGACTTATTCTTTCAAAAGAAAATGGACAGTTTCTTCAACTTTTGATTTTTTGTCAACTTTTCGGTTTTATTTCTACGAGTACATTTTTATAATTAAATTATTTTTAATATGACCAGGTGAGATATAAGAAATTAACAAAATGTTGGAGCAAAAAAGAATATTTAAAAAAAGCCGAGAACACCGTATGCGAGGTCGTTAAATGTAAAAAAAAACTGATGTAGTTCCAAAAAAGCGTTTTACAATTAATTTTGTTGATAGGTGTTTTTTTTTATTTTGATGCGAAAAGCTTCTAATATATGTAGTTTTTGTTTATTCATTAGGAGAGTAGAAACTGGGTCTTGGGTTTACTTTCGGAAGCGTCGTAATTCACACTTCTATTATTTTATCTTTTAGTCATTACATTTCATGAGCGACGTTTCTGACAAAGGGGGAATAATTGCTGTGTCCAGGTCGGAATCTATCTATCCAACACTTGTCGTTGGCTAGTATTTGACCTTTAAGCGGTATTTGTTTAGTTCCTTACATGAAGAAGCTTCATGCAGTGTCTGGAGCGATTTCTATGACAAATTGTGTGTTCTAATAATATGGTAGTGTTTTCTACAAAGAAATTTCGGAATTGTGGCAAAAATGCTGAGTTGTTAACTTTTCGTGTCGGATTACTCCATACCTAACAACTCAGCTGCAATTCCGATAAATCCTTGTAGAAAACACAATTAACAAAAATCCATCATATATTAGAAGCCTTTCACATAAAAATAAAAAACATCCATCAATAAAATTAAGTTCTATAATCATGAAAAAATACTAAAATGCCTATAATACCGTATTAATACCAAAACCACCACACGGTTCCTGTAAACATAAATAATAAATATCTCAGAATTCAAAGCCTAAACCCGATGACGACCACTGAAGATAGATCCATATAAATTTGAAAGTACTAGAGTTCAAAACAAGTATTGAACATGAATCGAACAGTTTCAGATCGAAACCCTAAAACTAATCAGGAACTTAATATAACGGATCAAATCAGAAATACACAGACATAAATTGTCCGTGATATTTAATGAAATATTTCTGAAAGAGAATATGCTGCCCAAATTATATATATATATATATATATATATATATATATATATATATATATATATATATATATATATATATATATATACAAAGATATATATAAATATATAAATATATATAAATGAAACTATATATATATATATAAATAAAGATATATATATAAATATATATATATATATATATATGTATATATATATAGAGAAAGAAAGATAGATAGATAGTAACTTAAAATGATGGATAGTGTTTGCAGCATAAAACAATGTTGTTATATATATATATATACATATATATATATATATATATATGGATATATATATGAATATATATATATAAAGATATATATATATATAAATATAAATATACATAAATATATATATAAATATATATATAAACATATATATACATTAATATATAAATATATATATACATAAATATATATATAAATATATATATATATAAATATATATATATCGATATATATATATAAATATATATATATAAATATATATATAATATATATATAAATATATATATATATATGTACATATATATATAGGAATAAAAAATTGTAAAGATACAATATTTATAAGAACCTGCTTTGAACTGCTGACGTTCCAATAAATATTGTATCTTTACAATTTTGCATTCTATTCTCATCTTTCATCTCTAGAATTGATTGCTCTGTTCAATATATTGAGCTTTATATCACGATAGATTATTATTAAACGCTAATTTAATTTAATTCAAGATTTAAATATATATATATATATATATATATATATATATATATATATATATATATATGTATGTATATATATATATGATATTGAAAATGATGGATAGTTTTTGAAGCATAAATCAATGTTGTTTTAAAATGTGTTTTTATTATTATTCAATAATTGGGTTTTTGATTGGAAATAATCAGAGAAATAGTGAGTTTTTTTCTCTGATAATTCTCTATCAAAAACGAATTATTGGAAATAATTAATAATTATTAAAAACATATTAAAACAAGCACAACGTGTTATGCTTCAAACGCCTTAAATCATTTTCCATATATATCACCCTCTCTCTATCTCTCTATCACTCTCTCTCTCTCTCTCTCTCTATATATATATATATATATATATATATATATATATATATATATATATTAGTACTTCATGTATCCACATAAAATATTATAAGGAGATATAATTTTTTATGTATCAGTTTTCAGTATTTACTTCAACAGTGCTCGATACGTAAGCAGAGCTAGGTAGTAAGCAATGAAAATATATATGGCAATCAAGCTACACAGAGTTTCATCCCCGAGGGGAATCGTCAGGCTAAATGCATGGAGTTATTTTTGTCAGGTGTTTTTATATACATGGCTTGCTAGTTATCCAATCAGATTCTTTGTTGTTCCTTCAGCCAATCGTTGGGCTTCCCGCGAACAAAGGCTTTGTTGGTGACGCTCCTATGTCAATCCTATTGTTTGTTAACAATGGAGTTTCCTATATCTTGTTTCCTTTGTTTGTCAATACAGTAGGCGAATTTATTTTAACACGTGGTTTCTTGTATTTCTATTTTAGGTTTTAAATTTTAACTTGTTCAGTTTTTTATTTATTTATTTATTTATTTATTTATTTTTTTATTTAATTTAAGGTAAATTTATTTCTGTGCAAACAGCTGTTTGCTATTTCGCTTCTAGAGTTTAATAGGTTTCGGTGATCTTTAAAATTTAGGATTTCATATTTTTCATTCAGGCATAATCTACACGGGTCGTCTAAGTTTCTACATGTACTGGCCTGTCTTACTATTTTCCATTCAATTATTGGTGAGTGTCCATTTACTTTGAGCTCCCAATAATGGTTAGCTAGTGCTGTTTTAGTTCGACGTTCTTTGTTTTTAAATGTGCTTTTGTGGTCATAGTATCTGGTCTTAAAGTCTAGGGATGTCATACCCACGTAGTATTTTTTTTTATTTGGTCTTTCGTTGGCAAATATCGTTGCTTGGTATACAACACTTTTAGTTAGACATTTATTTTGTAGTGGACAAAGTTTACGATTAATGCAGTTGCATTTTTTCACTTCATTGCTAACTTTTTCGTTTCTATTCGGGTGGTTATTATTAGTGTTTTGTTTATTTCTATTAGTATTGTTTATATTTTTGTTCTTCGTAGTGTTATTTTGTGTATATTTTCCACTTTGTTTATTTTTGTCTTCTCTGTTGTTGTCTTTTAGTATTTTGTTGTTGTGTGCCTTAATTATAATTTCTAGGTTTTCACAGCAGCTGTAGGATAGTTTTAAATTATTTTTATTGAATATTTTATGTAGAGGGTTGGTTACGGGGAAGTGTTTTTCAATCAGATTTAGGAATTTTTTGCCTAGTTTAGTTTTTAGCATCTGGTTATAGGGAGGGTATAGTAGATTATATTTCTTTTTCTTTTGTTTTTATTTTTAATTTTGTTGTAATTATTGGTGTCCTGTTTTTTATATTTAATTTCGGTATTATGGTAACCACTATTTTTTAGAGCTGTATTGTAAATGTTGATTGATTTTTTAAAAACGCTTTTGTTGCTAGAATTGTTGATAAGCCTACTTTCGATCGAATTCGGGATATGTTTATGGTTGATGGGGGGTGATTAGACTTTGGGTGTACGTATATTGGGTTGGCGTTATCTTTTAGGTATGGTTCGTAGGTGTTTTTACTTAAGTTTAATGTGACGTCTAGAAAGTTCGTTGTTTTTATGTTAGCCATTACTTCTACTTTTAGGCCTAGTTTTTTACATTTCCATATGTATAATTTTCTTGAAGTTTTCTCCCTTGACTTTGTTGGAGTCTCTTATTATCGCTAATCCATCATCTCTATAAAGGCCGATATCCGTATTATCGAATATATTTGTGAGTGTATATAAAATGAATAACCCCACAAGATCAGATGCCTCCGCAGAGTCAAGGGCACCCATGGCCAAATCAAAGGAGTTTGTCATATTCGTTTTAATCCATTGATCCTCGTTGTTGATTAAAACTGATCTCCTACATTTTTTAATGGTGTGAATTTCATCCTTGGATATATCGGTATATATCTCGGCGAATTCTAGGGCGATATCCATATCAGAAGAACTCTTCAATATCGCCCTAGAATTCGCCGAGATATATACCGATATATGCAAGGATGAAATTCACACCATTAAAAATTGTAGGAGATCAGTTTTAATCAACAACGAGGACCAATGGATTAAAACGAATATGACAAACTCCTTTGATTTGGCCATGGGTGCCCTTGACTCTGCGGAGGCATCTGATCTATATATATATATATATATATATATATATATGGGAAAATGTCATGCAAGTACGTGCACATATAGGGTTGACATCATGGGAAGAACGGAGGAAAGTAGTAGTCACTTTCCTCCTATCTTCCCATAATGTCAACCCTATATGTGCACGTACTTGCATGACATTTTTTTTATATTATCATCCTGATGAAGTCTTATAAATAAAGACGAAACGTATATGTACACATAAAAAACATTCCTTTTTGGTTTTCCTTTTTCATTTTCCCATTACGTCGGATTACATACATCCTTCTTTTCCCATATATATATATATATATATATATATATATATATATATATATATATATATATATATATATATATATTGTTTAATTTTACTTTAATCGAACTTCCTAGAAATCAAAGGGCCACTACTTGACGCTAACACTTGATATCTATGTGAAATACATATATATTTAATTACAGGTTCTCTTAACCTGTAAAAAGTGGAGTTAGTAAAGATGTGAAGAACATTAATTTTCTCTCTCCCCAATTGACCAGTTAACTATCTTATAGTATATCTTTCTTGTGGTCTCTTGGTTTTACGGGATTCCAGGACAAGAACTAATCTATTCTGGTGGAGTATCCAGCTACGTATTGTTACCTGAAGTAACATAACCTGGAGAAGATGCACCATTCCTCTTATCAGCCAATGTATATCCGTGTCGAGAGAAACCATTTTTGTTATTTTGAACATTTATTCAGGGTATTTTTGTAGGGTGAAGTATACTCATGTCAGGTGATACAGACACACTATTGTACAGAGAGACCGAAGACACTCGATGATAGTGTGTAGTAGGTAATTCAGACTACCTATATATGTATACTTAAATATAACATATATATTAAGCTTAACAAATTATTTCTACTTACTGTTTTTACATTTGAAGTAGACCTTCAAGTCTTCAAAATAAAATATGTTATCCCAATTGAAATCCAAAGATAAGTTGTTTAATCTAATTGTGAATTTCAAATTCATTAATTTACATTCAATATCATCCTCAAACATTGAAAACTTAAGGAAACTGTAGTAAGGCAATTCGAGGAAAGTAACTTTTGTGTTGGATTTTTCTTTCTATTTTATATGTATTTTTTTTTCAGAGAAAACAAAACAAACAAAACAACAACAAATACATTGAAGACATTGCCAAGGCTGCCGCAAAGACGGTTGGCTCCCTCTACCGTGCTAGTAAACTCCTCACACCTGACATTATCCTGTATCTCTACAAAGCCACCATCCGCCCATGCATGGAGTAGTGTTGCCACATCTGGGATGGTGCATCATCTACTAGTCTCTCCCTCCTTGACAAGGTCCAAAAAAGGGTCGCCAACTTAATAGGTCACTCACTGTCAACCAAGCTCCAGTCCCTGTCCCAAAGCCGCAATGAAGCATCCTTGTGCTTGTTTTACAAATACTTCAATGGATTGTGCTTCGATGAATTGAGTACTCTGGTGCCCCCTCGACGTAAGTTCACTAGACTAACTCCACAATCAACTAAATCTCATTCATTCACTGTGGAGGTCCCCAGATGCCGGAGAGCTTCTTTCCTCGCGCGGCTGGCCTCTGGAGCTCCATCCTGCCCCCTGTTTCCCCGACGGTACTGACATGCAGAGGTGTAAAACTAATGTAAACAGACACCCCGCTGCGCAGATCCCAATTTGGGTTAACCCCCCCAACCTTCTCCCTTTTCTTTTTTCTCAGTAGCCCCTTCCTTCCCAGTGGCGGCCTGCTTTGTGTTTTGGGTGAACTATGTTTTAAAAAACACACTTAATGGAAGAAAAAGTAAAAAAAAAACGAAAATAAGGAATACAAAATACAAAAATCTTAATAAAAAACTAACTAGGTGAAATTAGGATTGGTGTATTGAAAGAAAGGGGAACAGAAAGGCGGAAACTAATGAAAGAAAAAAGAATGATGTAAAGTCAAAAGAAAAGAAGGAAAAAATATAGAAGGATCAGAGGAAATGAGGGGAACGACAAAAATGAAAAATAAAAAAGCAATAAACGAAAGAAAAAAGAGAAAAAAGAAAGAAAGAAAGAAAGAAAGAGAAGAAAGTAAAAACAGGCGATAAAGGAAAAGGAGAGAAAATAAGGCAGAACAAATGAGAGAAAAAAAGAAAAAACAATAAAGAAGTAAAAGAAAGAAAGAAATCAATAAGAATAAATAGACAAAAAAGTTAGAAAAAAGAAAAAGGGGAAAGCAGAAAGGAAGAAAAAAGAAAAGAAAGTAAAAAGAAAGATAGAAAGATAGAAAGGAGGAATTAGAAACGGCAAAAAGAAAGAGAAAACGTATAAAAAGATAGAGAGAAAGAAAAACAAGGTAGAGAGAATGAAAACCAGAAAGAAAGGATAACACGAAGAAGGAAAAAAGAAGGGACAGAATAATTAAATGAAGAAATAACGAGCGAAAGAAGGAAACAAAAACAGAAATTCCAAAGGAAGGAAAGCGAAAGGATGAAAGTAAAAAGACAGGAAGAAAGAAAGGAATAAAGAAACGAGTACAGGAAAAAGGAAAGGAGAAAAAGTATAAAAGGATAGAGAGAAAGAAAGAAAAAAAGCTGGAAAGAAAGAATAAAAAACGAGGAGAAGGTAGGAAGAAACGAACGAAAGAAAAAAGAAAGTAGGAAGAAGTGTAAAAGAAAGGAGAATAAAGCAAGTAAGAAAAAAGCAAAGAAGGAAGGTACAAAGAAGCACAGAAAGAAAGAAAGAAAGAAAGAAAGAAAGAAAAAATAAAGAAAGAAAGTAAAGAAGAAGGAAAGAAACAATCTTATAAAGAAGAAAAAAAGAAGAAGAAAAAATTGGAATAAAAAATTAAAAAACAAAAGTAAGAAATTTTCAAAAATCACAGAAAGAAAGAAAGAAAGAAAAAATAAAGAAAGAAAACAAAGGAAAGAAACAATTTTATAAAGAAGAAAAAAGAAGAATAAAAAATTGGAATAAAAAATTAAAAAACGAAAGTAAGAAATTTTTAAAAATCACAAAAAGAAAGAAAGAAAGAAAAAATAAAGAAAGAAAGAAAAGAAGAAGGAAAGAAACAATGTTATAAAGAAGAATATAAGGAAAAGAAAAAAAGAAGAAAAAATTGGAATAAAAAAATAAAAAACGAAAGTAAGAAATTTTTAAAAATCACAAAAAGAAAAAAATAAAGAAAGAAAAAATAAAGAAAGAAAGAAAAGAAGAAGGAAAGAAACAATGTTATAAAGAAGAATATAAGGGAAAGAAAAAAAGAAGAAAAAATTAGAATAAAAAAATAAAAAACGAAAGTAAGAAATTTTTTAAAATCACAGAAAGAAAGAAAGAAAAAATAAAGAAGAAAGAAAAGAAAAAGGAAAGAAACAATGTTATAAAGAAGAATATAAGCAAAAGAAAAAAAGAAGAAAAAATTGGAATAAAAAATTTAAAAAAATAAAGTAAGACATTTTTAAAAAATCATAAAAAATAAACGATATAGTGACGCAGTTGTTTTCTGTTCCTGTTCTGTATAGTGGTGATAGTGATGATGGTCATATGCAAGGACGGATTTTGGATCGCGTTGAATGTGGTCGTCATAATGGCGACGGTGGGTGCAGCGACTGGGTCTTTTTTCGGAGCGGAGGAAGGGGGCGAATGCTGCGGTTTCTTTGAGACTGATTACCGTGACACAAAGTGACAGTTTTGAATGGTTCGTGCGGGGTTGGACCGTTGCCCGTAGCTAAAATAAGATGGCGGCTTGAGTGGCGGCACAGGATATGTAAAAAGGTCGGGTGACATGGTGAAGAACCGGGGGGGGGGGGAGGGGAGGTGGAAGAAAACCAAAGTAGAAAAAAATCTACAAAAGGAAACACAAGAAAGAAGTCACCCGCAGGATGACTGAGCGCCCAGTAGGCATACTTACATGTCCTTTTTGTTCCAACTGACTGACCACTCAAGCCACGTCGAAGGCAGATACGCAATGTGGTCATCGATCGAATCCTTAACCCCCATCCAACAAAAACATACATAGTTTTCAACTATCGCTTATTTTTCTTACTTAAAAGTTTATTAAACAGATCCGGGTACTCCAGGCATATTCTGGTCGAGAGAGAATGTGACAATGTTCTTCTCCAACCCAAGTTCAATCAGCATTACACCTATTTTACACGAAGGCCGCCATTCATTTTTATATGTAAATGTATTAAATAGAAAGAGACAGTCGCATAGAAAGCAAGAGAGAGAAATGAACACTTTAAAGTAGCGTGTTACACGCGTGAGCGCGTGTCATATATATAGTAAACTATGAAAATATATTTATGTCAATTAAGCTACACAGAGGTTCCGCGTTTCATCCCCTGGGGGAATCTTCAGGCTAAAATGCATGGAGTTATTTGACGGGTGTTTTTATATATACGACTAGCTAGTTAACCAATCAGTTTCTTTGTTGTTCTCTTAGCAAATCGTTGGGATTCTCGCGAACAAAGGTCCGGTTAGTTTTACTTCTTTCTTCCTATTTTATTGCTCTGTTTTCTATAAGGTGGCGTATCCCTGTAGAAATTTAGACGACTCGTGTAGATAATGTCTGAATGAGATATTTCAAATTTCAAACATTAAAGACCCCAATAATGTATTAGACTGTAGAAGTGCGATAGAAAACAGCTGCCTGCACAGAATAAAAGTTACCTTAGGCTAACAATACATACATGAATAAACAAACAAACAAATAAGTAAAAAACAACTAAACTAATATTAAAAAAACTAAAACCTAAAATAGAAATACAAACAAACCACGTGTTAATATAAGGTCACCAATGATATTGACACAACAAAGAAACAGGGATAGGCCACCTTATAGAAAACAGAAAAATAGAATAGGAAAAAAAAAAGTAAAACTAACCTGACCTTTGTTTGTGAGAAGCCCAACGATTAGTTAAGAGAACAACAAAGAATCTGATTAATTAACTAGCTAGTCGTGTATATAAAAACACCCGGAACAACTAACTCAATGCATTATAGCCTGAATATCCAACGAGGATGAAACGCGGAACCTCTGTGTAGCTTAATTGACATAAATATATTTTCATAACTTACTACCTAGCTCTACTTACGTATCGAGCAATGTTGAAGTAAATACTGAAAATTGATACATAAAAAAGTATAATCCTTATAAAATGTTATGTGGATACATGAAATAGTAATTATTATTATTATTATATATATATATATATATATATATATATATATATATATATATATAAACATTGTTCAAAATAACATAATTATTCCGCATAAGTATACATTTTTCATTCTTTCAATTTTTCTAACGATCTATTCTGTGGTAAAATAAATAAAAAAGATTATACATATGTATCACGAACGGTTTTTGACTCAACCTTTAGCGAACTTTATATGACAAACCCAGAAAACAAAATATTTAATAACATTAGAAAACCCTCATGTTTATGATATTCTTATTCTAGCTGACAGTAATACACAAACTACACAACCTTTTCTAAAAATGATATGCCCTTAAATTCAGCGTAGAACTAAACGTAAATAATACAATCAATTTTTGTTCACATCTTTGATACGTTTAACACTTCTACTCATAAAAGCAACCAGCTAAAAGACTAGTCTTTTAAATTACAGGAGCGAATATATCCCAGCGCTACAAAATAGCCATTGTTAAAAACCTATTAACACGTACAAAAGTATTCTCCTCCACGAACAAAACACATAAAATTCGAAAGTTAAAAACTACTATAAAAATAATAATAATATCAAACATACCAACGCAAACTATATTGGTCTATATTATTGTAATCAAATGAAACAACACTTTAGATTAAAAGAAAAAAACCATAAAACTATTGTACACCGATACATCTCCCCAATTGACGATAATAATAAAATTAGACTCATTATTTACTATAAGAAATGTAAGACCCAATATCTTGTAAAAATAACTTGTCCCCAACTCATCAAGCATCACAAAGAACCAATGTTATTTATAAGTTTAAATGCTTTTGTGGAGAATGTTACTCTCATAATAATAAAGCTAATAGCTACATTAGTGTTACAACCACTCCCCTATCCCGTCGCCTCACTATGTATCCTGTAAACTCTAGCTTCATTAACTAACATATACAAAAATATAATTGTTTCCCTCTAATTTGAGACAAATTCTAGTTAATAACACGAAAATAATACATTCCGAAACGAATTAAAAATAATAATAATAAATATACTCCAAGCTATCGTCACCAAACCCAACTACCTAGAATTAATAATATTACGTAATAAACAAGAAACAACATTTTAACATACTTAACGTAATACAACTTTATTCTGTGACGCTAATTTAAGCGTCCGGGAATTTAAATTGTTAACGTTTTTTCCTTGAAGTGTGCGAATCTGTCTAACTGATGTCTGCCTTTTTCCAACTTTGTTGTTCATTTGCTTCTGTCAGTTGATAATGATTCGATGGTAGATAAATTCATTTATCATTTTAACACAAAACATCATTAGAATATTGAAATAATAAAACATGAAAAAAATAAAAAAATTAAAACATCCAGTTAAGCAATAGAATTATGTTATTTTATATATATGTATTTATGCAAGCAGTGTTAAAAATAACAGAATGTGTCTGTTTTATTATACATTTCTTATGTTTTTTTTGTATTAAAATCAAAAAAAATAATAAAGGTTCCATAGGTTTCACAGGTTTCACGAACGTTTCGATACTTCGTCGAATAATCTTCAGGTGTCAAAAGAAAATGAACGAAAAAGCTTGAGAGAGAAAAGAATGTTAAAAAGACAGCGGAGAAACGCGCAGAGAAAGTGTTCGCATTGTTCCAGGAAGTAAGTTACTTTTTATCAAAACAAATTTGTGTTTTCTTTTGTAGATTTGTCTTTTTCTCTGGTTTATATATATATATATATATATATATATATATATATATATATATATATATATATATATATATATATATATATGTATGTATTGTTTGCATTAATGATAGCGATGAGTTTGCAAATATTAAACATTTAATATATCCGAAAGAGTTAAAATTAAACTGTGAACATAAGGGAACACAATCTACTTTTCTTGATTTGGATATAACAATTGAAGATAAAATATTTATCTATAAACTGTTTGATTAAGGAAATTCATTTCCTTTTCGTATCGTGCGGATGCCACATAAAAATAGTACCTGCCCTGTGTATATATTTTACAGGAGTATAATGTCCGAATTTCTGAGGATTGCTTATGCAACCTTAAAATTGGTAGATTTTATGCCCCTAATTTCTGATCTAATAATAAGAATGATTAAACAACGTGGCGATCAAAATAAAATATTTAGACAATTAAATAAGGCAATTACTCGCCATCCTGATGCTTTTAAGTCTCATCAAATTAATCAAAATAAATTGATAGAGAAAATCCACAGCTATCTAAATATAAATAAAAATAATGTAGAATATGTATAAACGTATATATAACACATATACTAATTATATAAAAAATAGTTACGTGTAATAAACAGTAGAAATGGATGAAGAAAGAAAGAAATGTTAAAAAAGAAGAAAGAGAAAAAATCGACAGTTAGCTTATGAACACCGATTGGAAACGTGTGAGTTAAAAAAGAACAAAGAGAGAAAAATAGACAGTTAGCTTATGAACGCCGATTGGACACGCTGTGAGTTGAAAAAAAAGAAAGAGAAAAAATCGGCAGTTAAGCTTATGAACGCTGTGAGTGGGCAAGGAAGATTAGTATTTATTTTAAATTGATGACAAGGAATTAAACAACAAAGGAGGAGGAGGAGATGGAGAATGAGGAGGGGGAGAAAAAAAAGGACTAAAAGTATATATATGTATATATATATCATTTTTAAATTTTTTTTAAACATTTGGATACGTTGATATTTTTTTATATTTTTAATATAAAACTAAAACTAAAAACACATTAATCACCTAAGAAGTAGTGTAATGGATTCGTCTAAACACTTTAAAATGCAGCAACATTTTTGTAAGTAACGGATAAATTTTATTAGACAGACGAACAACACAAGTAAGGAGGACTTTTTTTTTAATAACTAATATAAGTTAGCATAACATTTATACGGAACAAAACTTAGATTTTGTATACGGAGGTTTATGTTTTTGTCTTTTAAGGGCAGTGGGGTCTGATCAACTCTACTGGGAAGCCATGAAATTAAATACTGTCTTGTTTTTAAATTCCCGAAACAGTTTTTCAGGGTTTTTTTATATAGTTTTAATCAACATTTATATATATATATATATATATATATATATATATATATATATATATATATATATATATATATATATATATATATATATATATTATTGAATAATTATATATATGCTGATGAGTCGTATAACGACGAAAAACGTGTCGTTGGATAATGATATTTAAAAGCAATATGACTATGTCGCTCCCCATTTGGAGGCATCACATTGGCGAGAGTAATTATTCCCAATCATCATTTAGGTAGAGTGTTTTCCGTTTGAAACAATCGCAGACAAAATGAACAAATCAATAACACCTACAAAACAGGCAATACATTTAGAACTGGTGTGGGTAGCTCTAAACTCTAGGGTCCTCGTTTCACTGATGGGGTGTATAACCACAACAAACATATCCGTAGATAATTGTTTTTTAATATATATATATATATATATATATATATATATATATATATATATATATATATATATATATATATAGTTCGAATCCGTCGGTTCATTGAAGTTATGCTGATGAGTCTTGAAAATACCATATAGATTTGTCTATAGATAAATAAATATTTAATTATTACTATCTATCTATCTATCTATCTATATATATATATATATATATATATATATATATATATATATATATATATATATATATCAAACATCATGCACTAATTAATTAGGGTATATCGTGATCCCCTTACTATTAATGGGGCAATAAATAGGGCAAAACGACTGTCATGTCTCCTAGGTTGAAATGTCGCCAGGAATATACCGAATACTCCCTCTCCCGAAGTGTGTCGACTTCCGTTAACTAAAGGTAAATTTGACCTCCCATCTGCCAAACACCCCCAGTCAACTAACGGCTTTCGCTGATAGAGCTTTTAATGCTGGAGAAATCCTTACCCCAAAAGGAATATATTCAATTAGGAAGAAAGTATAAACTGCTTCAATCTAGAAAGATTTCTCTTTCATTGACCCAGAACAGAAAAGATTAGGGTTTAGTATCAGAACTGATACTACATTTTGCTCCTAGCAAAAAAGCAATTTAGATATTTGGTGTATTTTCCAGTCACGTGCTATTTTCCCCCTAGTATCTTTTTGTCTATTCAAGACAGCACATGTGAGGCGGTGTATTATATGTTTGTTCGTCATAATACCATCTTCCCAGACATTACCTCCTTCTCCTTTTGGGGAGTAGTGCGGTATGTGTTCTGTTGTCATAAAACTATTTCCCATGCATTACTTCCTAATTTAAAGGAAGGGCTTACTTCGGGTTAACTTAAGTTTGGGTTAGATAGGGTTTGAGTAAGGCTTAGTGGTTAGGGGTCTAGGTTATCAGCTGTTTAGTAACAAAATCACCAATAATTGCGGACATTAAACAGAAAATATCTGAGATCTGAAAAAAAGTCATTTTATTCTTAAAATCGAATGCGATTAATAACACCGTGTGACTTCTACATAATATTGAGTGAAGAGGCGATCTCGATCGTGTAAAAATGATAAATCATCAGTACGGGCCGTTCGTGTGATTCAACTTCTTTTATGTGTCCTACTCAAACTGCCAGTCAGACAAATCTTACGACCTTGTTTGGTATTACGCTGGGAGAATCTCTTGTTCAAGAATACATATCTTAGCACTCTGTTTTATATAGCCCTGAGGGGAACTTTTCCAGACAACTTACCATAAAGATCACAAACTAAGAACTGTTTATTTCGAAGTTTGTCTAACAATTAATCTTGGCCTTTTGGCTAAGATCAAAGTGTCGTATCTGTTCCGATGGATACTGCGCCTCATACTGGTGTTGCCTTGTCTCATCTAAAAATCAGTAGAAAATACTTATGAACTATTTGATTATTCGGAAGAATATTCTCATTTTTCGGACGATTTAGTTGCGACCTTTTTTCATAGTTTTGAATGTCTGAACCTAATAATACAAATTGGGTCTCGTTATTTCGAACCCGTTAATCTGCACGGAATTTCAAACTGATTCGTCTATTTAACCCAAGAGGGTAGATTATTCTCATTGCGTCAGCCATGAGTGTGTAGAAATGAACATTTTTCTTATTTCATTTCTCATCGCCTGTAGAATGTTCCGAAAACAAATATTGATATTGTTTACATGAATAAATTCTACTTTAGTTTTACGCATGAGATAATAGGTTAGGGTTAGGGTTAGGGTTATAGGGCTATGCCTAGGGTTAGGGTTATAGGGTTAGGGCTAGGGTTATGGTTAGAGGTAGGGTAAGGTTAGGGTAAGGGTTAGGGTTAGGGTTAGGGTTAGGGTTAGGGTTAGGGTAAGGGTTAGGGTTTAGGGTTTGGGTTTGGGTTAGGGTTAGGGTTAGGGTTAGGGTTAGAGTTAGGGTTATTACATTACGCACATTTCCTGTGCTCCAATGGGGCATATTCTTACTCAGATGTGAGTGGACATATTTTCTATTCACACACACATTTATATATATATATATATATATATATATATATATATATACTTGTATATATATACATATATACACACACACACACATATATATATATATGCATGTATGCAATTATATATATATATATATATATATATATATATATATATGCATGTATGCAATTATGTGTCTACTATAGACAACGAATGTGTATTTAATATTGATGCTTTATATCGAGAAAGATTACGAGCCTTTCTGTACATAAGTGCGCGTCGCGTTGAGATTGTATAGTGTTCTTTGTATAAGTTGGCCATTCTCGCTCGGCTGGTGAAAAAGGCCCTTCTCCGATTGCCGCTTCAAAAACCGAAACAGGCAAATTCTTAAAAAGGTGGACATTACCTACGAAAGTCTTATATCCATTAAACGCATGGCTAGCTTTCGCTTCGACGGGATAACTCTCTCCTCTCTCTCTCTCTCTCTCTCTCTCTCTCTCTCTCTCTCTCTCTCTCTCTCTCTCTCTCTCTCTCTCTATCTCTCTAACCATCTCTATCGCTCGCTCTGTCTTTCCCTCTCCTGCTTTCTCGTTCCTTCTCTTTCTATATCTGTGTATATATTTTGACGTCTTTGCTACCCGTCTCTTCTGATCTCATCATTTCCCGCCATTTTTACATATAGAAGCGGAACGAGTGGACAGAAAACAAACAAAAAACAAACAGATATCCTGTCCTTATTCTTAAACTTATTCTTATATATTTTTGTGCTTCTTTTATAGAGACGTTTTATGTACCTTTTTTAGTTGTTTTGCTTCAGTCTGTATTGTTTGCATTCAGAAAAAGATTCCGTCACCTTCGTATATGTCCGTCTTTCTCTCTCTTCTTTCTCGCCGCAAAAAATGCATAGAGGATCGAATACGCATGCGTACCTACTCAAGATTTCAGTCACTTTTATTACCCTTCAGACATTTTGTCTCTTCTTATACTCGTCTCATGGAAAATGCTTACTATATGTTTGGCTTCTTTTTAACTTTTGTCTTTCATTGAGTTTAGTTACAATCTATTCCATATCTACGGAATTACCTCCTATATTTCCCGTAAAAGATAACACTCGCTTTTAATATATATTCTCTGTATGTAAAGCAAAGTAAAATGTATATATATATATATATATATATATATATATATATATATATATATATATATATATATACATATCTGGTTGAACAGGAGTGCAAACTTCTGTTTATTCCTTTTGTGATCCAATCTTTCTATTCGTCGAACGATAGATCTTGTACTATTAACCAAGGAGTGTAGGAAATCTCCATATTTGAGGCAAACGTTTACGACCATCATTGGTCGTCTTCAGGGGGATGATTGATCAATGCAAAATAAAATTGGTGAATTAATTTAAGAAGACGTGTCCATGTGATTAAAAACATTAAAAACATTCAGCAGCATTTTAAATAAATAAATAGGTAATAAAACAAAGAAAAAGAAAATAGGCAGGTCATAAAAAGAATTTTTTAAAAGATAGGAACTAACTGTAAGAGTCAACAAGTAAAATAGGTAATCCGATACTAATTAATAAGAAATAGAAAATAACCAATCCGAAACAAAGATTTATTTAGAGGAGAAAGGTCTCCAAATCCATCCCACTTCTCTGGAATCCTTGGTCTGATGAGATTGACTTTCTGTTTAAAGTGCAACCGAGACATATGTAATCAATAATGTTTGTATAAATAAAAGTTTATACTAATGAACAGTTCTACTTGTTATTTAGCACTTTTTATAAAAACTTGAGTTTCAACAATACATGTACTATATATATATATATATATATATATATATTTGAAAGTAATGTTTAGATCTCTTGTTTAAATAGTTGTTTTATTGAAATTACATATATATATATATATATATATGTATAAGGAGAGTTTAGAATTACCTACTAGACAGTATCCTCGAGTGTATTCAGTCTCTCTGTACAAGGATTTGTCAAGACAACCTGACATTAGGATACTTCCCCTTAGAAGAACACACTGAGCACATATTAAAAAAAAACATAATATCCGAAGCCTAAAAATAGTTCCCGCCAGTACCGCTATAGACTGCCTCATACGAGGAATGGTACACCTTCTCTAAGTTATGTTACTTATATATATATATATGCCTAAGGATTCTAATTTAAAAAATCCAAACTTATATAATACATTTCGTGTCAAATGTATAGGTTACCAAATATTACGTATTATAATATCATGTTTTCATTGGTAGTATTAGTAGTATTATTTGATTAGTAGTATTATTTGATTAGTAGTATTATTAATATAAATGTATTCGTCTAAACGCTGTGAGATAACTTTTGGAAATAATAAGTACATTTTCTCATACAACTTAGGTGAGTAAAATTAAATATTTTTAATAGAAGAATATGTTAGGTAATGGTCGACTGTAATCAAAAGTGGATTTTGCATCCGGACCGTTGCACATTTTGTTTTGAAGGAGATGATGTCCTATTAACACTTTTAAGGAGCCATTAAAAAGTTACTGTTTTGTTCTTAAATTCTCGAAAGAGTTTTTCATGGTAAAAAACTGAGGATCGCTACAATAATATTAATTTCATAGTTATGTATGAAGAACAGGTTAAGTCATTAGGAGAAACCGCTTTCCTTGTGTGCTAGTATATATATATATATATATATATATATATATATATATATATATATATATATATATATATATATATATATATATATATAAAATTTGGGTAGACAGATGATATTTTTCTCTGGTGTTTATTATTTTGACAAAGGGAAGTTTATTTTTCCAAAATATTAAATACATGATTTTTAATAATCATTCGAACAATACACAAACAGCTAACATCTCACTTGCTGTTATGTAAGATGTTAAGGAAAAATAAATAGTAAGTCACATTTCGCATTCGATTTATTATTTTTGTTCCTTCCAGCGTACATCATATCCGAAATTTGCATTGCCAACAGCCTTTTAAAAACATACTACTACTATTCCCAGTAATGCTTTAAGCAACCTACTATTCTCTATTAATATATATATATATATATATATATATATATATATATATATATATATATATATATATATATATATATATATATATATATATCATCGGCTGTTTTACTGATGGAATACTTGATTTCAGCCTCCAGAAAATGCCGGTTCAACAGGAGAGTATACGCACCGTTTAGATATATATATATATATATATATATATATATATATATATATATATATATATATATATATGAGTTTTATACATTGTCTCTCAGATATCTTGCTTCGGTTTGTAACTGAAACCAGACTTTGTAGAAGGAGAGCGTCCTCTGCGTGCTGTGCAAACGCAAGGCATGACACTCTACATGTGCAGATATGTCTACAAAATCCACGTCTAATACCTATTGTAAAAGTTTCACGAATACAGATGTATCTGAATTTTGGACAGGAAGTATTCAGTGATACGTAGTAAATACGCTAGTTTGATATTAGTCTTGAATTTTAATTTCGACAGAAACCAGAAGTATTTCGAAGGTCTTCACCTTTTTGATGAGGTAAAATAGATAAATCGATAAATACATTAATCAAATGAAATAATTGATTTTGCTCATCAGTTGCTATCGGGCACATTTTCTGTAACAGAATATCACCTCCTACTCCCTATTCATATGAATACGAAAAACTTGAATGTCGATCCGGATAAAATATATTTTCAATAAAATTAATTCTAAAGATTTTGATTATAATATTCTTAAGCGGACATAAAAGTGGTGCAAAACTGCTCTGATCGCCGAATAAATATTAACCGTTCTGGGACTGGTATTTTTCTAGTTGCTTGTAATTTCAAATGGAACGATTCTGACATAAAATGAGACGCGACCCGATCAGACTCGTTCAAATAATAATTCATTGGTCCAATATGGAACACATGTGTTTAAAGACTTTTCTACAGTTTTGAAGCAAGCGAAAAACAAACAAACAAAAACAACAACAATAATAATCCAAACAACCATAACATAAACAACAACAACAATAATCCAAACAACCATAACATAAAAAACAACAACAACAACACTAAACAACAATAAAGACACCAAAAAAGCACAACGTTCTCGTAAGCGCATTCCAGACGCGTCATCTTTGAGTTCGCGTTCACGTGAGAGTTTGGTTCATGTTTTTCAAAGGGTGACAAGCGAGGAAGTCACCGTTTTTGACGATCATTTATTTGACATGCCTTTAA
Organism: Sepiola atlantica; assembly: GCA_963556195.1. Classification (NCBI taxonomy): domain Eukaryota; kingdom Metazoa; phylum Mollusca; class Cephalopoda; order Sepiida; family Sepiolidae; genus Sepiola; species Sepiola atlantica. Next base: position 9,551,381 of record OY744519.1, on the reverse strand, counting down.
GTCCGCAAGGTGGAAAGAGAGGGGGGCAGTCTGTACGAATCTATAACATCTTAGGGAGTCGGATGTTTTGCCGGGATCTGTCTTGAAAGAAATAAGCGCAAAACTCCCATCGAGATGGACGGCCGGAGTTCAAGGCAAACGGGTAGGCTAGTATATGGGGGAGGGGGAGGTACGGAATAAGTATAGTATTTGCGAGAAAATGTTTTTTGTTTGACCGAACCGGAAGCTTAGCGAGAGAGCGAAAACAGGAGAGTTTGAGCCAGAGAGCAAAAAGAAGGAAAATGAAATGAAAAACGAAATGTGGAGTGAAAGAAAGAAAGAGAGTAAAAGGGGGAGGAGTGAAAGAAAGAGAGATAGAAAGTAGAGGGAGGTAAAAGGAAGGAGGCAATAGAGTAGAGGAAGAAGGAGAGAAAAGAACGGCGTTTAAAATTGTTGACAGAGAGATATAAAGAAACATATTAATTAGAAAATTAAGATGAATCGTACAGTAAAACTCTTACGCTATGAACTTTTGGATCTGTTCATAGCATAGGATTTGCTATAGCGTAGTATAAATTAGATGACCTTGAAAAAGGTTTCTTCATTAAAATATATAGAACATAAGTATAGGTTTGGCCAACTATAGTAATATATTTCTAGGTAAATTAAAGAAAATATATGTAAACAAAATAGATTTATTAGGAAAATGACTATTGATCAACGCAAGTAGACATTAAATGTCTTAATATTTTTTTTTTAATATGTTTACAGATACTGCATATATATCCTTCACTAAAATTATTGAATATACTCATTAATTTCAAAATCATTCCCGTTCAATGATTTCATTGGGTCTTTTATGTTTTGTCGAAATTTGGATACTTTGTTCAGTTCCATTTTCTTAATGAACCTTTTTTTGTAGAGCACGAACCATCTCTAGATTGTAGTAATTAAAGCAACTCTTTTCTTCCAAGAATGTACGAAGTGATTCTGTATTTTTTGTGCAGTTTCCCATGATATTTGCTTTGTATTTTCTGTATTAAATATATTAAATTTATAGAAATATATCAATTAACTTTTTAATTTGCGTTTTTTTAATTGCTAAGCTAAGATCATAGCGTAGGAAATGGATATTTAATTTTGTTCATAGCGTAGAAAGTTCATAGAAGAGTGAGTTGACAATGGAGGAGTTTTGCTGTGTATAGATTTGAATTAGGTTAAATTTACATTTGCAAGAGCGGGAGAGCAAAGAGGAGAATAATAAAATGAGAACAGAATATATAGTGAGAGGATATGAGTGGGTAAAAGAGAAGAGAGGGAGATTGTGATAGTAAACATTTGACAGAGAGATGCAGGGGAAGAATGATGAAGATAAAAAATAGATGGTATTTTATTCACCGCCATCGCAGGACGTTAGTACAATAGAAAGTGGGCTTTGAGTTTACTTTCTGCAGCTTCGTAACTCTCGTTTCCCTTATTTAGTTATTTAGTCCTCATATTTCATGAGCGATGTTTCTGAAAAAGGAGGAATAATTGCTGTTGTCTGGGTCGGAATCTATCTATTTAACACTTATTGTCGTCTTATTTTTTATCTTGATGTAGTATTTTTAGTTTCTTATATCAGGTGGTTTCACGTCTTGTCTGGAGCGATTTCCATCAAAGAAAAATGTCAGGTGTGTTTTTAAAACACAGCGCACTAGGATAAACGCTCACTGGCCAATGAAATAATATGCAGCCCCGTCGGCATTCCCCGCTAGGGTCGCTCCAGACAATTAGCAATAAACTTACTCCTTCGCAGAGAGAAGGTAAAACCTGGGAGGATAGATGTCCTTGGACTGCACAGAACCATACAGCAACAATGCCATTGTCGGACAGATTGTCATGGACGTATCCACGACTGGTGAGAACGACAACTACTCAAAGCGTGCCAGAGGAAAGTATAAAGATAGATGGTATATAAACTTCTTCTCTTTCGTATGAATCTGATGATTCTGGTGTTGGGATTAGTTTCGTCGATGTTTTTCTAGTTATAAATCTTTCTGGAAAAACATCGGGTACTTACGGGAAGGACCACGAGAAGGTTGCCAACATCCCTAAGTGAAAGTGACACTGTGGAACTGACTGGATTCGAACTTGTAACACCCAAGTATTAAGTCCGTGTCGTTATCCACTTAACTACCGTTACCTCCCATATATAAACTTGAAGTGGGTTGACTTTTAATTCGTTAGAGCCGGAGATCAAAAGGAAGAAAGATGAAATAATAAACGGAATATAAAGTGAGAGTAAACGAATGAGCAAGAGAAAGAGAAAGGGAGAATGAGAAAGAGAGAGAGAATGAGAGAAAGAGAGAGGGAGAATGAGAGAGAGAGAGGGAGAATGAGAGAGAGAGAAAGAGAGAGGAAGAATAAGAGAAAGAGAGAGGGAGAATGAGAGAAAGAGAGAGGGAGAATGAGAAAGAGAGAGGGAGAATGAGAGAAAGAGAGAGGGAGAATGAGAGAGAGAGAGGGAGAATGAGAGAGAGAGAGAGAATGAGAGAGAGAGAAAGAGAGAGGGAGAATGAGAGAAAGAGAGAGGGAGAATGAGAGAGAGAGAGAGGGAGAATGAGAGAGAGAGAGGGAGAATAAGAGAGAGAGAGAGAGAGAGAATGAGAAAGAGAGAGAGAGAATGAGAGAGAGAGGGGGAGAATTAGAGAAAGAGAGAGGGAGAATGAGAGAGAGAGAGGGAGAATGAGAAAGAGAGCGGATAGAGGATATAGAGAGAGTTTTCTCATCTCCCTCACACGGTGGCAATGTGTGACACAAGGTCGGAAAATGAGATTTGAAGCCAGTGCCCTCGTAGAAGAGCACCATGGTCGAACAGAAATTACTTGGGCGGTCCCGTCGGCATTGCCCAGTAGATGCGCTTCAAGCAATTAGCAATAAACGATAAATTACCTGTTTTGATACCTCATTTTAATACAGCTTTATATTTTAGTAGCTTCTTTCCAAAAGCTCCAGGCTTGTGGAACTCTCTTCCTGTTGACTGTTTTCCGCCTACCTATAGACTTCGTCTTTTCAAGACGAAGGCTAATAGACATCCCCTGTCTTTGCGATAAGCATCTTTCGTTCTTGTTAGCTATTTACATCAAGTGGCTTCACGTCTTGTCTGAGTCGATTTATATATAAAAACAAAAAAAACTAATCCCTTCTCAAAAGGCGAGAGGGTAAAGCCTGGGAAAGTTGACCCCCTAGAACTAATCTGTACTATATCTCAGAACCGACGGAGAACAAGCCATCCTAAAAAATGGCATAGACACCGCCGGTATTATTTTGGTATGAACAAGCCCCGAAAGAGAACGATGGAGAGAGAGAAAGGGTGAGAGAGAGAGAATAACAGGGAGAGAGAGAGACAATGATAGAGCACAGTAAAAGAGAGAAATTAACAGGAACTATGATAATTTGAAGATGGTATATAGACTAGAATTGGGTTGATTTTCAAATTAGCTTTTATAGTCCAGTCAAAATATGGCTGAACCTCAAACAAATTGCTAACAAAAGTTTACCAAAATTAGCCTGACAAGTATGTCTATTATTCCTGACAATTACTGATAAAAATAAACGTTTTTCCTGACAAAAAAAAAACTTCATTAAATTAAAAATAAAACAATATTTTCTGCATGAAAACCGACACAGGGCCCACCCCAAACCAGCTTGACAGTTTCTTGGTGTTTTAAATTGAAATGATAGGTAGCTATATGCTTAATAATAAACTAACACCAGAAAATGACTAGCCCCTGCCATTGTTTTCATGTTTTTTTTAAATTTCTTATACAAATATGAATATAAAAGGTACAGAAACATACTAAGTAGCCTTTTTCAAGGCAACAATTGTGACATTAATTCCTGACATTTGTTAACAAATAGGTACAAAATAAGTACAATTTAGAATAAAGGAATGGTCAGTTGGTCGAATCCTGGGGCAAGGCTCTTGCATAACCACAATAGAACAAGTTCATGAACGGACCAAAAACATTTCTTGTAAAAAAATAGTCAAACGTAACTTCATCATCATCAACATCTGGCTGTGGGGAGTTGCTGCAGTGGAGGCCTTTGCAATTACCGCACAAGTTTGAACAGTCAATGCCATGTTTTCTGCAACTGCATCTTGCTGTAGTACACCTGAAGTACAGTTACACCTAATTATAGCCATCACATTTACAGAACCAGCTGGCAAGTCAGTCTTGATTGGTTGTAATTACCATCTGGAAGTTTCCATCCCCACTCATCAGGTTTTAGCTGTTTTATACATTTCCATTCCTGAATTTGGTAGTAAACTCGAAGGCTCTGGAATTTCGTAGCTGCTCTTGTTGGTGATAACGGTTTGGCCTCAACATACTTTGAGCTTTTTGCCACCTTTTCCTTAAAGCGCCTCAGTCGGAGATGATTGATGTTTCCCCATCATTACCATTGTACAGGCACACTAAAGCCTTCTCTCCAGCTTCAATAACCTCTTCTGCACTGCTATCCTTGCCAAACACTTCTGCCAGTTTGAGGAAGATTCTATTGTTCATCACCGTTTGAATGGATTCTGCCTTCCCAATTCCATAAACACTGGATGTAGAATCACAACTCAGTAGTGCATGGATGAAAAAAATGTTGGAACAGACAACATCTCCCAAAGATATCCTCATCTCTTTTATGTTCAAGATTTGCACACCTTTTGCACTCTTCTTTGCTTGTGGCGTAGGGAAGATGCTGTAACCATCATCTTTATTGGCATGATAACATAGAAAGACCAATAGGTCAATGACATCTGCTGTCAAAATGGTTTCTCTGTCCACATTCACTATTTTGTCTCCAGTTACTCGACTTGAAATGCTGTGAATAGACGGATTTTCCGTAGAAAATGTCACATGTCTTGCGAAACGCAAGGAGCTTCCATGTATCCCTCACATCTCACTCTTTTCTTGCTGAAGTAGCTTTCTGGTGCTGGTCACTAGTGACATAACGAATGACTGCTAGTTCTTCCATTGTAAATTTTATTTCAGCGCACGCTGGCAGTTATAGCATCCAAATCAATCGTTGAATTTATTCCATTCCTCTGCCATAAGTAACACCTCCAGACGTCTTCATTCTTCGCTAACAAAATAGCATTCAGAGCAGCATCAACTACAAAGTGAGCACGAATGGCTATTGCAATTGCTTTGTCACTTAGCATGGGATTGACTGTGATTTCAGCATACAAATGTTCAAACAGTTCTTGCAATGCATAAAATGAGCAATTCACCCCAGAAAGCTCATCTGTGTATGGAGCCAACCAAGTCGCAAGACAAATGATTTCAGGGGACTGGAACTATGCTGTGACTCGACTATCATCATTGCTTTGTACCAAAGTGGTTCATCGAATTTTAGAATTGGTGTGAGGTTGTCTTTTCTGGCTACATCACTAATGTAACATAACGTTGAGTACAGGCAAGTTGAGTTACCAGAGTCCATGTTGATCATTGGCAAAAAAACTGTGGCTGATTTCCCAGAATATGTTGATTTGTGCACTGACTGCTTCCGGCTTGACTATGCGGATCTGGACGGATGTGAAATTAGTGAGACCTCCTAAAGGAGATCAACGTTAGCAGTAGAATCGACAACTTTTTTGGGCTGGAGCTCTTTAAATGTCACTGGTGGTTTGTTGGTGTGCTGTGAATCTAGGTACTTGATGTTGATCTTTCCAACCCTTATTATATCTTCTGAAAGGTGCTGAATACTTGAAACTGGTTTTGCTTTAACTTTCCCGGGCGTAAAAAGTTCTATAAACGATGCTATGATGCCAATCCCGTGTAATGTGTTGAATTCATCAATACTCCTACGAACTGCACAAATTCAGTTTCAACAGGGGAGGGAGTTTCAGCGCCATGAACAAGAGTAGCACTCTTTTCGAATTTCTGGACTACCGAGTAAGATAAAGAGAAGCCATGCTTATTCAGAGTGTCAATTAAGAACCTCGATCCAAATTGGGCATGTCTTTCCACTGCTAAACCAAGTTTCAAATTTGAAATAAGAACTCTGGGTCTAGCATCCTGCATTATCGCTTGCCCAACTGATGCAACTTTCAAATAATTGTCTTCGCCTGCAGATATCTTCCTGAGAAAGATTAACAATGTTATAGGAACATATTAAAGAATCGCATCCTGTTCAAGATCATTCTTAGACGGGTAATATTCTGAACTTGTCTAGATACCTTTAATGTCATTCTTGCTAAGCTTGGCTGCAGTCTCTATGATTCTAATGGTCTCTGATTCTGAATTGTTTATTGAGCGGCTCTGTGCATTAAATTTGTGGCGAGTAGATTTTGCTGTACTTAAGAATGTAACAATATAATGTTTCCCATTAATTTCAGTTACAATGATTTTGTCTTTTAAATTTTCTAAAAATCGAGATTTTATGTATCAAAGAATGTATGGTTCAAAGCCATAATGAGTTGGTCTCCGTGATTTTGCTGCTAATATTTAGCCACTTCAAGAAATGCCTGCTTTCTCTCTGAATCCGCTGGCCTTCCAAGGTTTTATTTCTTAGAAGAATCAGCCGAAGAGAATGCTTTAGCAATGTTTTTATTGGAATCAAAGTTTGCAAAACATGTTCTGTGATAACGTGCTTCTTCTGAAACAAGGTCACCTACATAACCTATTTTACCTTTAACAGTGGATTTCCAGCCATCATTTTTTCGGACCTAAATTTCAACTGAACCTTATAAGTGTAATTTTAAAAAAAAAGCTAAGTTCTTAATTTTTGTTATTTCTGAACTGACTTCGTCTTAAATTTTGCTAATTCTAATCATGTTACTAAATTTACTGACGTTGTACTTTGCCTTCATTGTATAAATAGTTAACTGTTTTTTCTCAGCTGTTACCCAACTGGCTGTCTATCACTTATCTATACTAAATTGTGAGAGGGAAACATATCTTCAATTTATGTTTCCTCTTATAAGTGTGCAGTTAACTTACATATATGTAATGTATATATATATATATATATATATATATATATATATATATATATATATATATGCAGACTCGCATAAACCAGCACATTCCATCAAAAATACGTCAGGGAAGGGTAGGGTCCTTGTGTTACCCCTCCTCTAATTCTTTGGACTCTGCTATTGGCCAGCATTTGGTTGAAAACCCTAGCTGTGCCAGTGGCTATAAAATAGACCGTTTTGAGGTCTTGCATCGAGCAGATTCCAAGAACCATTTGAAAATATTGGAATATGTCTCTCTTGCTATTCGAAAACCTTCCTTGTGCCGGCAGAAGGAATTTGTAAGATCGCTTAATCTCTTTGGGGAACTTTGAAGTCCTTCCCAATTTTTTTTTTATCCCCTAACGTAGTGCCTTTTAATCGACTTTTAACGAAATCATTAAATTGAATTTTAATCGCTTTAACGTTAATTTTGGCAATTTCCCCATTTTGCTCTTACTTTCGACGTTATTATTAATTAAAACTATCGATTTTCTCCTGACGAGATGATAGTCGAAAGGGCCTTAGAGAGATTTCCGCGTATTCTTTTTAAATGTATTTATAAATTTTGTACCTCAAAACATTTATACATATATATATATATATATATATATATATATATATATATATATATATATATATATATATATATATGTGCATATATATATATATGTATATATGTGCATATATATATATGTGTGTGTGTATATATGTGCATTTATGGAGGAATTTTTATTTACCTGCAGGGGCTCGGAAATACCTGACTAGTACCCGGACGCAGGCTATCATCTCTCGGAGTGTTAGACCCGTAGACCTTGTCAGGGTATCTATCTAAGAGAAGGAAAACTCTGACAATAATACATTGCTCCTAACGACTTACGTCTTGGAAGCAAACCGTTGGGGAGGGAGGCCTCCTTAGTATTGATCGACAACCTTCCTAGAGCTGGAATCTCGAACAAAGTATCCAGTTTACAAACCTATAATTTCATAAGGAGTAGATGGGCTCTGCCTATCGGCAAGCCTTCGCAGTCCTTCTTTGTCTGTTGGCAAGTGTAGAGGTACAAGCACTGTGGTGCCTCTAAAGACGCCTAGTGCTTGGCCTTGATTCCTGACTAGAGCAATGAACGCCGTCTCTCTTTCACTTAATCTGGACAACTTAGGGAAAGTATTTTCGTCACTCCGTCCTAAATGACTAGTCTGGGTTTCCTTTGTTCCGACAGCTTGTCTGGTTGCTGTTTCCGACTGGTAGTTAGGATCCCTAACTCTTAGCTAGCGCTAAGAACGGCTGCTCCATCAACAGTTGCATGATATCGTGGGTAACTGTATGTGCCATGTCGCGCATGGAAAAGGGACCATACAGTTATCTTCGGTGAGCTTTCCCGAGGCAACAACCCTCATGGACCAAGTCACGACTAATGGACTGGTTGTGTGAGCTTATTGGCGCCAGACAAGCGCTCACTTTGCCTTCAAAACAAACATGAATTTACAAAATAAAAAAACAAACCTAAACCGGACACCCAACAAAAAACATCTACGTCTCCGCCCTTGAGGCTCGCATTCACAAATATTCGAGGACTTGGAACCAACATTAACGAAGTAGAAACTTTTCTCCTGACAAACTCCTCGGATATCCTAGCACTAAGTGAAACTAATCTCCAATCCTCAATCTCCTCTCACCACGTTCACATGACTGATTACATTCAACTCTACCGTAAAGACTAACAAAGATATGCATGGGCTAGGAGTTTATGTTCGGAACACTTTCCCCTTGACTTAAGAACATAGGTTAGAATCAGATAACTAAGCCTACATATGTATTAGATTGACCTTACATCACAGAGTCAGTTACTTACATTTCTTATATCGTTCTGGTTTGACCCAAGACTGTACCCTGCTTGACTGTCTCTGAAAGCTTAGATAGAGCACTCTCATTCGACTCGAATACCAAAATGTATCTATTTGGCGATTTTAATGCACACCACTATGACTGGTTAGGATTCTCCAGCGTTACCGATGCAGTTGCGAACTCTACTTTTGTTTTCTCCTTAGCTCACGACCTCTCACGGAGTGTCACTTTTCCGAGCCGCCTTTCTGATCGTGCGAACCAGCAAGCATCACTTCCTGGCCTGTTCTTGACCTCACTACCCGAGGCTTGTGTGGCAAATGCCATAGCCCGCTCGGAAACTCTGATCACGTTGTAGTAATGATACTTTTCACCTTAAAACTCTTCCAAAAGCTGAAGAGCCGTTGCTCATAACGACGAGAAACGATGAGAAGGCTGATTTTGAATCCCTCAAGGATCACATCAGCCACGCCCCATGGGATGGAACCTTGTCATTCCTTGCTGATATGTGTGCAAATATGCTAACCGAATGGGTCAAAGCTAGCATTGATGCATATGCTCCCACCTGAAAATTCTTAAGCAAACACCAGTCTCCTCAATGGTTCACCTCAGAATGTGCAGCTGCTATTGGTGAGAGGCAGAAGGCATTCCGACAATTCAGCCGCCATAAGTCAACTGCGAACAGACAGAAATTTATAGAGGCAAGAAATGATTGCAAAATAGTGATAGGTGAAGCAAAGAGAAGGTATACAGAGATAACCAAATAACGCATTCAGTCACAGAAACTAGGTGCTTATGATTTCTGGAAAATCTACAATAGTGTGACGAACAATGGACAGTCGACAATTTCCCCGCTATCAAATCACAACCATATTGTTTGCACGGCAACTGATAAAGATGATCTACTCGCCCAGCGTGTTGCCTTAGAATCCACTTTGGACTCAACAAAACACCCCCTCTCGAAATTCCCATTGCGGACTGAAGCCACACTTGAGAACCTGGTCATCACCCCATCTCAAGTCAGAGACATCATAAAAAACCTTGACACCTTCAAAGCCTTTGGGCCTGATCTTATACCAGTAATAGTAATAAAGAAATTCTCTGCTGAGCTGGCCCCTGTCCTTTCCAAACTATACAAAAAATGCCTTGCTGAATCTTGTTTTCCTTATAGTTGGAAAATTGCTTCTGTGGTATCAGTATTCAAGAATTTTAGAGATAGAACTGATCGTCTTAACTACCGCCAAACATTCTACCCCCGATCCGTGCTAAAATTTTTGAATCATTAATCAATCTAGTGCTAGTCCGGCACCTAGTTAATGCTAAACTTCTTTCTGATCATCAATATGGATTTAGACAAACACGATCTACTTCAGATATCGTAACGGTCATCTATGAACGCATATACCAGACACTGGGCAAGGCTGGTGAAGCTGGGCGGTAGTGCTCGATATATCCAAGGCTTTTGACAACGTCTGGCATGAAGGGCTTCTCCTAAAACTGCAATGATATTGTATTACTGGACAAATATTTAATATGATAAGATCCTTGGTAACAAAAAGAAAGATCTAGGTTGTCCTCGATTGCCGTTCATCTAAGCAACATGACATAAATGCTGGTGTACCCCAGGGATTCATGCTTGGACCTCTTCTCTTCCTGATTTTCATAAATGACCTCCCTGATGCCATTGAGACTAAAATAGGAATATTTTCTGACGACACCATGCTCTACTCTTGTCATGTGTGCAAAACCGACGATGGATGGTAACTTTTAATGCCGCAAAGCTATTTCCTTGAATAACTACAAGAAACCTCGTCAACCACCGATTGTCATGGCTAATAACACCCTACCTGAGAGTTCATCATCCAAACTACTCGGCCTAACTTTCACAGATAACATGAATTAGAAATACATTGAAAATATTGCCAGAGCCGCTACAAAGAAGGTGGGCTCCCTCTTCCGTGCCAGTAAACTTCTAACACTTGACATTATTCTATATCTCTACAAAGTCACCATCCGCCTATGCATGGAGTATTGTTGCCACATCTGGGCTAGTGCATCATCCACTAGTCTCTCCCTCTTAGACAAGGTCCAAAAAAAGAGTCGCCAACTTGATAGGTCCCTCACTATCCACCAAGCTGAAGCCACTGTCTCGTCGCCGCAATGTTGCTTCTTTGTGCCTGTTTTACAAGTACTTCAATGGATTGTGCTCTGATGAGATTGCTGCTCTGGTACCCCCACAACGTAAATTCACCAGACCAACCTGACAATCTGTTAAATACCATCCATTAACTGTGGAGGTCCCCAGATGCCGAAGAGCTTTCTATTCGAGAAGCTACTGGACTTTGGAACTCCTTCTCCACTCCTTGTTTTCCTGACGGTTATCACATGCAGAAATGTAAAACTAATGTAAACAGACATCTCGCTGCGCAGCTCCCAATTAATGTAGAACTCTCCCCCCAAACTTTCCCCCTTTTCTCATTAGCCCCTTATGTCTGCAGTCGCGGCTTACTTGTTTGGGGTGAACTATATTAAAAGTAAACACACACACATATAAATATATGTATGTGTGTGTGTGTTTTATCGATGCAAGTCTTTTGTATATATTCTTAATTCTTTGTTCGACTCTGCGAGCTAACTTTCGTGTATCTGGTTTCAATTGATGGCATATGAATCCGGGAGTTGATTTTCGTCTATCTCAAGTGATTTCGATTGTTGTAAGAAGTAAGTTTGGTTTATCGCTATATTGCTATTGTTTTAGGGCGTTTTATTATTTCGGTCCGTAGTTTTGGAAGAGTCGTGAATACAATTAAAAAAATAAACAAAAGGAAAAATTTCGTAGTTGTTAATCAGCCTTACATTAGTAACGATGTTTTGCCTAAATATACATGCAGATAAATATGTGTATATATCTATATCTATCTATCTATATATACAGTTTTGGAAGTTTCTCAACCATTCAAACTATATAAAAAGAATAAAAAATTAAAAATTAAAAAAAAACTTACGTCCCAAGTCGTTCAGTGGAAAATCACTCATGTAAGTCAATTTAACTTTTACGGTTATTATATTAGTTTGTTTCTAACAATATTGAAGGGATCATCAGTTGTTTACCATGAAAAACTGTTTCGGGAATGTAATATATTATATATATATATATATATATATATATATATATATATATATATATATATATATATATATATATATATATATATAGATGTATATATATGTATATATAGATACATATTACCTTGTTAATATATATATATACAGATGTATATGCATATATATATATATATATATAATTATAACTATTTTTTTATATACATACGTATACGTTTCATTCTTTAGACAATTTTTTACTAATATATTTTCTAATCTTTCATCATTATTTTTTACGATATATTTTTTTTTCGTTGTTTGTATGTTCACTCTTATAGATTTTAGATCTTCAAATTTCTTTAACTTTCCCTATTAATGCCTTCTTTATAGCTTTTATGATTTTTATATCTATTTTTTATGATCTTTTACCATTTTTAAACTTTTTTTTAATATTACTATTTTTAAATTAGTGGTTTTAACTTATAATTTTACAATTTTTTTAAAATCTATTTTCTTTTCTTTCTTGATTTATATATTTTAAATTTGCTGTATCTTACATATTTAAATACTGTTATTGGTATTATTGTGGATTTTACATTTTGAGTTCTGTGAAATTGCATGAAAAGAAGTTCTAGTTCGCCCACATAAGCGGGATAGGTGTTGTTGTTTTTTTCAAGCAATACTAAATGTTCTGGTGTTCTTTCTCAACTTATGTATGTGATTATATTATAAAGGGGCGCTGATGAAAAGACCGTTTGGAATCATCGAAAATATAATGAAAAATAATATTTTCCAAATTGTTTTTGAACCCAGTGTATGCCAAATATTGATTGCGTTTGAATTCTTAGAAAGATATATATGTATATGTAAATGTATATATATATATATATATATATATATATATATATATATATATAAAATATATAAATGTGTATATATATATATATAAATGTATATATATATATATATATATATATAAATGTATATATATATATATATAAATGTATATATATATATATATATGTATATATCATGG
>OY744519.1:9530930-9533430 GCA_963556195.1 Sepiola atlantica | reverse complement strand
CAACGTCTGACAGACCGAACAGGCATGTAAGGGCGCGAAAGGTGGTATAAGTATTTCTATCAGAGAACGCTAGATAATTTTTGCACCCCAATATTTAAAATTGTCGTCCACGTATGTTGGATCAGTTTGGCGTATATAGAAAAATAACTGTTTTTTTTCAATTCTATTTAATAGTAGTTCTATGTAGCTTGCTGTTATCATAATAATCACTGCGGCTGTTATTCCTATTATTACCGTTATTATTGTTATAAGGAACATTATTATTTACACTATTATTATTACTATAGCTATTCCAGCTATTATTATTTTTATCATTTGTATAGTTATTATTATTGTTACTGTTATTATTTTTGCTATTTGTATCTCTTACAACAGTTCACTATACCTATTATTTTAGTTATTTTGGTAGTTATAATCATCATTATTGCCATTATTATTAATAACGTCACTATTACTGTAATTATTATACCAACAATTAATACTATTACTATTATTATTATTAATAATAATATTATGATTATCGTCATTATTATCTTTTAGTATTATTATAAATAGTGTTATTATTATATGTACTATCTATCTATCTATATTTATATATATATATGCATATGTATATATATATATATATATATATATATATATATATATATATATATATATATATATATATATATAAGTTATTTAAGTTATTGAAGTGAAATGACCCAGGTCGTAGGGGAAGGGGGCGTTGGTGGTCTTCTTGTCTTGATAGCCTGATTTATCTCAGACTGAGCGTTCAAATGAAATTATGATTCGCTGTCTTGACTTGTTTTCCCTTTTTTTCTTTTTCTTCAACCTTTCTTTTTCTTGGGTGAATTTTAAATCTTATGTTTACTTATAATAACAGTTTAGAGAAGACGCATCTAGCGTCGAAACACAAATTAATTAGTATCGGCTGACACCAATTTTGATTTAATTTCATAAAAAGCTCTACTTTGTATTGAGAACTTTTAAAAATATTGCTTTAGGTATCATTGTGTTAATATATTTGAACTCGTATGATTAATATATATATATATATATATATATATATATATATATATATATATATATGTTCTTTGATTTTCATCTCCGCCTTCCACATAAAAACCTGGTCTAACATGGTAAAGCTAACACAAGACATGTCTGTAAATGATGTACCAAAAATATTTGTATACATAAAAATTGCAGCTCTATTCATTATTGAGTGGCTAAGTAGTTAACGATGGGGACTGACGACCTTGGTGGGCTGGGTTCGAATCCAGTTCGTTCCGCAGAAACACTTTCATCAAACCCCACATCTGACCTTGTGTCTAACCTCATGGAGAGGTGGTGAATACAATATAAACAGTAAGGATTTACTAGATTAACTCCTGTAGACGGAACATCACGGTAATATATATATATATATATATATATATATATATATATATATATATATATATATACAGGGTCGGGCAGCTAAATTAGTATTTTTTTATTTTTACAAAATTCATAGTTTAAAGGTTTAAATATGGAAAGATATCATTTTAACATTTATTTATTTAATTATTACAGTCTATTGAACAAAATTATTCAATATGATCACCTTTTGCATCAATTATTTTGGAGATTATTTGACGAAACCGTGAACAACTCCTCTTTATTTTATTGGGATCGAGATTGCGAAATGCTTGTTGAATGGCTGTCTTCAATGAGTTTATATTTGGGTGTGGATTGACATCAGTCTGTCTCTCGACGACACCGAATTGATAATAGTCGCAAACATTTAGATCTGGAGAGCTGCTGGGCCAAATATTCTTCGGAACAAACAGGAGAAGATTCTCCTTCATGAAATCTTTGACATTCTTTGATCGCTGCGCTGGTGCCCAGTCTTGGATGAGCATGACTTTCGTAGGGTCGTAGTTTCTACGGATCCAAGGCAATAACACATTATTAAGAATGTTCAAATACTCCGCTGTGTTGATTTTAAGACCCGCTTCGATGAAATGAGGAGGCATCACCTTTCCATCACTTGTCACGGCTGCAAAAACCATCACAGAAGCAGGGGTTTTGCTCTGCATCACAGGAAGAACTTCCGAAGAGTCTCAAGTGTTCTAGCGATTTGGAACCTCATCCACGATGAACTTTTTCTCATCAACAAAAATGCGTACATGTCCTTCTTCGTGTTTCAGATGGTTGATAAGCTTGGGGCATCTTTCAACTCTGATAGGTTTTGAACGGGCAGTGAGGAGATTACGGCGTCTCTTAACGCAGGACTTATTCCCAAGGTCTTCGTTGATTGCTCTGCTGATAGTTCTGCGACTCACATTGCGCTTTTTTGCCAGTTTCGACATCGACTGCCTTTATCGACCTTTTTAGTCCCAACAGGAAGGTTTTCGTGCGCTTTCGATCACTACGAGTACTGTGCCGACTTCTCTCAACCTTACACTCGGCATCGAAATTAGCCACCACCCGATAGACAATCGTTTTTGCATAGCCA
>OY744519.1:9470930-9525930 GCA_963556195.1 Sepiola atlantica | reverse complement strand
TCTTCAATTGTTCAATGAAATGTGTATTCAATAAAAGCATGTTTATTTTTTTCATTCTTTAATCCAGGCTTTTCAAAGAATGGAATCTTATTATTAAAGGAATTACATTGCTAAATAAATTGGCACGGAAGTTGCCAACATGTTAGATTTGAAAAATTTGAGAAGATAATAGAAAGTTGATGTGTGTGAAAAGGTTGTTAAAATGCAAAATATGTCCAGATGGAAACGGTCAAGTGACAAAATGTCCAGTGAGGAAGTGGTTAAAAATGGAAAGACAAACAAATCACCGTTAAAAGATCTTAGAAACTGCAGCAAATGTGGTCAAAATATTGTAAATCCAGAAGGAAGTAATACAATAGAATGATATGTAGTTATGCAGTAGAGAAAAAGCTGGTTAGGCTATATATATATATATATATATATATATATATATATATATATATATATATATATATATATATATATATGGTTAAGTTTGAAATAGTATTTTCATCAATTTGTCACGCTTAAGCTGGAAATAACATTTTCCTCGGTTTGTCACGATTAAGTTTAAAATAAGGCTGGAAGGTTTTACAGTCTGTCATGCTTAAGCTTGAAGTAGCATTTTCTCCAGTCTGTCATGATTACGTTTGAAATCATTTTTTTTACTGATTTGTCATGGTTAAGCTTTAAATAGCATTTTTCGGAATGTCACGCTTATGTTTGAAATAGTAACTTTGCGAGTCTGCTTGAAATTTCATATTCCTCGACCTGTTACTATTAAGTTTGAAATAGCATTTTCCTTGGTATGTTAACTTAAGCTTGAAATACTATTTCTGTCTGTCTTTTATGCTTTATCTTGAAATAGCATCTTCGTTGGTTTGTCATGCTTAAGTTTAAAATAGCATTGTCGTCAGTCTATCACACTGCTTAATTTTCAAATATCACTTTCTTTTGGCTATTTTTGAATAAGATTTTTCATTCGCCAACGCATCTTTATAAGAGGCTATATCGATCCGTCCGTATGTCTGTCGGTCATTCATGCTTAAGTTTGAAATATAATTTTCCGTGGTCTGTCACACTAAAGTGCCCGTCGTCAAATTCGCAGATGTAATACACGTATCTTAATAAAGCACGGACTTGTATTTCAAAAGCTTCTCGTTTCTGTTACAACTTTTTCACAGTTTTGGGAGGATTGTCATTATTTACTTATTTATATTTCCTTCAATTATTTGATCATGCATGAAAAGAGCACGTCAAATAATTGTAAAATATAAGAACTGCTCAAGATGAAGTGTCGCGCATCAGAGTATAAATATGAATAAAAAGACGATCTACACGTACCGTTATGCGCTGTTTTGGTGGCTGTATCTGTTTTCCGTTCTCCACGTGTTGAACCGAATGTCTTTGTTCGTAGTGGGTGGACTGAATGGATAAATTAATGGTTACGAACTACATTGATTATGGATCATATTAATTTTTGAACTTTACAAATCATCGCCGGCCGGGCTATTTATTGTTTCAGAAATTTGAAGAACTGTCTATTGTCTTTTCCAGGATGGCAATGTTTTGTGCTTCCTGCCGGTAAGTGAAGCAGTTAGGCGTCAATCTCTCCCAATCTATGATACGGGTCCCCCTCTAGGCGTCTACTTTTTTCCAATAAACCAACATGTTCGTTGTATTATTTGGATTATTCCGACTACTATTATAATCTTAGACGTTATTCCCATAATGTTTCGGCCGATATACACTCCTACCTTCTTCACGTGTGT
Source organism: Sepiola atlantica (assembly GCA_963556195.1). Classification (NCBI taxonomy): domain Eukaryota; kingdom Metazoa; phylum Mollusca; class Cephalopoda; order Sepiida; family Sepiolidae; genus Sepiola; species Sepiola atlantica. The sequence continues at coordinate 9,524,179 of OY744519.1, read as the reverse complement.
CTTGTCGAACTCGAGAATCTTTATGTCGAATTCAGGATTTTTGCAGAATTTCGAACTGAACCCTTAATTCAATGCACGGAAGTAGACTGTTTTCGTTCCATCATCCATGACCGCGTCGAAGTCTCAAGTAATTCCCCCTTTTTTTTTTTTCTATTCTTAGTATCGCATTGAGTGAGGATAGAACTTTCAACCTCTAGAAGGCTGCCGCTTAGAAGTGATTGTACACAGCGCCTATTTCTGTTGCGCTAAGTGTTTATTCCTTGTTAATAACTAAAAATCTAAGAATTGATTTTGTCGTATTTATTCAATAAATTCTATATTTAATAATGAATAAATATTTCCACATTTAACAGCAGCGATTTTTCAAAAGACTCCTGAGTTTTTTACGGAAATTAAGCTCGTACGGGATTACGAAACATGCACAGTAACGTTTATTTTTATTTTTTGGAGGAGTTATATGTTGTTACCCTAGAAAGCGCCCCTATACAATTCTCCTACAAAATTTTAAGTAAGGGATAAAACAACTAAAACTGAAAAGGCTTGCAGGGACCTGCTTAAACAATCCCTTATATTCGGGGTCAGTGGTGACTTTTTCATACCAACCGTGACAAATTCTGATCCTAAGGTTTGCTTCACTAAGCGTAGCAAGCCTGTTGTTTGCATGAGGAATGTTTCGGTTCGGTCCTAAGTACCCACACCACACTCCCAGGTATTGCCTTCTCCTTCGGATGAGGGTTTATTACCAACGAGTACATTTTTTTGCTATTTTGTCCCATTCCAGAGTGCCTCATCGGGGGAGCTGAATATTCGGCCCACATGAACTAACTTCATGTCTAACCTTGCTGCAAGTAAGAAACGGGTAACCCTCTTTCTTAGGTACCCCTTGCGGTATCGCCCTACGTCATTCTCTTGGGAGAGGGGTTGCGGTGCTCATCCATGAACAAAGTACGATAGTTATAATATTGATTTATTAAATTATTAGGTTTGTATATTGTTTTAAAATTCTTATGTATATATATTACCCATTCTCTTGTCAAAAAATGGTTAGAATTGTCTCAGCTACTTGTAGTGGCTATAAAACAGTGATCTTATAAGGCCGTCTATACCTAGCAACGGAAATGTTGAATATACACGGTATCGAGACGGACCAATAAATTTATTCGTTCTTCATTATTCTTTCTTTCTATCTCCTTCCTTACTTTTTATTTTCTTTCACCTCTCTTACTCTAGTTTCTTTTCTTTTTTTCCTTTCTTTATTTTTCAGCTTTCTTTCTTTTCTTTATTTTTCATCTTTCTTTTCTTTAATTTTCATCTTTCTTTTCTTTATTTTTTATCTTTTTTTCCTTGCTTTATTTTCATCTGTTTTTCCTTTCTTTATTTTCATCTTCTTTCCTTTCTTTATTTTTCATCTTTTTTTCCTTTCTTCATTTTCATCTTTTTTCCTTACTTTATTTTTCATCTTTCTTTCTTTCCTTTTTTTATTTCATCTTTCTTTCTTTTCTTTATTTTTCATCTTTTTTTCCTTTCTTTATTTTCATCTTTTTTCCTTTCTCTATTTTCATCTTTCTTTCTTTTCCTTCCCTATTTCTTTTCCATGTTAGTATTAGTTTCTTTCTCATTTCACCGTTTTTTTCTCGCATCTTTTCTTCCTTTCTTCCTGTGTTCGTTTTCTTTATATTCTCTTTGTTCTCCTCTCTTTCTTTTATTATCGTCTCTTATTTCCTTTCTCTTTCCGTATACTCTCTATTTTGCTTCTCTCTTTCCTTACACTATTTTCCCTCTCTTTCTATATACCCTCGCTTTCCTTCGATCTTTCACGATATTTTTATTTGACCTCTCCTTACCTATATTATCTTTGCCACATTCTTTTTATCTTTCTCTCATTTTATATACAAAAGAGTCACCGTTTATCAACGTCCAAAAAGAACTCGAAGATAATGGTTCATGAGTTTATAATGGGGACAATGAGACAACATTTTAATGATTTGTAAAAATGGTAAAAACTGGGCGGAATTTGATTATTCACGAAGACGGCTCAACAAGAATTTGCTAACATTAAACTTGAAAACGACCAGGTTGTAGCCAGCTGAAAAGCAGCCCCGCGTTATTGTGTTCCATGGAGGTGTAGTTCTTGAAAATAAACCTTGCTCATGGAGGTTCTGTTTAATTTTAAGTACAAAGAGGAAGAAAAAGAAAATTATTTAAAGTGGTTGTAGCTAGATGAGTTTTTGTTGTGAATGTTTTATAGGAAATTTACCATAGACTGAATTTCAGTAGAGCTCTAACCATCGAAATATCAATAAAGTAGAGAAAGCATAGCTACGTCTCTTCTGTGAGAAATAGGCTGCATGGGAAAGGAGACGAAATTTCCCACTAGATTTCAAATATGGTTTTGTTCTCAAAGACAGGAAAGGGTGCTTTGAGCGGCACATCCAAAGATGGGCAAAAATACTCTATCTTAAGGCGTATTGGATTTTTATACTGATAAAGAATTGTGTCTCCTCTAATATCTCATTCTCCCTCCTTCCATATATTCCTATCCTCTTTTTCTTTCCTTATATTATTTCCACCTCTTTTCCTCCCATCACTCTCTTCCCATCTCTCTACTCCCTGCCATATCTTCATCATCCTTTTACCACTTCTTTCTCTTTCACTCTATCATCTCTTTCCGCTATTTACTACATATCTAAAAGCAAAAAAGGTGAGTTTGCTTTTCATTTTTTGCAAAGGCATTAGTTTGCCGGTCCAGTTTATACAACTCCCAGAATTATTCCCGATTGTTTACTTTCTTTTTCCTCCTTTCTTTTTATACCGACCCTATGTTTTACACAGATTCCCGCCCTTGCGTTTTACCCACACCGCGTCCGACAAGAAGACATATCGATCAACCCACACAAATTCCAAATCGTTTCATCAGTTCCTCTCCTCAACCAGAAAGGGAAACGGAAAATAAATGTTCTTTAAAACATAGAAAATAAAACGGAACAAAAGAATAAAAGACACCGGGCGCTGCATTTTTTGCCCATCCGCTTATCATTCGTTTTCGCGCGAACCTCAATTACTTCGCGCCGCTAAACTTTTGTGGCGAGAAGCGACGTCCCCTGAATGAACTGGTAAATTACAAATAGCGTCCGACGGGTCTTAGTTTGAACAGATCTCTTCAATTATTTTATGAAGGGCGCCACAAATAACGAAACAAAAATCAGCGAAGAAAGATACATTTATTTGATTAAACTAAATTAAGTATTCAATGAAAGAGTTTCATTATTTACTCATTTTTCAACCTGTTGCGTTAGAGGTTGCCCCATGGGTTTTGAAAAGTAGATAGAAAACTGTTGTAGCCATTGAAAGAAAGAAATGAAAAATGGAATGATTCTAAATATATAAAAAGATCTTGTACCATTATAATTAAATTTACGATAACTACGAATTAGGCATATATTAGATATCTACCTATAGATAGTGTTTGAGAAAAAATGACAATTTTGTAATAGAATGAAAAAGACAAATCTTTGTGAACAATTGATGTATTCTCAAAATTGCAAGTGCATCTATTAAATTTACGATAACTACAAATTAGGCATATATTAGATATCTACCTATAGATAGTGTTTGAGAAAAAATGACAATTTTGTAATAGAATTAAAAAGACATATCTTTGTGAACAATTGATGTATTCTCAAAATTGCAAGTGCATCTATTAAAAGAGATTTCTTCAAATTCAGCTCACTTGGAATATCCGCTCTGAGCCTCAACTACGACCTTAAGTCGGGACCTGAATCTAAAATACGTAGCATTCACAATCTCCTTCGAGAGACGCCTTATAACCAGGTTTATTCTGGGAATCAGCTCCTCCTTAGTGTTGTTGGCTTTTCTATTCATATTTCCTTTTTTGGGTTAGTTGGACTTCTGCATAGAGTTCACGATGATCGTGCCTCATGATTGTCTGGTCTGCATAACATCTTCTTCGTTAGTTGAAGTTATTCATTAACCTGCAGGATTGCAGTTTATTACCCCCGACACATGGAACAGCAAGGCTCAGTGGTTGCATACGAAGGCGGGGAAGGTTTTGCACAGAACACACGAACGAAATGACATGGAAGCGTCTTTGATTGGCACATGTATAAAGAGACGTGTATAGGGCGATAGATCCTAATGTCGACTCTTGGATTGCCACCATAGCTCTGTTAGTCGGGTAACTATGAGACTACCACGTTGTCACCGACCTTATCACGGTGATAAAGGTTTGGACTTTATGTAAGATAGTGTTTCAGGTGGTAAGGTTGATGTCTTTTTCAACTTTGCCCCACAAATAATAGTCCATTTGATTGCACTAAGGCGAATTGTGGAGCGAAATGTTGGGACTGGTCATGTTCTGGAAGTTCTTATGCACCCACGTTAGGATGTCGTCAAAAGTGTGATTTCGGCTTTGGTGATGAATAGTTGGCCGTTGCGACTTTTGTATGAGGAGTAATGAAGATCCTCGTACAACGCGTTCTTTGTAGTCGCCATTCCGACGCTCATCTTTCTCACAGGTTCGCATTGTCTTGTTTAGATCTTTTCGCCCCTCTTTTCGCTTTTCGACGAATTTCGTTGTGCCGACACAGTCAGAATACCTGATACGATTTTTTCTGCTAGCCACTGATTCCACATATCCGTCGCAATTCTATAGACCAAGCCTCACAGCCTTCAAAGCATTCAAGAAGCATTGAGCTGCAGTTAAGATATCGACACTTTTTTATCTGATGGAAATTAGGAAAGATGCAGGTAACTCTTTAAATATTTCGGTGCTTTCCACTCGCCCATAGTGTCTAGCTCTCAGCACCACAATAAGACAAGCTATCCATTGCACTTTACCGTTATTAAATACATGAAAAGATTCTAAATTAGATCTTGATATTTATTGATTTTTTTCGTGTTCTTTCTCCTACACTGTAATATCGAAGAGGCAGGCTATATCAATGATTCAACAAGTTCTCTTGTTTTTGTTTAAGACCATTATCAGTTTGTATGCGCATGTCCCCAAAAAGCTTGACATTTTCGTTCTTCTGTCCCACTTCTGGCTTATGCTCATACAACTTCTCATTTTAATCTAATTCATGAAGTGTGTATATATTCTAGTATAGTACCTGGACTACTTTGTCGTGTTCCTGTTTTTATATTGGTGCTGTGCTAGCATAAGGGCATTCAGATACAATATGCGCTAAGATTTCTTCCTTTTCATTACACATCGATAATTCTACAGTTTTGTCAATTTTATTATTATTATTATTATTATTATTATTATTATTATTATTATTATTATTATTATTTGTACTCACTCAGAGTTCTCACACAGGTCATCGTCAGTGATTGCTCACCGACAACAACCAGTGGTATTTCCTGGAATCTGAGTGGCAACAAGCCTCCCCAGATTTCCAGTCTTCTTCACCTATTTCTTATTACAATCGCAAATAATATTGCGGTATCAAAACAGCCGCTTACCATTGATTTCTCGCTGGTAACGACCATTGGTCTTCTCTCGGTCCCAGTTCTTTCCGCACGCTTCCAGTGGAGGTCTGGTTTGTGCTGTCCCTCCTCGATCTTCTCATTCTCCTTGAGCCTCTACGAATATGTTGTCTGGTGTAAGCCTAGGTCGGCGCCATTTTTTTTTTTTTAATTTATTTACTTATTTTACTTTGGGAGGGAGAAGGCGGAAGGAAGGGGAGGGAGAGATCTTATGGTATGTCTTGCAATTTTCGCTCATTGGTCCATTTTTGTGGTGTGTCAGCTGAGGCTGGTGTAATTTATTGGGGGGGGGAGATTATGAAGTGATGTTTCTTACAGTGTCTGTTCCTTGGTTCGTGTTGTGGTGTTCTTCGTGTGATTTTGTTTTTTTCCTGTTGTAAATTTAATGTGACTATTTACCCTTCGTAGCTTATACGGGATGGTTTCCGCATTCAAGGATTTTCCTTTAGATTTCAACTGTTTTGATCATTGTCGTCCTTTGTATAGCTTCGATGGTCCCTTTGTATTCTAATCTGTTCCAGTCTTTTCCCCAGTTTTGTTTGTGGATTGTTCTTAGTGCTCATACGATTATTGGTACAATACTGACTTTTCTTATGCTCCATATTCCTTTTAGTTCTCTGACAAGTTCTGTGTATTTGCTTCGTTTTTACGTCTCTTTGATCTTCACTCTGTGAATTGCGGGAACGGCGAAGTCTACGATTTTGCAAGATATTTCCTTATTGTCAATTATAATAACATCTGATCTCCTTGCTTGTATGAGTTTATCTGTTTGTATATCCATGTCCAAGAGGATTTCGTGTTTTTCGTTTTCCAGTGCTGTTTCTGGTTTATGTTTGTACCATTTGTATGTATATTCGAAATTCACTCGTTTGCGTTCCGTACACAATCATGTCTATTCTTGTATTCTTTTTTTGTGCTAGTTTGCTGCATTTACTAATTATATGATTTACTGTTTCGTCTCTTTGTACACACAGTCTGCATTTACTGCTTTCCTGGCTTTTATCTATGTTGTCTTTAATGTGATTTATCCTAATCGCATTGTTTTGTGAAGCCATCAGTAAAGATTCTGTTTCTCTGTTAAAGTGTCCTTTGTTTAGCCATACACATCTATTTTCGTTGGTTTATTTATATGTCAATCGTCCATGTAGTTGTTTTTCTTCCCACCTTTCTTTTTTTGTCTTTTTGTTTCTGGTTTCGGTGTATTTTGCTGCGGTTATTAGCCTTTCCGAGTTCTGAGTATATGTATTTCTCCAGCTATTAATTTTAGTCTACCACACAATCATCTATACTTACCAGTCCTATTTACCCATCGTTTCTTTTCATGTAGAGTATATCCGTATCATCTTTTGGGTCTAGTGCGTTGTGCATGGTAATTAATTTTCTTGCTATCGGGTCAAGGTGCCTGAGTTCTTCTTTAGTATAGCTTATGAATGGTCCAGAGTGTCTTATTAGCGATACTGCCAAGGTGTTTATACCTTTTACTAGATTCCTGCTTCATAATTTTGTTTCTAGGACGTTCTTGTTCTTCTCAAATATTTATGTTCACTCTTAAATTTCTCTAGATTTGATGGTGCATGCTACTAGAACTCGCAAATATGTGTAGCTATCCTTCTCGCCTAGCACCCTAATTTTCTCTTTGTTGGGGAGCTCCACGCCCTCTGTCGTCTCCAGTTTTCTTCTCTTCATTTCTAGCAGTGTAAACTTTTCAATTCCGAATTTCATTTGGATTTCTTGACTGAAAGTTTCTGGTAGTATTTATCAGCTTTTCCAGTTCCTTTTTGTGTTTTCCAAATAATTTAACGTCGTCCATGTACATTAGATGGTTTACTTTTTGTTCTGTGTCTGTAAGCTTGTATCGAGCATCACATTTTCTGAGTATGTAGTTGAGCGGCATCATGGCTATTATAAAAAGTTATGGTGATAGGGAGTCCTTTGAAAAATGCCTTTTTGTATTTTTATCTCAGTCAAGTGTTGTCCTCCGATTGTCAGTTCTAGTCTCCATGTTTCCATTGATTTCTTAATAAGATTAATAATCCAATCGGGTATCTTGTATAATTTAAACATTCAATTATCCATTATTGAGGGAGTCAGTCGTAAGATCTTTTGTAGTTAACCATGGATGTTATTTTTTTTCGGGGGGGGGGGGGCTTTTTACCTCCTTCAGGATATTTTGATCGATATATAGCAGATCATGCGTCCCTCTTTCCCATTTTCGGCATCTTTTTTGTTCTTCGGGGAGTAATCTACGATTGTTCAGGGATTGATAGATTTGTTCTCTCAGTTGTGCCGTCAGGATTTTTCACATCGTTAGTAAACATGTTATTGGTCTGTAGTTGCTTGAGATCGTGCCTTTTTTTCATCTTTTGTATAAGCGTCGTCATTCCTTTGGTCATCCACTCTAATACGTCTGTTTTGTGAATACATCTGAGCTTCTTCGCTAGGCTTTCATATAGGGTCGTGATTTTTATTATTATTATTATTATTATTATTATTATTATTATTATTATTATGATCATTAGTATTATTATTATCATTATTATTATTATTATTATTATCATTATTATTATTATCATTATTATTATTATTATTATTATTATTATTGTTATTATTATTATTGTTATTATTATTATTATTGTTATTATTATTATTATTGTTATTATTATTATTATTGTTATTATTATTGTTATTATTATTTACTCACTAGGAGTTATCACACTGGTCATCGTCAGTGATCGCCCACTGCCAACAACCTGTGGTATTCCCTGGAGTCTGAGTGACAACAAGTCTCCTCAGACTTCCAGTATGCTCCACCTCTTTTCGTTCATCACCGCTGATGACCTTGCGGTATCGCAACAGCCACCTACCACCGATTTCCCGCTGATAAGGGCCGTTGGTCCCCTCTGGGGCCCGAGTGGCAACAAGCCTCCCCAAGGTCCCAGAGCTGTCCGCGCTCTTCCAGTGAAGGTCTGGTTTGCGCTTTCCCTCCTCGACCCTCTGTCCATAATTTTCGTGGCGTCTGCCTATGCTTGCGCCTCTCTCGTGCGGTTGTATTTTCCCCGGTTCTGTTGTCTTGTGCTTCCATGTGTCTGTTCCCAAACGTTGCTTATGTGGGTTGATTTCCGCATTCGAGGACATTTCTCAGGAGTGTAGCTGTTTTGATCATTACTGTCCTTTGTATGGTCTCAGTTATCCCTTTGATTCCTATTTCTCCTAGTCTTTTCTCCGTGTTTTGGGGGACTGTTCCTAGTGCTCCTATAATTATTGGTGTTATACTGACTTTCTTCATGTTCCATATTCCTTTCAATTCTCTGGCAAGTTCAGTATATTTGCTACTTTTTTCCGTCTCTTTGATCTTCACTCTGTGGTCTGCTGGAACGGCAAAGTCTACGATTTTGCAGGATTTTTCTTTCTTGTTGATTATTATCATATCCGGTTTCCTTGCTGTTATGGGTTTGTCTGTTTGTACATTCATATCCCATATGATTTTGTGTTTTTCGTTTTCTAGTACAGTTTCTGGTTTGTGTTTGTACCGTTTTTTTGCATATTCGAAATTCAGTTGTTTGCACATTTTCCGATGTACTTCTTTCCCCACGCTGTCATGTCTGTTCTTGTATTCCCTTTGTGCTAGCTAGCTGCATTCACTTATTATATGATTTATCGTTTCGTCTCTTTGTCCACACAATCGGCATTTGCTGTTTTCCTGGGTTTTATCTATCTTTGCTTTAATAAAGTTTGTCCTAATCGCATTGTTCTGTGCGGCCGTCAGCAGAGATTCCGTTTCTCTGTTCAAGTGTCCTTTTCTTGGCCATGCCCAGCTGTTTTCATTGGCTTCATCGCTTGTGAGTCTTATAAAGCGTCCATGTAGTTGTTTTTCTTCCTACTTTTCCTTTCTTGTCTTTTTGTTTCTAGGTTCAGTGCTTCCAGAGTTGTTTGTTGGGCTGGTGTCTCTTGCTGTGGTGATCAGTCTTTCCGTGTTCTGGGTTACATATTTCTCCAGCTCTTTTTTGGTGTCTTCCACACAGTCTTCTATACTTACCAGTCCTCTACCTCCTTCATTTCTTTTCATGTAGAGTCTGTCCGTATCGTCTTTTGGGTGCAATGCATTGTGCATGGTCATTAGTTTTCTAGTCCTCTGGTCAAGGTGCCTGAGTTCTTCTTTGGTCCAGCCTAGTAATGGTCCAGAGTATCTTATTAGTGATACAGCCTATGTGTTTATCCCTTTTACTAGGTTTCTGCTATATAGTTTAGTTTCTATGAGTTTCCTTGTTCTTCGTAGATATTCTTTTCCAATCTTCTCTTTCATTTCTGTATATTTGATTGTGTCTGCTTCCAGAACTCCCAGGTATTTATAACCTCTTGTTCTCCTAGCGCCCTCATCTCCTCTTGGTTGGGGAGTTCTATACCTTCTGTCGTCTCCAGTTTTCCTCTTCTGATCTCTAGCAGTGCACATTTTTCTATTCCAAACTCCATTTGGATATCCTGGCTGAATATCCTGGTTGTATTTATCAGCTTTTCCAGTTCTTTTTTGTTTTTTGCAAACAGTTTCAGGTCATCCATGTACATCAGGTGGTGTATTCTTTGTTCTGTATCCGTAAACCTGTATCCGGCATCACACTTTCTGAGTATGTAGTTGAGTGGCATCATGGCTATTATAAACAATAATGGTGATAGAGAGTCTCCTTGAAAAATGCCTCTCTGTATTTTTATCTCAGACAGGTATTGTCCTCCGGCTGTCAGTTTTAGTCTCCATGTTTCCATTGCTTTCTGGATGAGATTAATAATCCTGTCTGGTATCTTGTATATTTTTAAGCATTCAATTATCCATGTTTGGGGGATCCTGTCGTAGGCTTTCTTGTAGTCAATCCATGCCATAGTTATGTTCTTTTGTCTGCTCTTCACCTCTTTCAGGGTCTTTTGATCAATGTATAGTAGATTATGTGCCCCTCTTTGTCCTTTCCGGCATCCTTTTTGTTCTTCGGGGAGCAGTCCACGTTTGTCTAGGGATTGGTAGATTTGTTCTCTCAGTTGTGCTGTGAGAATTTTCCACATTATTGGTAGACATGTCATCGGTCTGTAGTTGCTGGGGGTCGTTCCTTTTTTGTGGTCTTTTTGTATTAATGTTGTTCTTCCTTCCGTCATCCATTCTGGTACGTCTGTTTTGCGGATACATCCACTCAGTTTCTGCGCTAGTCTTTCATGCAGGGTCGTGAATTTTTTAAACCAGTATGCATGTATTCCATCGTGGCCTGGTGCTCTCCAGTTTGCCATTTTTCTTAGGGTTTTCTTGATCGTTTCCTTGTTGATTTCTGTTTCGGTTCCTTCTTCGATTTCCTGCAGTTCATCTTTCATGTTTTTCAACCATTGGACATTCTTGTTGTGCTTTTTTGGTTTTTCCCATATCTTGCTCCAGAATTGTTTTGTTTCTGTTGGGTTCGGTAACTCTGTCGTTGTTTTTTCTCCATTTACGTTTTTGTAAAACTGGCTTTCATTGTTTTCAAAGGTGCTGTTCTGTTTGCTCTGTTCTGATTTGTACCTGTATCGTCTCAGTCTTCCTTCTATTGCTGCTATCCTTTGTTTTATTTCTTCATGTTTCTCATTTAGTTTTTCAATGCGTTTCTGATTTTTGCTTCTTAATCGTTTCTGTGCCTCCTTCTTTCTGTTCACGATTTTAGCTTCTTTCCGAAGTTTGGTGATCTGGGTTTCCAGTTTGATTTCCCATCCAGGTTTTGTCGGTCCTTTCTTTTGTCCATTCTCTTCGTTTCTTAGTTTCATAGTTACCGATTTTGCCCCTGCATATATCAGGTTGTTTAGGTCTGTAATAGTTTCTGTTGAGATGTGTGTGAGGAGTCTGTTTACTCTTTCTGTTTCTGCTTGTAACTTCTTCGCTACTTCATTCCTGAGAGATGGAAGTTTTGTTTTGTTTACTAACATGTATCGTCTAATGTGCTCCACTTCACTTGCTTCTTTTTCGTTGAGTTCTATATCAGCAGGTTCTGTGGTTCCGCAGTCTTCTATCTCACCTGGTTCTGTGATTCCGTAGTCTTCAATCTCTTCAGTTTCAGTGTGTATGTTTTGCCCGTCCTCTTCCTGTGGTTTCTCCTTCGGTGGTGTTACTTCCTCCGTTTCGCCATTAACCTTCTGTCTGATTTCCGTCAGTTCCATCTCCGAGAACCATCCTCGCTTGAGGATCTGTCTTGCTTGATCTGCTATCCTTTGTTCCGTTGTATGGTAGTCACTAGCAATGTCCCAGAGATGTTTCATTCGTTTTCGGTAGCCTCTTTCTGTAGGGTAGCGGCTTTCATAATAGCACTCCATCACCAGTCTGTTCTCTTTCGTGGTCCATTTCTTTCTATATCTTTTCAGTTTGCTGTTTTTGCTCTGGTTTTCTTGTCTCTGGTCTGTGTCCTTGTCATACCTGGAATCAGAGAGGTTACTTACCTGGTTCTTGTCCGTTGTCTTGTTTCTGAAATGAGAAGGGCCAACAATCGCAGTATGCGGACCGGGTCCCCCATGTGAGCTAACGAGGGAGCACCTGCCCATCATGACACTCAGGTCTTTCTCCTGAGTCCCACGGCTTGCATTGATATTATTGTGCATTATTCATATTTTGGTGTGTGTGGCCGCACCAGGCCCAGGCTTATTTTGCCTGTGGTCCTGTCACAGGGATAGTGATTGTCACATTCATTTTAATGAGTGATATTGTGCACTACCACACACAAAAAAAATGTATATATATATATACATATATATATATATATATATATATATATATATATATATATATATATATGTGTGTTATATAAGGACATAGTACAGTTCATTGTATACGAAAATGGAATAGAAAGTTGAAGATAGGTTTCCCTCTCGTGAGTAAGCATAAATAATAGAAGTAAGAAGGTTAAATTTCAGGCCTGCATGAGAGTTAAAAAAATTATTCATTGGGAACTCAATAGGCAGACACTAGGACATATAAAAACCAAAGTTTAGCAGGGTTAATACTAGCCCGTTTGGTAGCATTGGGATTAGTAGAAATGCCAGATACAATTTTAAAAAAAATTAACTGATAACCATCGCTTCACTTGAGATATTGGTCTCGGATTGCTGGTCGGTGGCAGATATTTGATGTACAAGATACGGTCTCCAATTGATTGAGGAACTCTATGTCCTTTCATATTTGTTCGCTAGTGGGCTTCATCTACTCCCCCCCCCCCGAACCCCTCTTTGTAATCCAAACTCGCTGACCCTTCTAAAAACTTGGAATGTTAGCAAGACACTAGAATGCATTTCAGTTTCTTAAATAACAAGTCAGCCATTTAAAAAAATGACTTAAATTCAATTTTTCTACTTTTAAATATTTTTGCCATTCTTAGTGTACTAAAATATTGAAACTTTTCGAAACGATTTACCTCGAATAATTATAGAAGTAGACATTAAAACAATATTACCTTAAATCCCGGGATATGCTGGATCGGGACAGCCAGTTTAGTATAGTGTATTAATATGATGTGGCGACATTGATTTAAAATAGTTATATTATGAATGACTGTGTCGCCCGGGCAGTGCCGTGCATCCCGGCTAGTACCAAATAACCCGAGTAACTTGAGAAATCATATTTACATTTAACATTAAAACTATGTATACAGTATTGCTGTCATGTAATATTTTTGTACTATTGAGCAACTACTTATTAAGACGAAAGGCCACTCGAGGATAAAAGGTTTATGTAAATTAAATGGTTGTTAACTGAAAGATAAATAACACAGTTGGAGTACTAAAGTTAATCGATAGAGTAAACTAAGTTTAATTGCTTAAGTAATTGTTGACATTGAATTTGAAGACGACTATGTTGTAACTGCAGGAAAGTTGTCCCGCGATAATGTGTTCTCAGAGACGGGAAGCCCTTGCAACGAAGTTTTATTCATGGAAATTTCGCCTAACGCAAGGCACATGGAGGTAGAAAGGAAAATATTTTCGACGTTAGTGATATAAAGACGAGTTCTTGCTGTGAATGTCTAAAGTGGAACCAGAGATTAGAGCTATTTTGAGAACCTTCCATTGAAATGACGTGGGAGTAGAGAGAGACTAACAACGTCTTTTCTGTGAGAAAGATGATTGTAATGAAGAGAAGATATAATCTCACAAGATTGCGCAGTCGATGGTGTACTCTGTCAAGGCAGGAAATAGTGCTCTGAGCGGTACGTCTCCATATATGGCAGCAGTACTCGATCTGAGGGCGTAGTCGAGCTTGTATTATTTACCATCATATTTTTGTAAGTAAAACTTCATCATAAATACTCTTTGGAATGAATACATCATTTGGATGAAGGTTTTTTTTTGCAACTAAAGAGTGCAACGATTCCATGGAAACGCATTACGATTGAACGTTCTTCCGCATTTATCGTAGCCGTTAAGAAAGAAAGAATTCAGCTTCTGATGACGTTCGTCGTGTCCAACGTTGCGTTGCTTCGAAAGGAGACTGGGTTTCTGTATGTGACAAGCGGGTTGAAAGGTGAACAATGGTCAAGTTGACAGGGTTCGACAAAGGATCATTGGCTTGTGGCCCTTTAAAGCCCCCGCGAGCCTTTACGATCAAAACTGACATGTCGACACGGACGTCCGTGATAAGTGCTGAAACTCAGTGACCAAATGTACATGGCTCCCGATAAATATATAACGCACGCAATCATTTATCTTCTCTTAAACGCCCTCTCTCTCTCTCTCTCGCTCTCTCTCTCTCTCTCTCTCTCTCTCTCTCTATATATATATATATATATATATATATATATATATATATATATATATATATATATTAGTAAAGAGTTTCACTGTATAGAATGCATTTAAATTTTCTAATTGAAACGGTTGTTTTTTTAAACCAGTAAAATGCAGAGGCTTTTTTTTTAAATAAACATATTATTCACTTAAATTCAAATTTTCGATTCACACAGGAATCTACATCAGGATAATTAACAATATTTTTTTCTTCTTTTTTTTTTAAACGACATGGTGTCGCTTGATCTTGTGCTTCAGATGTTAACGAAGCTCGTTGTGTAATAATGTCCACAAGTGGTGTGTGCTCTGGTCGCACGTTATAAGTATTAGTAAAATATTTCCACTGTATAGAATGCATAAATGTTGTAATTGAAACGGTTTTTGAAACCAGTAAACTGCAGAGGCTTTTTTAAAATAAATATATTATTTATTTGAATTCAAATTTTCGATTTAAATGCATTAACATCTGAAGCACAAGATCAAGCGACATCATTTCGTTTTGAAAAAAGGAAGAAAAAAATATCCTGATGAAGATTCCTGTGTGAATCGCAAATTTAAATTCAACTGGTTTAAAACAAAACAGTCGACAGTAAGCGCAAACTGTGCTGGTTTTTTGGATATATCTCCAGCTAAAGCCACGCCCTGACGCTCCACATTTTCGAATATGAACTCAAACTCAATTCAGATGGTTATATCGAGTTCTTGTCAACTGTTCTTGAACGCTGATTGGAGGGTGTGAGTGCAAGAAGGCCATACGTTTGGAAATAGGATTCAACTCCGCGTCACATCTCCGAGAAATCTGAGAAGTGGTGATTGTTTTACAACCTCCACGACATCTTCAGTCCAAACATTTGTCCTCTCCCCTAACTTAGCTGAATGCAACTTTAGATTTAGTATGTGAAGTTCGCAGTTGAAAAATACATCGACTCTACCGCCTGAATCACTAAGGACGCGCTAATTACCAGGATCGAACCGGTGTTTAGGCGTCGTTCGAAGAACACTGTGAAGGCCGTACGCACCTAAAGGTCCTGGTAAAGGCTCAAGGCAACTTATTTACGCTGTATTTGGCAAAAAGGCTCTAAGAGATGCACTTTTAATTTTGAGAATTTATCCTTTATTGGCAAAGATATGACGTTTTTTTCCTTCCTATCCGAAAAGTGTATAATTCTGTCTCGAACACCTTATATATATATATATATATATATATATATATATATATATATATATATATATATATATATATAATAATAATAATAACCTCCATCCATATAACATCACGCTTATTTTATTCTAAATTCGAACTTTTTGTTTTTTGCCCTTCATAACATAACGCTAATTTCATTTTAAATATAAAAGGTTGTTTTTTTTAAATCCCACGATATCAGTCTTGTACAGTGTGGGCGAAACTAGTCGACTGGCAAAAATGTGTTTGTTCCTCATCCCCTAAATCCCCTAAATCTTTTAATTATGACAAATTCAACACGTCTTCCCTTCATTATTGCAATAATAATGTTTTGTACCCCCCCCCCCAAAAAAAAATAATGATATATATATATATATATATATATATATATACATAAGCATAAAGATAGAGGCAAAATGCCATCATAAGAAACGATGTGTTAGATGCATATATATTTTATCAAATCAAAATAAAAAATCAAACCATTTTTTTTCTTCATCTTGACTTTTTTTATCTAATATTTCGCTTGATATAACAAGCCCCGACAGAGCTTCAGACACATAAAAGGTATTAACCTTTTTTTTTCGTAATAATACTTCCTGGTCTTGTAGAAGTGGCGTCCGATGTCGTGGACTAACGGTGCAAATGTCTCTTATATATATTTATATATATATATATATATATATATATATATATATATATATATATATATATATAATTTTAAAAAATTGATATCGCATCTTTAATGCTTCAAAAGGTATTTATTTTACCTATTTTACCTATTCCTTATTAAATTTAACAATAGATGCTTCTTTAAAAAAAATATGAACCTTAAAACACTTTATACAAATCACGTGTGCATTCACGTTCTCATATTTGAAAGTGGGGAAACAACAGCTAACCCCTTTGCCCCGGCAGGAACAACAAAAGCCGGTGGGAAAAAATACAAATCCGATGACATCAGGATATATTACACACCGATGATGCCAAGTTTTTGGCGAAATATCTGTATCACTTTAAACTAACAAAAACAAATGCTTGTTTATAATAAAAGAAAAAAATCGGTTTCGATTTATTATTTTTCTTTAAAAAAAAAAAATTGATATCGCATCTTTAATGCTTCAAAAGGTATTTATTTTACCTATTCCTTATTATATATATATATATATATATATATATATTTGTATTTCAGAAGATCACAACAAAAGTGACCATTAATAGTTTTTAGCGGACTCTCTTCAACCTCTGTTTATGTCTGTCTCCTCGTAAAATGGCGGCTCACGCGTTATGTGATTGTCTGACGATATTTCAATTCTCTTCTCACATTTAAATTTCATCATTTTTACCAATTCAGTATTTCTACCTGCAAATTCTGCCGATACGTTAGCCATTGACGAAAAAAGTAAGTTTGTTTTGTTTCATCAGTGAAATGTATGTCGATGCCATACTAATGTCATGCTGACTTCAAATCTCTTCCACAATTGGAGAATTAAAATGTTAACATTGTGACAATTTATTCAAAAACAATTATGATTCTAAAAATTAAGATTAAAACAAGGTTTTGAAAATTAAAAAATTAAAAATTAAATGATTAAAGAAATCCACCGCCAAACGCGGGAAATATAATTAGAAATGGGAATATATATGGATGTCAATAATCACTGATAAACCATGTAAAAAAAGCTCGTGATTATTAAACGAACGCCGAGGCAGGTTTAATTAATGGGCGTTTTAAAGTATAATATTAACCAATTCTTATTGAGCCGCTCATTTAAATAATAAAAAAATTGACCATTTTATCTATTGTTTTTAATTCTCACAGGGTTTTTATCGCTAACTGATTATCTCATTAAGACTTATTCTTGAGTCGCCTTAGGATCTTGATAAGCGGTGACAGAAGAAGAAAAACTTCCAAAATATTGATAATTTTATGAAAAATATTTTCAGATTCCCTGAATCAATATATAAAAAAGGATAACCAAGCAAGTAAACAGAGCAGCCTTGAGAGATCATTTTTAAAAGGCAAAGGGAAGCGGTTAAACAAACACAGCAAACATAATCACATTTTACCCTACGAAAACGGCTTCATGAGCTAGTATGTAATATTAAATTCTATTTACTTATAATTCTTTAACGTTAATAAGTATATCTCTATTTTAACAGCTTCCTTCTACCACCACTCTCTCTTTCTCTTCTCTCTCTCCCCCACTCTCTGTCTATCTATTTCTCTATCTGCTTGGCCGCCGCAAGCCTTTCTCTCGTGTAAGTTTGTTTCACTGTTCCGCTTGCACATGACGTGCCCTTCGGCCCTCGACGTGTACGTACGTATTGAATTCTTGAATGGCTCTGTCCGATGCGGTCAAGACCTCGTGTCAAGATCTGTACTCTGTTGTTGTCATTGGTGAAGACAGGCCAGCAGTGGTCCATTGATGCCACCGATGACCGCTCCATTGAACCCCCGCTTCTGTTGTTCAAATCGCCGACATACAAAACTGTCTAACACTGCATTGCGACCGCCTCACGGTCTGCGGGTGTGCTGTGGCCGGGGGGAGAGGGGGGCAGGTCCTTAAGAGGGTGCCGAAGATGTCCGACAAACTTGCACTTGGCAGAGGGTCAGCGGGGTCAGGTTGACCGCTAAAGTGCCTGTTCGTTACCTGTCTTCGCTCATTGTCTAGGCCAGCCCGCGCGAGAGCGAAGGTGAAAAGCAAGGTGATAAAGTAAAGGGGATAGGAGGTAGAATAGATTAGGCCTTAAGTGGACAGGAAATGTCGAGTACGCATGCGCAGTGAACCGGAAGATTGATTTCTTCCATTATTTGTTTTACCGTTTCGTCTGTCCTTCTTCTTATATCGTTTTGCTTATTACTATTTACATTAAATCATCATTTTGTAATTTAACTTCTATGTGGCACTCATTTTTACTAGCAAATAGTTTTTCGAGGCTTAGAAGTTGGTATCATGACGAACAGATATATACTACACTGTTCCACTCCAACGTAGGGGATAATGCCTGGGAGGGGAGTATCATGACGAAGGAATATATACTACACTCTAAGGATAAGATACTGCCTGATAAGATGGGTTCATGATGAATTAACGGTACTTATCAAGATCAGCACTCAAGCTAAAATCGATTTATCATTGGTAGTTTTCGGATGTTTACGTAGACGGCCGGAAAAAGCCGAATGAAAAGTCTGTTGGTTGCGTTCAAAAATCAAAAACGAGGCTTGTTGTACAACTGAAGAAAATGATAAAATGTTTTTTTACACTGAGCAAGTGTTAAAACGGTGTTATGATTAGGATTAGGGATTAGGGTTAGGGGTTAGGGTTATAAAAAAAACTTTCTGAATGATAATTTGTCTTTTCACTGACAAGTCATGAGAATTTTCTGGCCGTCTACCTAAACATCCGGACACTACCGACGTCAAGTTGATTTTATATTGGTTCCTTATTAACATATACTACACTCTCCTTCAAAGGCCTGAGAGTATAGTCTTATGATAAGATAACATTTTGCACGATCCCCAGAGGGGATAATGCCTGGGAGGATGGTGTTATGACCAGAGAACATATACTACACTACACCCCCTCACAAAAAGGTGGTATTGCCTGAAAGAATAGTATCATGGCGAACGAACATATACTACCTTACTCGGAAAGGAGGACGTAATGCCTGGGAGAATGATATCATGTCAACAGAACATATACTATACTACCTCCCTTGAATTGAGCATTGAAAGATAGCTTAATTGAGCATTACAAAATATTTCAGTAGTACATTAATAGAAGCACTAGTATAGTTTCGGCTTCAGACACACATATACTAAATCTCTATTAGTTATAACTTCTAATGCTATTTCCACTACTTGATTACCTATATACCTACATATGTTGAGTTATCTATTGGTATATATAAACAAAAATCCTCAACAATAAATGATTTGCTTTTATTACTCTTTTCGCGAATTGAACTTGCGATCAAGACATTGAAAAGAGGACCACGACGAAATAGACTTTATCAGCTGGACTTTAAAATATGTAAATATATCAACCATTAGAAGACTTCTCGTGCATGGACGGGTTTATAGTCTAAATACTTATTTAATATGTTAGTCACGGTCACGGCACCAAATAAAGTGTTTGTAAGATAATGTAAGGCGTTTTTCGATCCCAAACTGTACTAAAACATCGCTCACCGGCGTCCTGTTTGAAGTCCTGTTTGGTCGACACGTCGTAACTTTCTCTGTGTATATTTACGTCTCTCAAGCGTTTTTCTTCTTGTAGCTGTAATAAGGAAATGAATTTAAAATGACAACAAATAACGCCATTATTTTCTTCCATGGTTTAATTTACATTTTAAAGCAATTTACATTAATTTACATCTGCATGAGCTACAATTTTCAGGAGTGGTGGATCTCGAAAACACATCTGGTCACATTGACGTCGCACACCCAAATGTCAGAATTGATCTCGCTTTTCTCTCACATACTTGCCCCCATGACGTCATATCCTGTAACGTAGTCATAACCTTAAACTGTTATTTTCTAATGGAATTTTCTACTTCTTTAATATTATACTTATTCTAGCCTCATGTAGAAAATTACCGTTTTTAATCTTGCTCTACTCATTTTTTGTAAAACAGACCACAACCAAATTAATAATGTTAATGTTTATGTAAGTTTTATTAATTACATATCTTTGTTATTCTAAATATTTGAAATTCACGGCCAAGAAAAATATCCGATGCATGACATACACTATGAAAATATATTTTGGGGAGGAGTAAGTTTATTGCTTGCTGTCTGAGGCGCCCTTACCAGGAAATGCCGACGGGGCTGCCCATGCAATTTTTAACCAGCCAGAGTGCTCAAATTCTCGAGCGCTGGTTCTTTCCTACTTCCTCGACCTTGTGTCACATCTTACCTTGTGGAAGGAAGATAAATAGAACGATTATATTGTAGTCATCTGGAAGCAGCCTCGTAGTATTGTGTTCCATAAATGGGTTCTTGGGATGAAACTTTGCTCATGGTAGTTCCGTTTAGTTCTAGGTAGAGAGAGGAAGAAAAAAGGAAATTATTTACAGTGGTTGTAGTTGGACGAGTTTTTATTGTGAATGTTTTACAGCCATAGGTTAAAGCTGAGTTGAGCACCTACGATGAAGATAACGATAGAGTAGAGACACACTAGCAACCTATATTAGCTAAGAAAGAAGCTGCAGCGAAAAGAAGAGAGCTTTCCTGCGTAAAATTTATGGCGTAGCGGCCAGCGGGATAAAAAAATATATCGGTCTTCTTGCTGAATTTTTCATCCCGTGACACTTGATTTTGTCATCCGCGCATTACCGAATGGAATAGGTCGATTATTTTTTAACAGGACAGTTATAGGATGCATTAATTACTTAGAAAGGGAATGTCTACTTTGAAATAACATTTTTGAATAATATGAAGGCGGAGAGGGTGATGTCATGAGTCAGGTGACTTCCGTTTTCCGGGAAGCTCCGCCTTTTGAGTTGGGTATTTCATGCCATGGCTGCTGTGTAAGCTGTTGACGTTCGTCCACATCCCTACTGGGATATTTAAAACCGACCACGGTTCACAGAGATTGACCTTTCCGGGAAGCTAATAAACTATGTTAATTTATTCGGTTTGTCCTATGGTTTGTTTCGGACAATTTTTCTTTTCCAGCGTTATCGACAAAAAACCGTTCAAATTAAAGATGGCAGACATGTGGGCAAACAACCTTTCAACAGACGAGAATCGAGTCCGATTAAAGCATCGGGTGAGCTGCTTATATCACGTAATAGATTGTGTAATGGAAATTTGCGCTTGCGAATTAAGGTGATAAATTTAGCGAACATGTTCGAAGAAGTTACGTAGAAAATAGAGGGGCTTAAGAGATAGAGGACGTTACAAAAAAAAACTAGTATTGTCATTTATCTTTGGTTTTGTTTGTAGAACAAGACAGACGTGTTTTCGGAGGACTATGAAGAATTTAAAAAATATAATATTCTTGCATACATGTAAATAAAAAAATGTAATAGGTTTTATGCTAAGCGCAATTTTTAAAAAATAAAATAAAATATAATTATCGTAGATGTTATTATCTTGAATTCAGATGGAAAAGTCGAAATGGGCCCTACTTGCTTCATCTTCGCTACATGAGGGTCCGTATTTCCTGGTGTGTACTTTGAAATTTAAAGAAATGTCAAAATCATAGGTCACTAATGAGGATCGAACTCACAATCTAGGAAAAACAAAACGACTGGTTATTCCACTGTAATAAACTAATTCACCTTAATAAGTAAAAGGGATCCAACGAATTGTCTGTATTTCATTGGGTAAAAAGAAATAACTGACATTATTGTAGGTCTGAAATCTGCACGCTGCAAAGAGACAGAAGAAAAAAGAAAAAGAAGAAGAAGAAGAAGAAAAAGAGAAAAGAGAGAAGTAAGAATAAACGTCCAATGATTTGTGAGCCGCGTTAATTTTTATTGAATCCACAAGTCAATCATTCTTTTCATTTAATCCAGTGAAATTGAGTTTAACGGTCCCATTGAAGTCAAGGTGTACAGGCTTCCCTGATCGAGTTTCAAACCTTTTTCAATAATAAACACCAAAACGAATATGTCCTGTTTTTATTAGTATTACGTTCGCTTCTACAAAATGAAAGAGAAAGAAAGACAGATGTACAACCGCTGCTATATAAGGAAGAAATCAAAACACCCATGTAGAGGGAAAGGCAATATCAAACGAAAGAATGACAACAAAGTCCATCCATACAAAATTGATTGATTCATTTCGACAATTTGTTAAGACAATGACAATGAAGGGCTACTAAAGATATAGGGTTCAAATTCTTCAAAACCTGTTCTACGAGAAATAGTTGTTTATCGTGTGAGAAGAATTTGAATACGCGTCTAAACGAGACTGGCAGGAAAGCTTGTGCATATATATATATATATATATATATATATATATATATATATATATATATATATATATATATATAAGCGTGCCTGTTTAAAACAGGCACGGTTGTACATCTGTCTTTCTTTCTCTTTCATTTTGTAGAAGCGAACGTAATAGTAATAAAAACAGGACATATTCGTTTTGGTGTTTATTATTGAAAAAGGTTTGACACTCGTGAGAGAGTGGGCGTATGGACGTATGTGCACATGCGTTCGTTTAGACGGGTGTACCCAGTGAGAGTGTGTGTATCTATAGGCTTGTTTACATGTACCTTCGTTAATTGGCGGGTGGGTGCTTTACCAGACGTTGTGTTTAGTACTCCGTGAAAGTCTCTCGTCCGTCTGTCGAAGTATTCGCCCAGGGTGTAATTAGCTTTTAATGACATACCTACGTACGTCTGGTAGGGACGAAAATACTGGAACTAAACAAAGAGATCGGTTAACAGTGTGAATATTTATTAGATACTTTCGAGTCCAAAAGAGGTCACGACTGGATGTTAATGTATGCGCATCTGTTCTCTCTGGTAATATGTAAAAAAAACAGGAAAGAGAGAAGAAGTAGAAAAACACTGTATTAGGATATTTATATAACGCAATGGAGTTCTCTGATTGGCTGAAAGAAACTGCTGATTGAAAATGTTGTTCAATCAAGCGTCGTTACGCAACAACATTCTTCCTTTAGAACAACCCAGCCAACGCGACTACTATTGCAGATGCAACTAACAACAAAAGGAGCCATAGAGGGAACAGCTCCGTGTTGTTTGATAGTATGCTACTGCGACAACTAGATGTGTCAACAACATCACTTTACTTCTATAACGCGACGCACCAGCATAGTTGTTAGTTACCGAATATTACCGACGATCATGCAACACAAGAACACGTGATTTTGTTCGCATTTGAGCACGTGTAATGGCTGACTTTGTTATATTTTCACTTACCGAGCGTGTATAAATCTGTATACACCCGTGCCATCGTCGTCATCGTCGTCATCGTCGTCGTTGTGTACCCAGGTTGCTGATCGTCTGTTAAACCATAGCCATTCTGGCGGCAATTTTTAATTTTAATAAGGTTTGTTTAAAACAGAGAACTCTCACAAAGACAGGTTATTTACGTATACGTGATAGATAGATAGATAGATAGATAGATAGATAGATAGATAGATAGATAGATAGATAGATAGATAGATAGATAGATAGATAACCAGAGAGTTCGTATCGCTACATTAACCCCCCCCCCATTGTGGAGAGCAACTCGTAACGTCTTCTCTGCTTGAAATCACGCCGGTTAAAAAAAAAGAGAAAAAGGTTTCCCCCAGAAATCACGTGGTTTCATAACTTCCGCCTTGTGTAACTCTCTGACCTTTGACCTTTAAAAGTTTCTACTCAGAAAATGACGTTAATTATGTAACGACTTGCTCATCTATAACACTTAGCTTTGCCATCCTTGATTGACTATGTATCATGAATAAACGACCATCGACTCTATTAATAAAACACGATAACATTAAAATATGTCTCTGTGTAGCTGACAGTTCGCTGACTAAAAGAAAGATCTATGGAAAATGTTATTTATTCAACGTATTCATCTGATCCGGTTGACGATCAGTAGTAATAATACCACCCATACCCAATGTTGTCGCCCCAAATCGTAATTTAACACCTCTTAAGTCTTCGCTGTCTCCTGGCAGACAGTCGGGTTTGTGTTATTCCGCAATCGTATACGCGTAGAGCATGTTTGTGGAAGATAAATTGACACGAAATACATCAAAGGCGAGAATTGGTGACCCCGGGTCATTTGCTGTCATCAGTAAAATTATGTAAATTACAGCGGAAGCGATAGGCAATAGAAGAAGATTTAAGAGGAAACCGTACACGTGTTGGTTGGTGAGGAAACAGCTAACCTTGTTCACTTGTTGTGTGTCATCTTAGTGTCACTTTGCTACTTGCACCAGTGGCCATGGTGACTGCGGAGCTGACACTGCGGGTTCTGTTATTAATACGAGGGAACAAATGTAACGGATAATTTTGATGTGACAGAAAATATGTACAAGCAGTAGCGAACTGGCCAGGTTGCCAAACGGGAAATAGGCTCCCGGGGAAGTAGGCCCCTTACATATAAGATAATATATTTAAAACACAAATTATCTGCAATTACATAAATAGTAGAAAAACACAAATATAGTATATCTTCAATTCAATTACGGAGTTATGATAATAAATATTATCTACAATACAGACATCTAATGAACTCGAACGAATGCTTTCAATATGACTGCATAGTCTTAATATAGTAGTCGACTTGATTTTAATATAGTGGACGGTTTGATCAAATATAGTGGGCAGCTTAATCTTAATATAGGGGGCTGCTTTATCTTAGTATAGTGAACGGTTTGATTTTAATATAGTAGACTGCTTGATCTTAATATAGTAGAACGCATGATCTTAATATAGTGGACTGTTTGATCTTACTATAGTTGACGGTTTGATTGTAATATAATGGATTGCATGATCTTATAGTGAACTGCTTGATTTTGAAATAGTGTACGGTTTTATATTAATATATTTGACTGCATAATATTTATATAGTGGAATGCATGATCTTAATATCGTGGACTGATAGATCTTAATACAGTGGACATTTAGATAATAATATAGTAGACTGCTTGATCTAAATATAGTAAACTGCATGATTTTAATATAGTGAACTGTATGATCTTAATATAATAAATGGCATGATCTTCATATAGTGGAATGCATGATCATTATATAGGGAACTGCTTGATCTTAATATAATAGAAGTCTTGATTTTATATATAGTGAACGACTTGATCTTTATATAGTGGGCTGCTTGCTCTTTATATAATGGTCGGCTTGATATTAATATAGTGGACTGTTTGATTTAATATAGTAAACTGCTTGATCCAAATATAATGGACTGCATGATCTTAATATAGTGAATTGCTTGATCTTAATATACTGGACGGCTTGATCTTCATATAGTGTACGGCTTGATCTTTATATAGTGGAATGCATGATCTTTATGTAGTGGACTGCTTAATCTTAATATAATGGACTGCTTAATCTTAATATAATGGACTGCTTAATCTTAATATAATGGACTGCTTAATCTCCTATATAAAGGGCAGTTGTCTGTATGTTTGTCTGTTTGTTTGTTTGTTTGTTTGTTTGTATGTCCAGATACTCCTCCGACAGGACCCAACAAACAGTCACACGGTTGACATCATTATAACCGGCCAGCCCCGGGACGTATAATATCTCAGAACCGGAAAAAAAAATGGACTCTTCGAGGGTCGACTGAGCACTTTTCTCCAATGGGGGGGTGCCTTTTTCCTCGATTTTCAACGTTGTTTAGTACTAATTTGAGAAAAAAACAAAGAATTTGAGAAATAATGCACCGTCATGATTTTAACAGGAAATGACGTCAGAGGAAATCCCTAACGGCTCTTTTTTGAACATGAGTTTATAGTGAAGCAAGTGTTGCTTAATCACAAACGGCACTTTTTTTGAACACGAGTCCATAGTCAAGCATGGGTTGCTTACTTACTAACGGCACTTTTTTGAACATGAGTCCATAAAAATGCAAGGGTTGCTTAACTCCTAACGGCACTTTTTGATACATGCGTTTATAGTGACGCAAGTGTTGTTTAATCAATAACGGCACTTTTTTTAACATGAGTTCATAGTGAAGCAAGGGTTGCTTAATCCTAACCGCATTTTTTCTGTTGACATGATAACATCCTCCTAGGTATTACTTCCTCCTCCTTTTTGAGAGGTGTGAAGTTAGTGTAGTATCAGTAAAATTAAAGTAATAAATAATTATGCTCCCCCACTGTTTTCACTAATTATCAGTTTTTTGGGGTTAGGCCGAACTTTTTAGGGGTCAGGCCAAGTTTTTTTGTTTTTTTTTGTTTTGAAGTCAAAATATTTCTCATGGTTGGAGGAGAGTTAAAAATTAGGGGGCTGGAGAGATTTAGGGCTCGGGGAAAATTTTAGGGGTCAGGACGAACTTTTTAGGGGTCAGGCCAAATTTTTTTGTTTTTTTTGTTTTGAAGTCAAAATATATCTCATGGTTAGGGGAGAGTGAAAAATAAGGGGGCTTGAGAGATTTAGGGGTCGGGGAAAATTTTAGGGGTCAGGACGAACTTTTTAGGGGTCAGGCCAAATTTTTTTTTTTTTTTTGGTTTTGAACTGAAAATATTTTTCAGGGTTGGGGGAGAGTGAAAAATTAGGGGGCTGGAGAGATTTAGGGGTCGGGGGAAATTTTAGGGGTCAGGACGAACTTTTTAGGGGTCAGGCCAAATTTTTTTTTTTTTTTTTTTTTTTTTTTTGAAGTCAAAATATTTCTCAGGGTTGGGGGAGAGTGAAAAATTAGGGGGCTGGAGAGATTTAGGGGTCGAGGAATATTTTAGGGGTCAGGACGAACTTTTTAGGGGTCAGGCCAAATTTTTTTGTTTTTTTTTGTTTTGAAGTCAAAATATTTCTCATGGTTGGAGGAGAGTGAAAAATTAGGGGGCTGAAGAGATTTAGGGGTCGGGGAAAATTTTAGGCGTCAGGACGAACTTTTTAGGGGTCAGGCCAAATTTTTTTGTTTTTGTTTGTTTTGAAGTCAAAATATTTCTCATGGTTGGAGGAGAGTGAAAAATTAGGGGGCTGGAGAGATTTAGGGGTCGGGGAAACTTTTAGGGGTCAGGACGAACTTTTTAGGGGTCAGGCCAAATTTTTTTGTTTTTTTTGTTTTGAAGTCAAAATATTTCTCATGGTTGGAGGAGAGTTAAAAATTAGGGGGCTGGAGAGATTTAGGGGTCGGGGAAAATTTTAGGGGTCAGGACGAACTTTTTAGGGGTCAGGCCAAATTTTTTTGTTTTTTTTGTTTTGAAGTCAAAATATATCTCATGGTTGGGGGAGAGTGAAAAATTAGGGGGCTGGAGAGATTTAGGGGTCGGGGAAAATTTTAGGGGTCAGGACGAACTTTTTAGGGGTCAGGCCAACTTTTTTTTTTTTTTTTTTTTTTTGAAGTCAAAATATTTCTCAGGGTTGGGGGAGAGTGAAAAATTAGGGGGCTGGAGAGATTTAGGGGTCGGGGAAAATTTTAGGGGTCAGGACGAACTTTTTAGGGGTCAGGCCAAATTTTTTTGTTTCTTTTTGTTTTTTTTGTTTTGAAGTCAAAATATTTCTCAGGGTTGGGGGAGAGTGACAAAATAGGGGGCTGGAGAGATTTAGGGGTCGGGGAAAATTTTAGGGGTCGGGACGAACTTTTTAGGGGTCAGGCCAAATTTTTTTGTTTTTTTTTGTTTTGAACTCAAAATATATCTCATGGTTGGGGAGAGTGAAACATTAGGGGGCTGGAGAGATTTAGGGGTCGGGGAAAATTTTAGGGGTCAGGACGAACTTTTTAGGGGTCAGGCCAAATTTTTGTTTTTTTTTTGGTTTTGAAGTCAAAATATATCTCAGGGTTGGGGGAGAGTGAAAAATTAGGGGCTGGAGAGATTTAGGGGTCGTGGAAAATTTTAGGGGTCAGGACGAACTTTTTAGGGGTCAGGCCAAATTTTTTTCTTTTTTTTGGTTTTGAACTGAAAATATTTCTCATGGTTGGGGGAGAGTGAAAAATTAGGGAGCTAGAGAGATTTAGGGGTCGGGGAAAATTTTAGGGGTCAGGACGAACTTTTTAGGTGTCAGGACAAATTTTTTTCTTTTTTTTGGTTTTGAACTCAAAATATTTCTCATGGTTGGGGGAGAGTGAAAAATTAGGGGGCTGGAGAGATTTAGGGTCGGGGAAAATTTTAGGGGTCAAAACGAACTTTTTAGGGGTCAGGCCAAATTATTTTGTTTCTTTTTGTTTTTTTTGTTTTGAAGTCAAAATTTTTCTCAGGGTTAGGGGAGAGTGACAAAATAGGGGGCTGGAGAGATTTAGGGGTCGGGGAAAATTTTAGGGGTCAGGACGAACTTTTTAGGGGTCAGGCCAAATTTTTTTGTTTTTTTTGGTTTTGAACTCAAAATATATCTCAGGGTTGGGGGAGAGTGAAAAATTAGGGGGCTGGAGAGATTTAGGGGTCGAGGAATATTTTAGGGGTCAGGACGAACTTTTTAGGGGTCAGGCCAAATTTTTTTGTTTTTTTTTGTTTTGAAGTCAAAATATTTCTCATGGTTGGAGGAGAGTGAAAAATTAGGGGGCTGAAGAGATTTAGGGGTCGGGGAAAATTTTAGGCGTCAGGACGAACTTTTTAGGGGTCAGGCCAAATTTTTTTGTTTTTGTTTGTTTTGAAGTCAAAATATTTCTCATGGTTGGAGGAGAGTGAAAAATTAGGGGGCTGGAGAGATTTAGGGGTCGGGGAAACTTTTAGGGGTCAGGACGAACTTTTTAGGGGTCAGGCCAAATTTTTTTGTTTTTTTTGTTTTGAAGTCAAAATATTTCTCATGGTTGGAGGAGAGTTAAAAATTAGGGGGCTGGAGAGATTTAGGGGTCGGGGAAAATTTTAGGGGTCAGGACGAACTTTTTAGGGGTCAGGCCAAATTTTTTTGTTTTTTTTGTTTTGAAGTCAAAATATATCTCATGGTTGGGGGAGAGTGAAAAATTAGGGGGCTGGAGAGATTTAGGGGTCGGGGAAAATTTTAGGGGTCAGGACGAACTTTTTAGGGGTCAGGCCAACTTTTTTTTTTTTTTTTTTTTTTTTGAAGTCAAAATATTTCTCAGGGTTGGGGGAGAGTGAAAAATTAGGGGGCTGGAGAGATTTAGGGGTCGGGGAAAATTTTAGGGGTCAGGACGAACTTTTTAGGGGTCAGGCCAAATTTTTTTGTTTCTTTTTGTTTTTTTTGTTTTGAAGTCAAAATATTTCTCAGGGTTGGGGGAGAGTGACAAAATAGGGGGCTGGAGAGATTTAGGGGTCGGGGAAAATTTTAGGGGTCGGGACGAACTTTTTAGGGGTCAGGCCAAATTTTTTTGTTTTTTTTTGTTTTGAACTCAAAATATATCTCATGGTTGGGGGAGAGTGAAACATTAGGGGGCTGGAGAGATTTAGGGGTCGGGGAAAATTTTAGGGGTCAGGACGAACTTTTTAGGGGTCAGGCCAAATTTTTGTTTTTTTTTGGTTTTGAAGTCAAAATATATCTCAGGGTTGGGGGAGAGTGAAAAATTAGGGGCTGGAGAGATTTAGGGGTCGTGGAAAATTTTAGGGGTCAGGACGAACTTTTTAGGGGTCAGGCCAAATTTTTTTCTTTTTTTTGGTTTTGAACTGAAAATATTTCTCATGGTTGGGGGAGAGTGAAAAATTAGGGAGCTAGAGAGATTTAGGGGTCGGGGAAAATTTTAGGGGTCAGGACGAACTTTTTAGGTGTCAGGACAAATTTTTTTCTTTTTTTTGGTTTTGAACTCAAAATATTTCTCATGGTTGGGGGAGAGTGAAAAATTAAGGGGCTGGAGAGATTTAGGGTCGGGGAAAATTTTAGGGGTCAAAACGAACTTTTTAGGGGTCAGGCCAAATTATTTTGTTTCTTTTTGTTTTTTTTGTTTTGAAGTCAAAATTTTTCTCAGGGTTAGGGGAGAGTGACAAAATAGGGGGCTGGAGAGATTTAGGGGTCGGGGAAAATTTTAGGGGTCAGGACGAACTTTTTAGGGGTCAGGCCAAATTTTTTTGTTTTTTTTGGTTTTGAACTCAAAATATATCTCAGGGTTGGGGGAGAGTGAAAAATTAGGGGCTGGAGAGATTTAGGGGTCGTGGAAAATTTTAGGGGTCAGGACGAACTTTTTAGGGGTCAGGCCAAATTTTTTTCTTTTTTTTGGTTTTGAACTGAAAATATTTCTCAGTGTTTTGGGAGAGTGAAAAATTAGGGGGCTGGAGAGATTTAGGGGTCGGGGAAAATTTTAGGGGTTGGGACGAACTTTTTAGGGGTCAGGCCAATTTTTTTTTGTTTTATTTTGTTTTGAACTCAAAATATTTCTCATGGTTGGGTGAGAGTGAAAAATTAGGGGGCTGGAGAGATTTAGGGGTCGGGGAAAATTTTAGGAGTCAGGACGAACTTTTTAGGGGTCAGGCCAAATTTTTTTCTTTTTTTTGGTTTTGAAGTCAAAATATTTCTCATCGTTGAGGGAGAGTGAAAAATTAGGGGGCTGGAGAGATTTAGGGGTCGGGGAAAATTTTAGGGGTCAGGACGAACTTTTTAGGAGTCAGGCCAAATTTTTTTTGTTTTTTTGTTTTGAAGTCAAAATATTTCTTATGGTTGGAGGAGAGTGAAAAATTAGGAGGCTGGAGAGATTTAGGGGTCGGGGAAAATTTTAGGGGTCAGGACGAACTTTTTAGGGGTCATGCCAAATTTTTTTGTTTTTTTTTGTTTTGAAGTCAAAATATATCTCATGCTTGAGGGAGAGTGAAAATTGAGCGGGCTGGAGAGATTTAGGGGTCGGGGAAAATTTTAGGGGTCAGGACGAACTTTTTAGGGGTCAGGCCAAATTTTTTTGTTTTTTTTTGTTTTTTTTTGTTTTTTTTTGTTTTGAAGTCAAAATATTTCTCATGGTTGGGGGCGAGTGAAAAATTAGGGGGCTGGAGAGATTTAGGGGTCGGGGAAAATTTTAGGGGTCAGGACGAACTTTTTAGGGGTCAGGCCAAATTTTTTTGTTTCTTTTTGTTTTTTTTGTTTTGAAGTCAAAATATTTCTCAGGGTTGGGGGAGAGTGACAAAATAGGGGGCTGGAGAGATTTAGGGGTCGGGGAAAATTTTAGAGGTCAGGACGAACTTTTTAGGGGTCAGGCCAAATTTTTTTCTTTTTTTTGGTTTTGAACTGAAAATATTTCTCAGGGTTGGGGGAGATTGAAAAATTAGGGAGCTAGAGAGATTTAGGGGTCGGGGAAAATTTTAGGGGTCAGGACGAACTTTTTAGGTGTCAGGCCAAATTTTTTTCTTTTTTTTGGTTTTGAACTCAAAATATTTCTCATGGTTGGGGGAGAGTGAAAAATTAGGGGGCTGGAGAGATTTAGGGTCGGGGAAAATTTTAGGGGTCAGGACGAACTTTTTAGGGGTCAGGCCAAATTTTTTTCTTTTTTTTGGTTTTGAACTGAAAATATTTCTCAGGGTTTGGGGAGAGTTAAAAATTATTGGCTGAAGAGATTTAGGGGTCGGGGAAAATTTTAGGGGTCAGGACGAACTTTTTAGGGGTCAGGCCAAATTTTTTTTTTTTTTTTGTTTTGAACTCAAAATATTTCTCATGGTTGGGGGAGAGTGAAAAATTAGGGGGCTGGAGAGATTTAGGAGTCGGGGAAAATTTTAGGGGTCAGGACGAACTTTTTAGGGGTCAGGCCAAATTTTTTTCTTTTTTTTGGTTTTGAACTGAAAATATTTCTCAGGGTTGAGGGAGAGTGAAAAATTAGGGGCTGGAGAGATTTAGGGGTCGGGGAAAATTTAGGGGTCAGGCGGAACTTTTTAGGGGTCAGGCCAAATTTTTTTGTTTTTTTTTGTTTTGAAGTCAAAATATTTCTCATCGTTGGGGGAGAGTGAAAAATTAGGGGGCTGGAGAGATTTAGGGGTCGGGGAAAATTTTAGGGGTCAGGACGAACTTTTTAGGGGTCAGGCCAAATTTTTTTCTTTTTTTTGGTTTTGAACTCAAAATATTTCTCATGGTTTGGGGAGAGTGAAAAATTAGAGGGCTGGAGAGATTTAGGGTCGGGGAAAATTTTAGGGGTCAGGACGAACTTTTTAGGGGGTCAGGCCAAATTTTTTTGTTTTTTTTGGTTTTGAACTGAAAATATTTCTCAGGGTTTGGGGAGAGTGAAAAATTAGGGGGCTGGAGAGATTTAGGGGTCGGGGAAAATTTTAGGGTTCAGGACGAACGTTTTAGGGGTCAGGCCAAATTATTTTCTTTTTTTTGGTTTTGAACTGAAAATATATTTCATGGTTGGGGGAGAGTGAAAAATTAGGGGCTGGAGAGATTTAGGGGTCGGGGAAAATTTAGGGGTCAGAACGAACTTTTTAGGGGTCAGGCCAAATTTTTTTGTTTTTTTTTGTTTTGGAGTCAAAATATTTCTCATCGTTGGGGGAGAGGGAAAAATTAGGGGGCTAGAGAGATTTTGGGGTCGGGGAAAATTTTAGGGGTCAGGACGAACTTTTTAGGGGTCAGGCCAAATTTTTTTTTTTTTTTTTTGTTTTGAAGTCAAAATATTTCTCATGGTTGGGGGAGAGTGAAAAATTAGGGGGCTGGAGAGATTTAGGGGTCGGGGAAATTTTAGGGGTCAGAACGAACTTTTTAGGGGTCAGGCCAAATTTTTTTCTTTTTTTTGGTTTTGAACTGACAATATATCTCATGGTTGGGGGAGAGTGAAAAATTAGGGGGCTTGAGAGATTTAGGGGTCGGGGAAAATTTTAGGGGTCAGGACGAACTTTTTAGGGGTCAGGCCAAATTTTTTTCTTTTTTTTGGTTTTGAACTGAAAATATTTCTCAGGGTTGGGGGAGAGTGAAAAATTAGGGAGCTAGAGAGATTTAGGGGTTGGGGAAAATTTTAGGGGTCAGGCGGAACTTTTTAGGGGTCAGGCCAAATTTTTTTGTTTTTTTTTGTTTTGAAGTCAAAATATTACTCATCGTTGGGGGAGAGTGAAAAATTAGTGGCTGGAGACATTTAGGGTCGGGAAAATTTTAGGGGTCAGGCGGAACTTTTTAGGGGTCAGGCCAAATTTTTTTGTTTTTTTTTGTTTTGAAGTCAAAATATTTCTCATGGTTGGGGGAGAGTGAAAAATTAGGGGCTGGAGAGATTTAGGGGACGGGGAAAATTTTAGGGGTCAGGCCAAATTTTTTAGGGGTCTGCTCAAATTTAGGGGCGGCGATATGTACGTATTTAGCTTCCACACCGGGTCGGCGATAGGTACTTATTTAGCATTCAGCGGTGGTGATAGGTACTTATATAGCATGTGCACATGGGCGGTAATAAGTACGTATATAGTATGCACACCGGGGCAGTGATAGGTATGTATTTAGCATGTGCACTGAGGCAGCGATCGGTTCATATATAGCATGCGCACTGGGGCGGCGATAGGTACGTATATAGCACGCGCACAGGGGCGGCGAAAGGTACATATTTAAAATTCACACCGGGGCGGCGAAAGGTACGTATTTAAAATTCACACCGGGGCGGCGATAGGTACGTATTTAGCATTCACACCGGGACGGCGATAGGTATGTATTTAGCATTCACACCAGGGCAGCGATAGGTATGTATTTAGCATTCGCACCGGGGTGGCGATATGTACGTATTTAGCTTCCGCACCGGGGCGGCGATAGGTACGTATTTAGAATTCACACCGGGGCGGCGATAGGTACGTATTTAGAATTCACACCGGGGTGGCGATAGGTATGTATTTAGCATTCGCACCGGGGCGGCGATATGTACGTATTTAGCTTCCACACCAGGGCGGCGATAGGTACGTATTCAGAATTCAGTGGTGGCGATAGCTACCTATATAGCATGTACACATGGGCAGCAATAAGTACGTACATAGCATGCGCTCTGCGGCGGCGATCAGTACATATATAGCACGTGCACCGGGGCGGCGAAAAGTATGTATTTCGCATTCGCACCGTGGTGGTGATAGGTACGTATTTAGCATTCGTACTGGGGCGGGTATAGGTACGTATTTAGCATTCACACTGGGCCGGCGATAGGTACGTATTTAGCATTCACACCAAAGCGGCAATACGTACATATTAATTATTCACGCTAGGGCAGCGATAGGTACTTATGTAGCATGCACACCGGGGCGCAATTGGTATGTCTTTAGTATTCGCACTAGGGCAGCGATAGGTACTTATGTAGCATGCACACCGGGGTGCAATAGGTATGTATTTAGCATTCACACCGGGGCAACGATAGGTACTATTTAGCATTCGAAACGGGGCGGCGATAGGTACTTAAATAGTATCTGCACCGGGGCGGCGATAGGTACGTATATAGTATGTGCACTGGGGCGGCGATAAGTACGTATATAGTATGCGCACCGGGGTGATGATAGATACGTATATAGTATGAACACCGGGGTGGAGATAAGTACCTATATAGAAGGCGCAGATAGAAATATGTCATACTATTACCCTGGGCAATAGGAGAAATGGTGGGGAAGAAACAGCTTTTGCAAAAGGCAAAATTAGAAAGTAGCGGCGAAATGGGGCGACCAGGAAAGAGAAAGGTAGCAGATAAAGAGACGGCTATAGAGAGAGGGGGCGGACATAGAAGTTTGAATATAAAGATGTTACACACACGATCTTTCTTCAAATATATGTTTTTATGACCCCGAGCAACGCCGGGTAGCCCCGCTAGTCTCTTATATAAAGGGCACTTGTCTGTATGTTTGTCTGTTTGTCTGTTTGTCTGTTTGTCTGTTTGTATGTCCACATACTCCTCCGAGAGGACCCAACAAACAGTTACACGGTTGACATCATTATGACCGGCCAGCCCCGGGACGTATAATATCTCAGAACCGGGGAAAAAAATGGACTCTTCGAGGGTCGACTGAGCACTTTTCTCCAATGGGGGGGTGCCTTTTTCCTCGATTTTCAACGTTGTTTAGTACTAATTTGAGAAAAAAACAAAGAATTTGAGAAATAATGCACCGTCATGATTTTAACAGGAAATGACGTCAGAGGAAATCCCTAACGGCTCTTTTTTGAACATGAGTTTATAGTGAAGCAAGTGTTGCTTAATCACAAACGGCACTTTTTTTGAACACGAGTCCATAGTCAAGCATGGGTTGCTTACTTACTAACGGCACTTTTTTGAACATGAGTCCATAGTGATGCAAGGGTTGCTTAACTTCTAACGGCACTTTTTGATACATGCGTTTATAGTGACGCAAGTGTTGTTTAATCAATAACGGCACTTTTTTTAACATGAGTTCATAGTGAAGCAAGGGTTGCTTAATCCTATCCACATTTTTTCTGTTGACATGATAACATCCTCCTAGGTATTACCTCCTCCTTTTTGAGAGGTGTGAAGTTAGTGTAGTATCAGTAAAATTAAAGTAATAAATAATTATGCTCCCCCACTGTTTTCACTAATATTTGTATGCTCCCCCATTGTTTTCACTAATATTTCTATACATATTGTATACATATTGAAAACTTGGGGTGGGTGTGGGGGGGGTGTCGGCATTCGCCGGTGTGAGCGCCTCAGGAGAAATTTGGGGAAGAGGGGGGGGGGGTATCGGCATTCGGCGGTGGGGCGCCTCAAGCCAAATCTGGGGAGGGTGAGTGTCGGCATTCGGCGGTGGGGCGCCTCAGGCGAAATTCGGGGAGGAGTGTCGCCATTCGCCAGTATGAGCGCCTCAGGCCGAATTTGGTGGAGTGTCGGCATTCGCCGGTGGTGCGCCTCAGGCCAAATTTGGAGATGGGGGATTGTCGGCATAATGCAAAGTCACGATTTTAGCAGGAAATGACGTCAGAGGAAATTCCTAACGGTACTTTTTTGAACATGAGTTTATAGTGAAGCACGGGTTGCCTTATCCCAACGAAACATAAGTTTTTATTGAAGCAACTGTTGCTTAATCCCTAACGGCATTTTTTGAACATGAGTCGATAGTGAAGCAAGGGTTGCTTAATTCCTAACGGCACTTATTTGAACATGAATTCACAGTGAAGCCAGGGTTGCTTAATCAATAACGGCACTTTTTTGAACACGAGTTTGTAGTGAAGCCAGGGTTGCTTAATACTAACTGCATTTCTTCTGTTGACATGATAACATCCTCCCAGGTATAACCTCCTTCTTTTTGAGAGGTGTGAAGTTAGTGTAGTATCAGTAAAATTAAAGTAATAAATAATTATGCTCCACCATTGTTTTCACTAATATTTGTATACATATTAAATAACGTCTCAATAAGTAAAGTAAAAAGAGAAATAATTATGCTCCACCATTGTTTTCACTAATATTTGTATACATATTAAATAACGTCTCAAGAAGTAAAGTAAGAAGAGAAATAATTATGCTCCGCCATTGTTTTCACTAATATTTGTATACATATTAAAAAACATCTCAATAAGTAAAGTAAGAAAAGAGATAATTATGCTCCCCCATTGTTTTCACTAATATTTGTATACATATTAAATAACGTCTCAAGAAGTTAAGTAAGAAGAGAAATAATTATGCTCCGCCATTGTTTTCACTAATATTTGTATACATGTTAAATAACGTCTCAATAAGTAAAGTAAGAAGAGAAATAATTATGCACCGCCATTGTTTTCACTAATATTTGTATACATGTTAAATGACATTTTTTGTTTTGAACTCAAAATATTTCGCAGGGTTGGGAGAGAGTGAAAAATTAGTTGGGAGTAGGGGGCTGGAGACATTGAGTGGTCGGAGAAAATTTTAGGAGTCAATCCGAACTTTTTAGGGGTCAGGCCAAATTTTTTTGTTTTTTTTGTTTTGAACTGAAAATATTTCTCAGGGTTGGGGGAGAGTGAACAATTAGGGGGCTGGAGAGATTTAGGGGTCGGGGAAAATTTTAGGTGTCAGGACGAACTTTTTAGGGGTCAGGCCAAATTTTTTTTTTGTTTTTTGTTTTGAAGTCAAAATATTTCTCAGGGTTGGGGGAGAGTGAAAAATTAGGGGGCTGGAGAGATTTAGGGGTCGGGGAAAATTTTAGGGGTCAGGACGAACTTTTTAGGGGTCAGGCCAAATTTTGTTGTTTTTTTTTGTTTTTTTTTTTGTTTTGAAGTCAAAATATTTCTCATGGTTGGAGGAGAGTGAAAAATTAGGGGGCTGGAGAGATTTAGGGGTCGGGGAAAATTTTACGGGTTAGGACGAACTTTTTAGGGGTCAGGCCAATTTTTTTTGTTTTTTTTTGTTTTGAAGTCAAAATATTTCTCAGAGTGAAAAATTAGGGGGCTGGAGAGATTTAGGGGTCGGGGAAAATTTTAGGGGTCAGGACGAACTTTTTAGGGGTCAGGCCAAATTTTTTTCTTTTTTTTTGTTTTTGTTTGTTTTGAAGTCAAAATATTTCTCAGGGTTGGGGGAGAGTGAAAAATTAGGGGGCTGGAGAGATTTAGGGGTCGGGGAAAATTTTAGGGGTCAGGACGAACTTTTTAGGGGTCAGGCCAAATTTTGTTGTTTTTTTTTGTTTTTTTTTTTGTTTTGAAGTCAAAATATTTCTCATGGTTGGAGGAGAGTGAAAAATTAGGGGGCTGGAGAGATTTAGGGGTCGGGGAAAATTTTAGGGGTTAGGACGAACTTTTTAGGGGTCAGGCCAATTTTTTTTGTTTTTTTTTGTTTTGAAGTCAAAATATTTCTCAGAGTGAAAAATTAGGGGGCTGGAGAGATTTAGGGGTCGGGGAAAATTTTAGGGGTCAGGACGAACTTTTTAGGGGTCAGGCCAAATTTTTTTCTTTTTTTTTGTTTTTGTTTGTTTTGAAGTCAAAATATTTCTCAGGGTTGGGGGAGAGTGAAAAATTAGGGGGCTGGAGAGATTTAGGGGTCGAGGAAAATTTTAGGGGTCAGGATGAACTTTTTAGGGGTCAGGCCAAATTTTGTTGTTTTTTTTTGTTTTGTTTTTTGTTTTGAAGTCAAAATATTTCTCATGGTTGGAGGAGAGTGAAAAATTAGGGGGCTGGAGAGATTTAGGGGTCGGGGAAAATTTTAGGGGTCAGGACGAACTTTTTAGGGGTCAGGCCAAATTTTTTTCTTTTTTTTTGTTTTTGTTTGTTTTGAAGTACAAAATATTTCTCAGGGTTGGGGGAGAGTGAAAAATTAGGAGGCTGGAGAGATTTAGGGGTCGGGGAAAATTTTAGGGGTCAGGACGAACTTTTTAGGGGTCAGGTTAAATTTTTTTGTTTTTGTTTGTTTTGAACTCAAAATATTTCCTATGGATGGGGGAGAGTGAAAAATTAGGGGGCTGGAGAGATTTAGGGGTCGGGGAAAATTTTAGGGGTCATTACGAACTTTTATGGGGTCAGGCCAAATTTTTTTCTTTTTTCTGGTTTTGAATCCAAAATATTTCTCAGGGTTGGGGGAGAGTGAACAATTAGGGGGCTGGAGAGATTGAGGGATCGGGGAAAATTTTAGGGGTTAGGCGGAACTTTTTAGGGGTCAGGCGAAATTTTTTTGTTTTTTTTGGTTTTGAACTGAAAATATTTCTCAGGGTTGGGTGAGAGTTAAAAATTAGGGGGCTGGAGAGATTTAGGGGTCGGGGAAAATTTTAGGGGTCAAGACGAACTTTTTAGGGGTCAGACCAAATTTTTTTGTTTTTTTTTGTTTTTTTTTGTTTTTAAGTCAAAATATTTCTCAGGGTTGGGGGAGAGTGAAAAATTAGGGGGCTGGAGAGATTTAGGGGTCGGGGAAAATTTTAGGGGTCAGGACGAACTTTTTAGGGGTCAGGCCAAATTTTTTTGTTTTTTTTTGTTTTTTTTTTGTTTTGAAGTCAAAATATTTCTCAGGGTTGGCGGAGAGTGCAAAATTAGGGGGCTGGAGAGATTTAGGGGTCGGGGAAAATTTTAGGGGTCAGGACGAACTTTTTAGGGGTCAGGCCAAATTTTTTTGTTTTTTTTTGTTTTGAAGTCAAAATATATCTCATGGGTGGGGGAGAGTGAAAAATTAGGGGGCTGGAGAGATTTAGGGGTCGGGGAAAATTATAGGGGTCAGGACGAACTTTTTAGGGGTCAGGCCAAATTTTTGCTTTTTTTTTGTTTTTTTTGTTTTGAAGTCAAAATATATCTCATGGTTGGGGTAGAGTGAAAAATTAGGGGGCTGGAGAGATTTAGGGGTCGGGCAAAATTTTAGGGGTCAGGACGAACTTTTTAGGGGTCAGGCCAAATTTTTTTGTTTTTTTTTGTTTTGAAGTCAAAATATATCTAATGGTTGTAAGACAGTGAAAAATTAGGAGGCTGGAGAGATTTAGGGGTCGGGGAAAATTTTAGGGGTCAAGACGAACTTTTTAGGGGTCAGGCCAAATTTTTTTGTTTTTTTTTGTTTTTTTTTTGTTTTGAAGTCAAAATATTTCTCAGGGTTGGGGGAGAGTGAAAAATTAGGGTGCTGGAGAGATTTAGGGGTCGGGGAAAATTTTAGGGGTCAGGACGAACTTTTTAAAGGTTAGGCAAAATTTTTTTGTTTTTTTTTGTTTTGAAGTCAAAATATATCTCATGGTTGGGGGAGAGTGAAAAATTAGGGGGCTGGAGAGATTTAGAGGTCGGGGAAAATTTTAGGGGTCAGGACGAACTTTTTAGGGGTCAGGCCAAATTTTTTTGTTTTCTTTTGTTTTTTTTTTGTTTTGAAGTCAAAATATTTCCTATGGTTGGGGGAGAGTGAAAAATTAGAGGGCTGGAGAGATTTAGGGGTCGGGGAAAATTTTAGGGGTCAGGACGAACTTTTTAGGGGTCAGGCCAAATTTTTTTCTTTTTTCTGGTTTTGAATCCAAAATATTTCTCAGGGTTGGGGGAGAGTGAACAATTAGGGGGCTGGAGAGATTGAGGGATCGGGGAAAATTTTAGGGGTTAGGCGGAACTTTTTAGGGGTCAGGCCAAATTTTTTTGTTTTTTTTGGTTTTGAACTGAAAATATTTCTCAGGGTTGGGTGAGAGTTAAAAATTAGGGGGCTGGAGAGATGCAGGGTCGGGGAAAATTTTAGGGGTCAGGGCGAACTTTTTAGGGGTCAGGCCAAATTTTTTGCTTTTTTTTGGTTTTGAACTCATAATATTTCTCATGGTTGGGAGAGAGTGAAAAATTAGGGGGCTGGAGACATTTAGGGTCGGGAAAATTTTAGGGGTCAGGCGGAACTTTTTTGGGGTCAGGCCAAATTTTTTTGTTTTTTTTTGTTTTGAAGTCAAAATATTTCTCATAGTTGGGGGAGAGTGAAAAATTAGGGGCTGGAGAGATTTAGGGGTCGGGGAAAATTTTAGGGGTCAGGCCAAATATTTTAGGGGTCCACCCAAATTTAGGGGCTGCGATATGTACGTATTTAGCTTCCACACCGGGGCGGCGATAGGTACTTATTTAGCATTCAGCGGTGGTGATAGGTACTTATATAGCATGTGTACATGGGCGGTAATAAGTATGTATATAGTATGCGCACCGATGCAGTGATAGGTATGTATTTAGCATGCGCACTGAGGCAGCGATCGGTTCATATATAGCACGCACACCGGGCCGGCGATAGGTACGTATATAGCACGCGCACAGGGGCGGCGAAAGGTACATATTTACAATTCACACCGGGGCGGCGAAAGGTACATATTTAAAATTCACACTGGGGCGGCAGTATGTACGTATTTAGTATTCACACCATGGCGGCGATAGGTATGTATTTAGCATTCACACCGGGGCAGCGATAGGTACGTATTTAACATTCGCAACGGGGTGGCGATATGTACGTATTTAGCTTCCGCACCGGGGCTGCGATAGGTACGTATTTAGAATTCACACCGGGGCGGCGATAGGTATGTATTTAGCATTCGCACCGGGGCGGCGATATGTACGTATTTAGCTTCCACACCAGGGCGGCGATAGGTATGTATTTAGCATTCACACCGAGGCGGCAATAGGTATGTATTTAGCATTCACACAGTGGCGGCGATAAGTACGTATTTAGCATTCACACCTGGGCGGCGATAGGTATGTATTTAGCATTCACACCGGGGCGGCGATAGTTATGTATTTAGCATTCACACCGGGGCGGTGATAGGTATGTATTTAGCATTCACACCGGGCCGGCGATAGGTACGTATTTAGCATTCACACCGGGGCGGCGATAGGTATGTATTTAGCATTCACACCGGGCGGTGATAGGTATGTATTTAGCATTCGCACCAGGGTGGCGATATGTACGTATTTAGCTTCCGCACCAGGGCGGCGATAGGTACGTATTAAGAATTCACACCGGGGCGGCGATAGGTACGTATTTAGCATTCACACCGGGGCGGCGATAGGTATGTATTTAGCATTCACACCGGGGCGGCAATAGGTATGTATTTAGTCTTCACACCGGGGCGGCGATAAGTACGTATTTAGCATTCACACCTGGGCGGCGATAGGTATGTATTTAGCATTCACACCGGGGCGGTGATAGGTATGTATTTAGCATTCGCACCAGGGTGGCGATATGTACGTATTTAGCTTCCGCACCGGAGCGGCGATAGGTACGTATTTAGAATTCACACCGGTGCGGCGATAGGTACGTATTTAGAATTCACACCGGGGCGGCGATAGGTACGTATTTAGCATTCGCACCGGGGCAGCGATATGTACCTATTTAGCTTCCACACTGGGTCGGCGATAGGTACGTATTCAGAATTCAGGGGTGGCGATAGCTACGTATATAGCATGTACACATGGGCAGCAATAAGTACGTACATAGCATGCGGTCTGCAGCGGCGATCAGTACATATATAGCACGCGCACTGGGGCGGCGATAGGTACGTATATAGCACACGCACCGGGGCGGCGAGAGGTACATATATAGCACATGCACCGGAACGGCGAAAGGTATGTATTTCGCATTCGCACCGGGGCGGCTATAGGTACGTATTTAGCATTCGTACCGGGCCGGCGATAATTTTAAATAGTATCTGCACTGGGGCGGCGATAGGTACGTATATAGTATGTGCACTGGGGCGGCGATAGGTACGTGTATAGTATGCGCACCGGGGTGATGATAGATACGTATATAGTATGAACACCGGGGCGGAGATAAGTACCTATATAGAAGGGGTCAGATAGAGGTGTTACTTTTTATAGAAATATGTCATACTATTGCCCTGGGCAACGTAGGAGAAATGGTGGGGAAGAAACAGCTTTCGCAAAATGCAAAATTAGAAAGTAGCAGTGAAATGGAGCGACCAGGGAAAAGAAAGGTAGAAAGATAAACAGACGGCTATAGAGAAAGGGGGGGGGAGAAATAGAAGTTTGTATATAAAGATGTTACACACACGATTTTTCTTCAATTATATGTTTTTATGACCCCGAGCAACGCCGGGTAGCCCCGCTAGTCTTAATATAATGGACTGCATGCTCTTAATATAGTGAACTGCTTAATCTTTATATAGTCGATGGATTGATCTTCATATAGTGGGCGGCTTAATCTTTATATAGTAGACGGCTAGATCTTTATATACTTGACTTATTGATCTTAATATAGTGGACTACTTATTTTTATATAGTGGACGGTTTTATTTTTATATAGTAGACTGCTTAATCTTAATATTGTGGAATGCATAATCTTAATATAGTGGCCTGTTTGATTTTAAGATAGTGAACTGCTTGATATATATATATATATATATATATATATATATATATATATATATATATATATATATATATATATATAGTAGAAAGCTTGGTTTTTATATAGTAAACAACTTGATGTGTATATAGTAGATCACTTGATCTTTATATAGTTGACTGTATTTTTTTAATACAGTTGAGTTGAAGATCTTAATATAATGGACTGCATGATGTTAATATACTGAACTGCTTATATCTTAATATAGTGGACGGTCTGATCTTTATATAGTGGACGGTCTGATCTTTATATAGTGGATGGGTTGATCTTTATATAGTAGACAGCCTGATTTTAATAGAGTGGAATGCATAATTCTCATATCGTGGCCATAGTGGCCTGCTTGAAATAGACGTTATTTTAACTTTCAAACTATTTGTTAATGTGCAGTAAGAATAAACCATTTAAAACATTCAGCAATTATTTAGAAATTTGAATAAGAAAAGTAAAGAAAAACATCAACAATTCAACAACACTCTATTTACAGTGGTTCGACTGTATGCTTCTGTCGACTATATTTACACTACATGTCAACTGTAACTACTATATTAAACAAAATCGCTAGAATTTCTTATTACATCTTTTTGTTTCGAAAGATAATAAATTTATTAATGTAAAAAAAATTATTGATAGAATTGTATTAGTGGTCGACCACTTTGCCTCATAAGACGAATATATTTAACTCAGTTCGCCACTGCGCACGAGACATATTGATAGCAGAAACGTAGTCACCTACGATTGTGGATGATAGAATCTGACATATGTGAGTCTTCTCGCGTTATAAATTCCACAGTTTATTAAAGAGGATTTTTTTTAAATAAGACGAATCAATATACTATTAAAAAGCTCTGTTCACGTGCAAAACGACACATGGGATTGGTTGACAAAAAGGAATACGCAGAGTACACATTACTAAGGCAGTAGTTTTTACGATGCTAATACACAAGTCTAAACCTCACATTAGTCTAGATGATTTTTTTTTATTTGGATACGTGTTTAAAAATTTTAATTTAATAATAACATTAAAAAAAATGCATAAATATATTTTTAAAACTAAGTGACTTTTTTGATAATCCGTAAAAATAAGTTGCCGCAAAGGGTATGCGGCATTAGTTCTAAGTGAATTATATGTGCTAAAAACTATAATTTATATTGCTTGCTTAAGGAGCGTGTATTAAATAAAAAATGGA
The DNA here is from genome assembly GCA_963556195.1 of Sepiola atlantica. NCBI lineage: Eukaryota > Metazoa > Mollusca > Cephalopoda > Sepiida > Sepiolidae > Sepiola > Sepiola atlantica. Next base: position 9,480,304 of record OY744519.1, on the reverse strand, counting down.
ATTTTCTTTAGAATTTAGAAAAAAATATTAAAATTTACGGAAAATAATCTACTTTTTCCAGTTGTAGCATCGATCCTGTATTATTTTGATTTTTCGGACTACTATTCTCATCTTGGGTGCAAGTCTTACAACGTTTTGGCCTATATAACCGTCGATATTCGTCAGATGCGTCTTTTCGAACTCGGGAATCTATATATTGAACTCGTTCCGTAAGCCATGACTGGGCAAAACTGTTAAGTATTATTTTAAATTGTATTCTTAGTAACGCCTGTAGTGAGGATTAAACCATGAACTCGTACAAGACTGTCACTTTGAACTGATTGTCACTTAACGCCTTTATCCGTCGCGCGTTGTGATTTTTCTTTCTTAAACACTAGAAGTCAAAGAATTATCTGTTAACATTTATTCGATGAATTCTATATTTGATAATACAAGTCTTCACATCTTCCAAAATGAGGCTAAAGTGTTCTTGTTCCAAATAAAACAATTATCGATCCCCATCTTAAGAATTCCGAAATATAGGAATGATCCTGTTTAAAATAAAAATGCTTATTGTCGTAACTCCACGTGAGGCTGGAGTTTTCGGTGTGTTGAGGTCAATTAAACTGTTTAGATTTAGTGGTTGTCGAGGATAGTAAGTGGACGTTGATAAATGGGAGTCTGTCTGTGGAATTTCAAAGACTGGACAATGATAAACGACTTTAGCGATTGGCGTTTGGGGAGGACATAATTGACGGAAACGAAGGTGACGTGAGCTGTTTCCGCTGACAAAAAAAAAACAGACAACTTCGTTACTTTAATGTGATGTACGCGCAGATTTGCTCATGGATGCGTCCAAGCGTCCTTGTGAGATGCTCTGTCGGTTAGTCGGTTTCTCGGTCCCTATTTACTTGCCTTTCTACAAAGGAAAACACAAGGTCGGTTTTTAATGTGGGAAAAATCCAGCTCTCCAGGAAAAAAAAAAAACAGGGTTTTATGAGTTGAGCAAAACAGACAGTTAGTTCCGAGTTTAATCTCGAGCAACATAAGGTTTACTGCTATTATATATATATATATACACACACATATATATATATATATATGTCTGTGTGTGTATGTGTGTGTGTGTGTGTTTGTGTAAAAGACTAAATGAAAACAAATCAAACACAGGACAAAACCGTCAAAAACGAGAGAGTTACCGCTTAAGAAGAAATCCGAACGAAACCGTTAAATCTTACGTGTTTTATGGTGTCTTCCTGTGTTTAATTTGTAATTCTTTTAGTCTTTTGTACATAGTTTGTCTCCACGGTATTTAATTTATGACATATCGCGTATTTTATCCTCATATATATATATATATATATATATATATATATATATATATATATATATATATATATATATGTGTGTATATATATACATATATATATACATGTATATACATATACATATAAATACATATATACATATATATATACATATATATATATACATGTATATACATATACATATATATATATACATATACATATACAAATATATATATATGTATATATAGAATAAATATGAAACTAAAAGTAAACTTTTAGTAGAACGAACCTATAGTGAAATGGTAAAAGCTCAATATACGAGATAGAGCAATTATAAAGATAGATGGACGAAGAGTGATAAACATGCACGAATGTCCAAATTTATGTTTTAAATGGCCAGATTTCGTCATTTTAACTCCGTTTAAGTTCGCTCCATCTACGACTTGAACTCAATTTTCACCATTGGATTTACTTCATTTTGAACGCCTTCCGTTACTGCCTCCACGAAACTTTTCTTCTCCATCGAAACTGTCTTCCATTGGATACCTTATCGGCGGACAATTACCACCTGGACAAACCCAATATCTTTTTACACTAACTTTTTTCACCCATCATTTTTTTAAATATTTTTTGAAATATTGAATTTTGACTTTTCTATTGCCAACTTATTTATCTGTATAATTCCTCTGATAATAAGATCTCGATCTTCGTAAAGCCTTGGCTTAAGGAAAGAATAATAAACATAATTTTATTACAGAATATACCTTGCATTGAACAATCGAATTTTGACATTCGTGCATGTTTATCACTCTTCGTCTATCTATCTTTATATATATATATATATATATATATATATATATATATATATATATATATATATATATATATATATATATACATATAGGATCAAATATAAACCAAAGTAAAAACTTTTAGTAGATGGAACCTATTGTGAAGAGGATTAGCTCAATATACGAGATAGAGCAATTGTAGAATTTTGGATTTAAACCTGGAACGAGATATCATTTGCCTTATTTGGTCCTGGAAGTATATAAAAATGGCCAATTTCTCCCTTTTCAATCCCCTTTAAGTGCGTCTGGACTCACCTATATTTTGAGCACTTTCTCCACACTGCTCCCACGCAAAGAGTTTTCTTCGCATTCTACAATTCATTTGACTTCTTTTCAACGGAAATTTACCACCTGGACAATCTGCATATATTTTTCACGGAATTTTTCTTTTCATTCACTGCGTTTTTTTAACAAAAATTCCTTTAATAATAATTTTCATATTTTCCAAATATTTGAACTTTGTTTTTTTCGAAAGCCAACTTATCCATCTGTATTTCTCCTCTGATGATAAGATTTCGATCTTTGAAAAGCCTTGGCTTAAGGAAACTATTATTAAGGAATTATAAACACTAGTTTATTACTGAATACACCTTGCATTGAACAATTGAAATTCGAAATAAATTTGAACAATCGTCGCATAGTTATCAATCTTTTTTCTTCTATCTCTATATATACATATATATACATATACATATATATACATATATATATACATATATATATATGCATATATATACATGTATATACATATACATATACATATACATATACATATATATACATATACATATACATATACAAATATATATATATATAGTCTATGAAGTTACTTGGTCAGATGTACGAATTTAGACCCAAATAGCATCGCATGTAACACATCAAGATTCGATTCTGTTTAAGCATTTTGTGTGTTTTTCATTTCATCATGTTTTTACAACACTAAAATGTCCCTATGTACTTGCCAGCCCACGAGGACAGAGTTAGACACAGGGTCAGATTTAATGTGAGGAAAATGCTGCTCCTCAAAAAGGAGCACTATAGAGTTTAATGAAACAGTTTAATTAAATAAATTCGGTTTCGTTAGAACATTAAATTATTAATGTGACTAACTTGTTATCAAATTATAACTGATTATGTTTATTAATGCTGTCTAAATCTTTATTTATTAAAACTGATTGCTTTCAAAACATTCAATCTTTAAATACATGAAGATTTTCTAAGAACTTTTTTCCAACTTAATTAAACCCCAAACAAGGCAAGTTGCCACTGTAGACGAATTAGGCTACTAAGAATTAGAGTGAAAGTTTTAGAGGTCATCCTAAATTGGGCGCAGTGCAGCGAGATGCTTGTTCACATTAGTTTTAAATGTCTGCATGTCGTAACAGTAGAAGAAACAGGGGGCAATGGAGTTCCATAGGCTGACAGCTCGAGGAAAAAAGCTATTGGAGTAAGAGGGTTTTAAGGCATAGTGAATTGATGGAATTTAGATGATTGTCGGGTTGGTCGAGTGTATTTATGTTGAGGGAACACCAGAGCAGCAAGTTCATCGGAGCACATTCCGGTTAAGTACTTGTAAAATCATCACAAGGATTCAACATTGCGGCAATCGGACAGGGACTGGAGCTTGGGGAATTGTAAGGGACCGATTAGATTAGATACTCTTTTTGGGACCTTGTCTAAGATAGATAGATAGATAGATAGATAGATAGATAGATAGATAGATAGATAGATAGATAGATAGAGATAGACTGGTGGATGGTGCAGCAGCCCAGAAGTTAAAACAATACTTCATGTGTGCATTTAAATCACACATGACTTTCTATTCGATAGTTTAAATGCTTCATAATTACTTTCAAATTTCGAAGAGAACAAAGTAAATATTTTCTTTTTTTAGCATAATTAAATATTAAAATGGCTGACTTGCTTACGAAAAAGACAAAATCCATTGTGATATAATTTCTTTCGTAATGAAATTATTTTTAGATATGATTTATAAAGTTTGTTTTAACACTTTACGCTACTGCGTATTTGATTTCAATAAATAATCGATTAATACTACTTTTTGAAAATAATATGTAAGTCACGTAAAAGCGATAAATACACAGACATACATACATAGGAAAAGTGTTAACACTATTTTCTTCATATAGCGATTTTTATTTCATGTATGACATATTAAAAAGCGTCAAAGATGGCGGATAATGGAGTCTGTTCATTTCAGCAAAAAAGTATAGCTACTTTTGCCAGCGCGTTCAGATTAGGCCAATCCACCAAAATTGTTATTTCAGTAGCGATTTCGGATGTGCCAAAGAGGAACCTCGTACCCCTTCTAGTTGGTGGTGATTGGAAGCCTGTCAAGGCAAGGTTCCGTTTCTCTTATATCGACTTCGCTTCAAGATACATGCCCAATTGGAACCTTTTAGAAATTGACGAAGACGTTGATGAAAGCTGCCTTAATGGCGGGAAATGCTGTCTTCATTATCAATGGAAGTGTTTTTAAATTGCTACTTCGTCAGGGTCGACCATAATATACGCGTACCGATTTTCACTTCTGGTGATTTCGGACAATATCCGTATTTAAGAACTTAAGTTTCTGAAATGGTTACTACAACCATATATATATATATATATATATATATATATATATATATATATATATATATATATATATATATATATATATATATTTATATATATATATATATATATTTATATATATATATATATATATATATAAAGAGAGATAGAGCTACAATAAGTAGAGATATAATACATTTACAACATTATTTATTACAGTTCCACGAATTCAAGATCAACAACGGTTAGGTGTAAGATCGTTTACATAAGGTCACAAATAGAAGTCCAGCGAAAATATTAACATATTCTATTTATTTCACAAACATATCATAGTTTTACAGAAGAAAAAATACATGTACATAAATTATATTAGCTCCACTAATACTAAATATATTAATACTACTACTACTACTACTACTACTACTACTACTACTAATATTAATAATAATAATAATAGTAATAATAATAACAATCATAATAATAATAAGAAGAAGAACAATAATAATAATAGTAACCAGAGTGGTAATGACAGTAATAACAATTATAATTATAGAAATTAAATTAAATAAATAATAATAATAATGAGACCATAAAAAAGATCAAAACAGATGCAATCTTAAGGAAACCCATCGAATGCGGAAACCACCCCGCATAAACTACGAATGGTAACCAGTCACAATGAATTTACAGCAGGAAGAAAACATAACAACATGAAGAAAAGCACATCACGAACCAAGGAACAGAAACCGCAGGAAACATCATATCATAAGCTTTTATCCCCAATAAATTACACTGGCCTCAGCACACACGACACAAAAATGAACCAATGGACAGAAATTGCAAGAAACGCTCCCCCCCCCCCAAAAAAAAAACAAAATTAAAAAATGGTGTCGACCTAGGCTGACACTACACAAAATATGTGTAGAGGGTCAAAGAGGATGAGAAGAACAGGGAGGAGCAGCACAAACCAGAACTCCACTAGAAGAGTGCGTAAAGTGCGGGGACCTTGTGGGGGCGTATTGCCACCAAAATCCGAGAGAAGGCCAGAATAAAGGAACTAAAATATTTTCCAAATAAATTTCTTAGTTTTATATAACAAAAATAAAATAAAAATTAAACAAATATTTTTTCCAAATAAATTTCTTCGTTTTATATAACAAAAATAAAATTAAAATTAAACAAATATTTTTTCAAATAGATTTCTCAGTTTTATATAACAAAAATAAAATTAAAATTAAACAAATATTTTTTTCAAATAGATTTCAAGTTTAATATAACAAAAATAAAATTAAAATTAAACAATTATTTTTTCGGGAAACACGCCTCAGGAATTACTGTTGTTGGTGAGGTGAAATTTGTAGCCTATCATTCATGTGGTTATTTTTTTCTATCGTCAAAGTAACAGGGGAAAGTAACACCTACTTATATATATATATATATATATATATATATATATATATATATATATATATATATATATATATATATAATATATATATATATATATATATATATATATAGATGTGTGTGTGTGTGTGTGTGTGTGTAGCTGTACCTTCCTAGCGTTGGCATGGATGCAATGAAGTTATTTTAGTTTTATATATTTTATTTATTTGCACAGAAGATAGACTATATGTTATATTTTTCAATCTAAAATATGAGTTATCCCCCTTGCTGATTGTCATTATAGGTTATTATTTAAGATGTTCTCCTATTAACAATCGTCCGTGCCAGACTAGACAATTTTAAAATAAACTGTTTCGAACTACATTGTCAATAACATTGTTCAACAACAACCAATGTAAATTGGCAAGTCAGATTCAAAGTTTGTTTTTGTAGCTTAAATGCTATTTGTGTTTGACTTTAAAATTCCCGACAAGATAACTGTATATGTTACATATACACTTTCATGTTTCCTCAAACAGACAGACAGAAACAGATAGTGTCGGTGAAGCATTATTGTGTCAGCGGTGTGGCCCCCATCCATCATCGGAAAAGGGGGCCCCTACTGATGCTCAATCAATGTCATCGACGCCCTCGATTGGCCCATGCCTCGTCGCAAACTCTTGTGGTAGCGGCTACCGTGGTTGAAACGTTCTTGAAATGTCTGTGCGAAGCTAATGACCTGTGGAGAGAGTGGGGGTGGAAAAAAGGTGGAAAACACAGCAGAAGGGGGAAGAGTTCACGCTTGATTGGACCTGGCAAATCTGGTGATGAATGAGCGGACGAGATCGAAGGTGTGGACCCCCATCCCCCCCAATCATGTGCACGCACTAACCCAAATAGGCAAAATACGCACAATTGCAAGCACGTGTATTATAACGTACACACACACGTGCGCGTATAAGGGCAACGTACGCATTCTAAATACACAGCGTCTGTTTAGACGAATTTTTTTTTCTACCACGCATCTCGCATCCGTCAACCCTCGCAGACACTCAGAGACGAACCTCATCGGCATATCACCCCCTCAGGCTCCCCCGTATTATCAGCCTTACCTTCTATCGCTTTCAACACTTTCTTATCTCCACTGTTTGCCTACTACCGGTAAAAACATTGACGAAACTGTCACGTGAAGGAATCACCCCTACCCAACCTCTCATATTGGCCTCTCCTATCGCCTCTATCGCTTTAATAGTTTTTTTTTTATTATTTCCTATTATTTCAAAAGGCTCTGCTGGAAACTGCTGCCGCTGGAATGGTTTTAAATTCCTACCAACAAATCGTCTTAAAATAATTCGCAGACTGTTAAGTATCTTATATTTGCAGCAAAAAAGAATGTTTAATGATGTTATTTGACCAATGATTGTCTTTCTCTACTCTACATCGTTAGTCTTTCTCTACTCTACATCGTTAGTCTTTCTCTACTCTACATCGTTAGTCTTTTTCTACTCTACGTGGTAGGTGCCCGACTGAACTCGAATATATGTTTTCCTGTAAAACATTCAAAATAAAAACTCGTCTAGCTACAACCACTATAAATAATTTTTTTCTCTCTCTGTGTACTTAAAACTAAACGGAATCTTCATGAGCAAAGTTTATTTCCAGGAACTACCCATCTGTAAAACACAATATTGCAGGACTGCTTGCTAGCTGACTACAACATTGTCGTTTTAAATTCCAATGTTAACAAACTTTTGTTGAGTCGTCCTCTTAAATAATCAAATTCGGCTTAGTTTCAACCATCGTTACTAATCCTTACGTTATTGTCTCACCGCCCACTTGACGAAGTCATTAACCCTTATCCTCGAGTGGTCTTTGGGCCTTGATAAGCGATATCACTTTAGTACATGAAAATTACATATGTATTTGTGTTCCAATTCGCGTTTGGGCGTTACGCATAGACTAGAAATGTACAGCCCTACATAGAAGTTCAAATTAATTAAAACTTCTCGGCCATCTCCCTGGGATCAGTTGAAATATTCAGCTGAACTAGAAGTTCACCTGGGTTCAGTTATGGACTAAGGTACGAAATGGCTTGTTTCGTTTTATTCTGTTAAGACTCACCTCGTGTCTTTAATCGTTTCCTTCTTGAGATTCTCATGGATGGCTCTGCTCTTGAGGAGAAATCAACTCTGACACTTCTTGGTCTCTTTTCTCATCAAATCTTTCTTGGGGTTCATATATTAGATGCATTACTCTTTATGCGGCTCGTAAAGTCCGTTCTTTCTACAGCCTCAGACACTTTCTCACATTTTAATTGAAAATAAGCCATACATAGGATTAATGTAAAAAAAAAAAATAATAAATTAATCTTGTATTGCTAATGGCTTATATTTCAATTTTATTAACTAACCCTGCAATACGTTGAAATCAAACGACCAACCCATATATATATATATATATATATATATATATATATATATATATATATATATATATATATATATAAGCAGATGACTTAAATGCCGACTAGACACAGCCATCGAATGTGTAAGGTCTCTCTATAAAGAGGTTTATCAGGACATCCTGGTGTTAGGATAGTTCTTCCGGCAAGTAAACCCTGACAAAATATTCAATATAACATAGTAGTCGAAGCCCAAATAGAAATAAAAATGTTAGACTACTGCATTAATAAAAATTACAATAGATCAAATAACCAATACAAAATAATAAAATAAAAAGAAAAATAACTTTCACTAATACTTTTTTATTAAATGATAAAAGTTTTAAATCTCCCTATAAATACAATAAAGTTACAAATAGAAATACAATAAATATATCATACTCTACTGTCCCAACTAAGCTCAACATATAATTACTACTACGTACAACAAAACTAAAAAGAACAAAATTAATAAAAATACTAACACACTAGACACAATAAATATTTACAAGTTTAAAGCAAAAGAGAAGTGTCCACTAAATAATAATTGCATGAAAAATTTTACAGTTTATAGATGTATGGTAAAATCGATCAGTAATAATAGCAATGGTAAGAATATATATTTCTACATTTTGTCAACTTCATAAAAAGTAAACAAATAGTTTCTTAATATACAAATTCTTTTAATCATGATAGATACACTAATTTAGCTTTCCTCTTTTTTATCTCTATCTTTCCTTCTCACACTCTCCCAATCTCTCTCCTTCTCTCTCTCTCTCTCTCTCTCTCTCTCTCTCTCTCTCTCTCTCAACACATTCGGTACTTTAATAA
>OY744519.1:9428430-9463430 GCA_963556195.1 Sepiola atlantica | reverse complement strand
TCAATTTTCAGTATTTACTTCAACAGTGCTCGATACGTAAGTAGAGCTAGGTAGTAAGTTATGAAAATATATTTATGGTAATTAAGCTACGCAGAGGCTCCCGCGTTTCATCCCCGGTGGGGGGATTTTCAGACTTAATATATATATATATATATATATATATATATATATATATATATATATATATATATATATATATATATATAAAGTGGTGTACTAAAAGCAGACATTTAGGAAAGGTAAAACCTATTGTGTAAAGTATACAGCTCAATATCCAGGATAGAGCACGGAGATATGAAGAAGAATAGAAAAAGAAATTAGAGAAGCAAAAGCCAAATCAAATTTCAATTCAATTGCTCAGAGCAAGTTATATTCCGCAAAAATGCAATTTATTCAAGTTAAATTTACCGTAAGCCAGGCTTTTCAAAGATCAAAATCTTATCATCAGAGGAAGTCGCTGGGATAGATAAGTTGGCAAAGGCCAAGATTTTAAATTTGAAAAAGTAAAATAAAAGTTGTAGGGAAAGAAACACAGGGCAAAACTCTGCCCGAATGCAAGCAAATGTCCGATTGCTAAAAAGTCCGGTGTCGAAAAGTCCAGCGGAGAAAATGAAATGTAGATAGGTAGGTCGTTAAAAGGCACGAGAGGTGGTGAGAGAGGATTCGAAGTTAAATTTCAAAGACCACAACTTCAGGTGCGGCGAAGATAGAATGAATCCATTTGCGGAATATACCTTACTCTGAGCAAATGAATTGAAATTTGATTTGGCTTTTGCTTCTCTAATTCCTTTCCATTCTTCTTCATATATATATATATATATATATATATATATATATATATATATATATATATATATATATATATATATAAGGGTAAAATGCACGATATATCATAAAAATGAAATGCCGTGAAAGACAAGATGTGTGAAAAAAGACAAACGGAAAAAACAAATTTTAAATACAGGAAATATCATCAAAGAAAAACAAGAGATTTTACCGGTTTCGTACGTCTACAGAAAAAGATTTCAAATTTATTCGATAACTACCTCTTAAGGAGACTTCTTCCTTAGCCGGCATTTAAAATAATAAATGTGCCGAATGTCCGATGTGTTATATTGATGAAACGGCCAGGAATATAAAATCCTGCATTTATGAATACAAACACGACCTCAATCTCACTAACACAGTAGTCTTGCACAGAAACAATTTCACAAACAATTTTTATTTTAAAAAATAACTCTTCAAGACTGAATACTTTCTCCGACGTCGCAAATGCATCAAAAGCCCTATAATACTTCTCTCATCGCCATCTAAGATTTACCTCAGACTCACATTCTATTCCACAAATGTTTTTGTGTATTGTTTTTTGAGAATATTTGAATGGCTTTCTTCATAGCATTTAATATAAAATATGTGGGTTATTGCAATGTTTTTAAGGAATTAATGATATGTTTGATTTCTTCATCTATATATTGAGGATTGCAACACCAAACCTCAACACGACAAAAACTTCAGCCCCCTCTCCTCTCTCCCACCTTAAGGCAAATTCACTCACACTCTCATCCCTCCCCTATTTCACTGCTGTCTTAATGGTACCCACACAAAGCTTTCCATATTCATTTCACTCTTTGCCACTGACTGACTTCTCGCAGCATGGACACTCGTCAAGCGCTATTAGTAGCCACGGCTACTATTTTTCATTATAAACCCATCATGACAACCCAATATTTCGATGTACTTGAATGATATTTTTCTTAAAATTATCATCCTGAGGAAGTCTTACAATAAAGACGAAACGTTGATGAATATATAAAAAAATATCTCTTGGTTTTTCTTTTTCATTTCCCATTACGTCGGATTACTGTCATCCTTACTTTCTCATATATATATATATATATATATATATATATATATATATATATATATATATATATAGACTAGAAAAATACCTGTTGCAAGACAGGTAAAATTAATTCCCGGAAGGGATAAATTTTATGAAGATTAAAATTAAGCTATAATGCTACCAAGCCTTATGTCTAGAGACTATATTCCAACACAGATTTGTTCCCCAAATTTGGGTCAACCTTACATGAACCCAGCTAGATAATTTCGACCTCAGTCACAATCCATACTAGCAGACGTACACCTATTCCAAATAGGGTCCCTCATATTATAACACTTGCCCACGAATATGCGACAGATGGGAAGGTATGGACAACGGTTAATTTTAGGGGGAGAAAAACTCCTTATAAAAAAAAGAAAAAATTATTATATGGGAGAGGGTCAGTAGGAGAGAGTATGCTTTAGAGGAGATAATTATCGTCTATCTCACATCGTGGTCTTCCACCAAATTTGGCGTTTGAACCAATAAGTCCAACTGGAATGACATTAGATGTGGGAGCGTGAATTATATCAGGAAAAGTTATAAATTTAGTCTGTCGGTTATGCGTTATTTAGGAGAAAGTCGAAGTAAACAGAGTCTGTGCTTCGAAGATCCGATATATTTCCTGGGTGAATTGGTTGGATGAAATGAATAAATTGATTTTAACCCACATTTTATTGGGAAAAGGATGTCGTCATACCTCCGAGGCGTTAGTCCTTATATCCTTAGAATTCCCTTTTACATACGTTTTATGTATGTAATTCCGTTGGTTATTAGTTTCCAAACTGCAATTCATAGATATTTGCTCACAGTATATTTTCCGGTGGAAGTCAAAAACGAGTGTTACTGTTATTGTCTACAACGCTCGAATATATATATATATATATATATATATATATATATATATATATATATATATATATATATATATACATTGTTAAAAATAACAGAATTCGTCTTTTAATTATTACTTTTTTCATTTTTCAATTTTTCTGATGGTCTTTTCTGTATTAAAATCAAAACAGTTAATAAATGTTTCATATGTTTCACAGGTTTCACGAACGTTTTCGATTCTTTGTCGGATCATCTTCAGGTGTTCTGTGATGCCATTCAGCGTTACTGAATTTAAAATCGTCAACGACTTCCTGGAACATTATATACGCGTTTCTTCACAGTCTTTTTAAAATTCTCTTCTTTCTCCAGCTTTTTTGTTCATTCGCTTTTTACACTTAAGGATGATTCGACAGAGAATCGAAAAGATTCGTTAAACCTGTGGAACCTTTATTATTCTTTTTATTTTAATACAAAAAAGACCATAAGAAAAATTCAAAAAGTGAAAAATGTATTATTAAACAGACGAATTCTGTTATTCTAACAATGTTTGCATATATATTTTTTTTTTGAGTGAGTTTGATAACAAGCAGTACTAATAGCTTAATTGCAAGATCCAATTTGTTGTTGTTGATCACTTTTGCTACTCGTTGTAAAAATACCCGCCGACTCGGTATTTACAAGGTTAAATTCCTCCTTAATTATTAGCTCTTGACTACAAATCAGTGGCGATGTGTGATCGGAGTTCGAGCCCGCCGACAATCGGAAATTAACTTCCTACACTGAAGATTATCATGTTGGTAATAAATAATTAATAAATGTATATGTATATATATACATATATATATATATATATATATATATATATACATATATTTTAGTTTTTAATTTACCATTCTGACGTTTCCTCTCAGAGGGTCAGACGATAAAGCCTTAAGGTAATTTTAACAATTTTCCTTTTTTTTCCACTCGTCTGTTTCATTGATTATAATAATGCATCCTCTAAAATTAATCCTACGATTCTGTTGTACACGAAATTTACTTACATATACATATATATATATGTGTGTGTGTGTGTGTGTGTGTGTGTTCGTTAGATGTAATTGCTCCGGATGGGATGTACGGCAGTTTGATTCTAACATACCCTGATTGATTTAAGATTTATTATGACCCTTTTGGGGATTGCTATTCCTTAATATACTATATTTAACCTCATCTAAGTTTTGATTTTCTTTTAACAAAAATATTTTATTTTTAACTATGATTAAAAACCTACACCGTTGCCTATTAAACTTTATACATACTTTTTTATTTCCCCCTTCCTCTATAGTTTATCATTCCTCTTTTCTTTAATATTTATTCATTTCTATTTGCTATGATGTGCTTTAAAATTGTTTTTAATAGTGTTTTTTTATTTGAATTTTTATATCAAAACGATTTTGATTTGTTTTTTATTTCATTTCATTTTATTTATATATATATTTCTATATATATTTTTAATATATTTATATATGTTATATACACATATATGGTTTTATTAGCATAGATATATAAAATATCTTTTAGTCTTTTTAATAATTTTTCTATTGTATAAATATTTATTCTTATTATTTTTCTAATTATTCATATCATTTTTTAATTTGTATATTTTTTATTTATTTATTTTCATTGTTATTGTGTATTATTTAAATTTAACTTTCATTTTTCTTAACTTTTCTTATTATTTTTCTAATGTGAATGTTAATACTCATAATATAAGCTTTAATTATAGTAAAATTCATAATAATTATAACAGGAGGAATTAAAATAGAAATAAATAGATTAAAAAGATGATTAGATATCCAAACGAAATGTTATTGACATGTTTGGTATAGAAATTAGGAATTGATTTTAATTTTTAAAAAACAATTATATAATTAACACTAATTTTTTGATTGACTTAAACATATATGATATCTAATAACAATTGATAATAGTAAGAATAAATTACAGGTGAAAAAAAGGCAGGTATAAGTTCCGGAAAGTAAACATAAACTTTTTGTTGTGATTATATAGTTATCTATATAGTTATGATTGAAATGGAACAAACACCGCATACAGTAAATTGAACATTAATTTATTAGAATACATGGAGTAGACATACAAAACTGAAAATCATAAAGAAAAAATACGAAATTTAGAAAATGTATTGTAGAAAAAATAGACAAATAATAGCATGCATTCAATTATAGTTCTTAGCTTAAATCAAGAAAGGCGCGAGAGCGCTCTATCCCTTGATAGACCCCAAGAATGGCCTATGCTGGAAATCTCATTTCTTTGATCAATCATAACTAAAAAACCAATAAACCAAATTAGTTAAAACTTTGCACAAAATTTTTATTTGATAGGTTCTATAAGTGTGTAGAATTTCAGCATCATTAGTCAAGGCAACCCAGAGATCCAGAAAGTTATATCATGAAATCATGTTATCTGTGTGTACGTACGTACGTACGTACGTATGTACGTATGTGCCACCCTGTATCTCACCAACTATTTGATGGATTCAGCTGATGTTTGGCAGAGATAGAGGTTCTAGGGTCTAGTTGATGGCATTTTAATTTCAGTTTACCATATACCTTAGTTATCCAGAAAATTAAAAAAAACCTTAAAAATGACCATTGTATTGAGACATAGCCTTTACAAAAGTAGTGATACTTCATGAAAAATGCCAGTATACTGAAATCATATGCCCTTAATAGGGTTACGATGAAAATTCATATACACTAAATGTACAAAAGCATGGAAATTACCAAATCTTTACGCTTTTATTGTCATTAAGGGTATGCGAGCACAACAGGGCTATGTATTTTACTGGTAGGAATTTTTCTTCAACGCACCTCACACACTTCATCTACTCATGCATAGAGATTTATGCTGTAATGATGTGATAATGAAATGGTTTGGTTGATATGTAGTGATACCCTTAATTAATGACAATAACAGTGTGAAAATTTGGGAATTTCCTTGCTTTTGTACATTTAGTGTATATGAATTTTCATCATAACCCTATTAAGGGCATATGATTTCAGTATACTGGCATTTATCATGGAATATATTATAGAAGTATTGATTAACAAAAATAATAATTGAAGTAAATAGCAGTGATAAAAAGGATATAATATCAACTAAACAGATATAATGACAGAGATCGAGAAAAAAGAAATTCGCAGTAGGAACACACTTTCTTAACGTTTAGTTTAAAAAATCTAACATTAAGAAAAAAAATGTACATAGTTTTTCTTGTTTGATAAATTATTTTGCATGAGAGTAAGCGTAGAATAATCGTTCACAATTTTGACCGAAATTGGGATTAATATGGGACAAATCGGAACGCGAAGTAGCGAAGAAAAGTATAAAAGGCGAAGATAAGATGCAAAAAGGTTTCGACCTAAGTAACGACAGTTATTGAAAATTTTGATCACTTGTTTGTGTTTATTGTTTGCGTGCATTTTTATCGATGTTTAAACACAGAGAACAACAGTTAAACGCTCATTAAAAGATTTGGAGAGTCAAATTAATAACTAAGCGTAAGAAATATTTACGTTTGAATAATATTATGCTACAATCGTTTGTCAGAAGGTGTATCTTGGTATCGGCACCAAAGTCTGCTAAAGTCGCTTTGGAACGGGGCGAAATGTGCTCGTTTTGCCGGGGGGGTTGACTTAGTCTGTCCGATCCTTAGGATCCACACACTAGCTCGCTTGTAGCGATAGGCTCATCCCCTTAATGAAAAGTCAGAATACGACAAATGCGTGCGGTGCCTGCCGATTCCAAACGCTGACTGTTATATTTGGCTCCAGACTGAGCGAGAGAAAGTAAGAGGGGGTGACAGAGAAGGAGAGAGAGAAGGCACAATATACAACCCATGGTTCTGAGTATTTATAAATGTTTTGGTATGATTTAACAAACTAGTCTGACAAGTAATCTGATCTCTTGAACCCATCACATACATTAAATTGGTTTGCACTTTTCAACCCCGGGAATTTATAAACAATTTCTTGGTGAGATTTTGTGAGTTGTCGATTTTTTACTATCTTTTTGAAATTTCAGCGTTAATTCAACGGGAGCACCAGCTCTCCAGAAAAGGTTACTTATCGTTGTGCTACAATATGATCAGCCAATCAAAAGTATATGAAAAATAGAAATATATATATATATATATATATATATATATATATATAAACAAAAAATTAAAGATAAATAATTCTCTTCAGTTTTTTTTTTCGATCTGATGGGTAAGCTTTTTATAGGCATAGATGAAGCCTCAGGAAATGGATATTTTTCTTAATTCTGTATATCACGAAAGATTATGTAATTGAGGAAGGCAGACACGATTGTATGTTAGTAAAAATTCTCTTTTTGATGAATTTATGGAAATTTGTTACTTTCATTTACTGGGATTTATATGACATAAAATTTATATATATATATATATATATATATATATATATATATATATATATACAGTCATCCACATACAGACTGTTTCGCTGTTTCAGAGCTCATCAGTGCGGCTAGACCAGTTAGTGCCTCAAGCCGGGATCGAAACGCAACCGTATGTGAAAGAGATTAATATATATATATATATATATATATATATATAAATATATATATATATAAAGTTATATATTTCCATGTATAGTATTCACTCACAAAAAATAAACCGATAATTATGAATGTTGTAAGACATCTGCTAAGTATAAGGGTCGATATTCTTCTAGTATATATGTATATATGTATATATATATATATATATATATATATATACGTGTGTATATATGTATATACATATGTGTGTGTATGTGTGTGCTTATTTACCTAGTTATATATGTTGTTATAGTCGGTTTATTTCTATCCTGTGTATATAAGAATTAAAAAATATGTTAATATTTTATGGATTGACCTGCGAATACATTTTTGGATGCCTTTCCTGATTGTATCACATGTTGGTTCCAAAGTATTTGCACAATTTCAAAAATGTTCTTATTTTTGGGTAAGCAGTTTTGTAAAGGACCCGCTTTCTCATCTATGGCCAACGTCGCAATTCTTGCATTTGCCATCGAATTTCAAAATGGCGCCGGCTTGGCTCGAAATCGTGAATCAAAGTGAAGGGTAAAGATAAGTCACAAAATGGCCGATCGCTGCGCTCTTGACTCTTGTGAAATCTCCTTGGGGGACAACGGATTCCATCTTCAAAAGAACTTATCGGAAATTAACATTTCTTTCTATGATTTTTTTTTATCTGCATGTGGCTGACCCACGGCAATAATCTTCACGCTTATTCAATCATTGCCAAAACTGTCAAAAGCGTCGTCTTCGCCAATTGTTCTTTTGTCAGCCATCTTTGATTCACTGACTTATCCTTTCCATTTTTATTTCTTTTATGCTGTACCCGTTAGCAGTGCATATCAAATCCATTGCTTGAGCTACTGGTTAGCAATCAGATATACAATTCAATGTAAATTCGTGGCGGTTTTTATTACATTATAAAATAGTGCTTTAAATCTCACATTGGCGTAGCAATAGCGACAAAATCCTTATTTCAATCTGATACAAATGTAAATAAATGGTGTGGTTATTCTGGGGTTTTGTTTCGTAATACCAACAATCATAATAAAGTCGACACCGGTTTTCGATAGATCACCGAAGTTCAGAGACGTAGAGCCTTGCCAATACCAGATGAATGACCACTTGGGAATAGCAGGCACTGTATGTCGCAAGTACTTCAGTATAATTTGCTTATCGACATATGTGTTGACACAAATGAGCAACTGTTATGTTATCAGTCATATGGCGAAGCTCTCCGGCGAGTGTCTGTTGTCGTAGAGTATGTACTGCAAGTATTTAAAGCACGAATTTTTTTAGTTGTTAGTTTACACTGTATTATTACGCTGTATTACCTCAAAGAGATAATAAAAAAAAAAACAGAAATACGTCTGTAAACTCTGTAGAAAAAAAGCCAAGAGACCGTTTTGTTTTCTTGTTTAAGCGACGTATCGCAATCTATCCTCACTTCTAGTTCGCTATGTCATTTTCTTGCAAGGTTCGCTAACTTAATCTCTTATAACTGACTTCCGTAACCTTAAGTGGAAGTGTTATTATTGCTTAACTAACGTATTTACGTTATATCTTGCTGTAAATATAAGCCCAGTTGTGTAATCGTAAATAGAACTTCGTTAGTGTGTATCCAATTATTTGGGCGCAGGACGGCGTTTACACGTACACAGGAAACAAGGGTCATGGGGTCAGCGAGTATGCACTCAAATGCCACCTCAAACTAAAAAGCACACGCGACATCACATGACTAAAAGAGAAAGGGCAATACGAGTAATCAGTTGTATCGGTAGTTTTGAGGTGCCAACACGTGTCTTTGGAAATGTCTTGTTAAAATGTTATTAACCAGTAAATAACGATCTCTTCCCCTCCAACCAACTGGTCGGTGATTTAGAACAGACGACCCAGGTAAATAAAGCTTTTCTTGTATTCAACCGTTGTGTCGATTTGGTCTTTTTTTCAGTGTTAGCAAGCGACGTTCCCTCCTTCTGGCAGGATCATAAAAAGGATCCGTGCAGGAACCAGCATATATTTTTATTTAGTCAATGGATTTTATTTGATTGTGACTTTCAAGACACAATCTATCCACTAAGACGAACGTATATACAATACAGTTTCTTTAGCGTTTATGTAATGTATGTTCGGTTATTTGATGTCAAAGCTGTTTATATTTCTGGAGTGATATGATGGTATTTGTGAATGTAAGACACTAATATAAAGAATAAATTGGATCAAAACGCAGCTTAACAAATATAATTATTTATTATTTATTTACAACTGAAGAAAAATTACTTATTAATGGGGACGTAATATTTGAAGTCTTTAGGTGACACGTCTAATTCTTAAAAAATGGCGGCTGGTCACAAATGCAAGGGAGACAACTCTATTATAAATCCTTTAGGGGCAAAGAAAAACAATTGTTTGAGCACTAAGTTATTTTCTCTTTTAATTATCATTTTCTAGATGGAAAGCTGTTTCATCTAACAGTGGCTATAAAATATTCAACACTATTTAGACATTTTAAATTGGTGGATTCCATTAAATAATTTAATATGTAAGGCTCACAATCAACTTTACGTCAATCTTGTTAAGTAGTTAAAAGGTGGAGAAAAGACTATCGATCCCCTGACCAAGGAGTCATCGAGGTTTTCTAGAGACAAGTCGCATATACGTCGACACTGTCGTCGATCTATTCCTGCACAATATATGATTATTATTGCATGTACCACAGACGGTTCAGCGGTTTGGCCCGTTGGTGCAACGAACCCTGTGTGTACATCCACAAATCAGAAAAACGAGAGAAGGAACAGGTGAGCACAACACTTTCTCCCCGTAAGCTAACCATCAGTCGGGCGTTCTACGTAAATGATTTCATTTCTTAATATCGCTTGTTAGTCGATACTGGGGTTGCATGTAGCATTTGGCCTTAAATATTTTTCAAAGAGAAGCCTCCATCCTTCAACGGTTGTTCTTGAGGCTGTAAACCGTTCATATACCCACGCAATCCAATGAAGAATAAAGTCGAAAGAAGGCAGAAGGGGGGGCATTATATGAGAGTGGGGGGATTGGGGACAGTTTTCGTTGGCTGATGTCTGCTGACGTGTCGTTAAAAGAAGAGTCAAAGTTTGTCAGAAAAAAATAGTTTTGCATATCCACTATGTCGCACAAAGCTTTCAAGGGGGCTATCTGGCGCGTCCGGGGTCAAGTCGGTGTTGCTGTCTAAGCCGATATGATGCGAAACCCAGAATCGGCAATGAAGGCAGTGTATCACTGAATACCACCCTTGATGTATCTAAAAAGTTAGTAAGCTGTTCCATCTAACAGTTTCTAGAAATATCCAACAGTAGATGGTAAAAATCATCTGCTCTGAAAATCCAGGCGAATCAAGTTCAGCTGTACAGATATAGATAAACCATCTATTATTTCGTAAAACGGCAATAGCACAGAATCAAAACAGACAATCCAACTGGGTGTAACCTCCGCGTTTTTTTAATTAATCGACCGTATTCCAGGACGACTCGAGAACCATATTTTAATTGGCTACTAGATAGAGATGTAGGGAAGGGGGCACTCTTTTCTGTGGATTACTTTACTTACTTTTGACCCTCACCTTATAATGCTGAATGTTTACAAAGGATGTATCAAGTAACATTTTTAATCTTTGGTATTACACGACCGAGGATTGAACCCGTGTATTTCGGTTCATTAACGAACAAGCTAAACCAGTGATTCTCAGGCAGGGGGAATTCTCCCTGGCGGCTATTTTAGTTTTGCAGGGATGGGGGTGAATTATCCCCATAGATTAGCAGAGACAAACTAGATTCAGGGCCGCAAAAACACAGTGTGCATCGCTCATCGCTACTGAAAGGCCATGTTGGATGTTTCCTCCGCTAGCGTTTATATTAAATGTTATTATGTTAGTATTAGTTATAATTGTTTGTATTGATTCAGATTTTGAGTCAGACATTTTTGAAACGGAGGAAATATCATTCTGATACATGATGAAAGGGTTCACAAGCTAGAAAAGATTGAGAAACACTACGCTGAACATTATGCCAAATGGGTTGGCATATTCGATCCCATATTCGGTGATGGTATCAACAAAGACAAAGTGTGGGTCAACATTGGGGTGTAATGTTTGCGTAAACGACGCTGACGATGTCAAGAGGGCAGTAACGTGTCAAAGGAAAAAACAGTGAAGACAGAATAGGCAAAAAGGAATAAATACAGGTAAACTTCGGTATCTCAAACACCGATGTCTCGAATACAACGCAAATCTCGAAGTCAGTTGGCGGTCCCGACCGTTTATTTGTGTCAATTTCAAACTTCGATTTCTCGAACCCTCGGATATTTCGAAGTTTATTTTCAATCCCATCAAGTTCGAGATACAGAAGTTTACCTGTAGCTTTAAACTGAACCCTTTATTTTATCCACGTGTTTAGATTGTGCTCATTCTTTTACACATGACAGAGAAGAAGTCTTCGCTTGTCCTAATGGTTGAATTTGCAAACATCAGAAGACTGTCGCTTAGAACTGATATTTAACCAACGCCCTAAACTGTTTCAACATTGGACAATATAAAGAATCTCAAGTTGGAGGCGAAGGTTGTCAATTTCAAGAAAATGCAGAAAAAAGGCTCAAGAATTACATCGACCAGAACTTTGTGAATAGTAACAAACAATATGAGAATAGTAGTCCAAATAATAATATTAATAATACCGATATTCATCCTAATCTCAAAATTCTCAAAAGCATAAAGCAAGTTATGGTCTTAAAATATATATGATGATACCATGGACTGCCCAACCACAACCATAAACGCCGGAAAATGTTAGTGAAAAAATAGATCATGATGCAAAAATGATGAGGAAGTAGATAACAATATGGGAGATAAAGTTGTGTTGTAAGATGCCATGACAATTTGTTGTTAGTTTCTCGGTGGCCAGATAATGATGGAGAAACTGAGCTGGGGGGAACAGGCGGATATAGCCAGAAAAAGATCGGGCATTTAAGATTTCCGGTCGAAGGTATATACTTTTAGGAGACAGACTTGTTTGAGAAAAGGAGCAGACCGGAAGATGAATTGAGCATATCGTTTCGAACAGATGAACAGACGAGCAGACGAGTTAGACGCAGACGAGTAGATGACTTCGAACTTACGACAGGCAGATGATCTTAGTTTGGGCTTAGCTTATATCCAGGACTTGGGAGATGCGAGGCCTAACTCAGATGTGGGCGCCAGCGACGGGGCCTCAACCACACACACACGCTCGTGTTCAACAGGTCGTCCTTACACAATGTATAGGTCTGCGTTGTTACTTGATTTTAATAAAAACGGTAAACTAGTGTTTGAGCCTTCAGCGATCGCCAGGGCTAGAATTAACACGGCCAGAACGAAAACACGAAGAAGAAGCCCACACCACATGACGGTCGACGATCGTCGGAGGAAGTGTCATAGTTATACATTCTCAGTTTCAAATATATCACTCAGAACTATAAACTCAATCATCCTAAAAATAAAAAAGAGTAAGGTACAACTGTAAACTTGACCAAACAATGCAGTTCACCTAATTGCTGTTTTCTCGGTCAGAATCTTTCCATCTAACACTTATCGTTGGATGTTTTTGATTTTAAAGTAATATTTCTTCAGCTCATTACATCAAATAGCTTCGTGACTATTTTTGAGCGATTTCTGTTAGAAAATTAACGTTCAACGTTACTCTACAGGAACCGCATGGACAAACAGTTGAATAGTATAGGGTGACCCATAAAAAGTGATACATGGACAAACAGTTGAATAGTATAGGGTGACCCATAAAAAAGTGATACATGGACAAACAATTGAATAGTATAGGGTGACCCATAAAAAAGTGATACATGGACAAACAGTTGAATAGTATAGAGTGACCCATAAAAAGTGATACATGGACAAACAGTTGAATAGTATAGGGTGACCCATAAAAAAGTGATACATGGACAAACAATTGAATAGTATAGGGTGACCCATAAAAAAGTGATACATGGACAAACAGTTGAATAGTATAGAGTGACCCATAAAAAGTGATACATGGACAAACAGTTGAATAGTATAGGGTGACCCATAAAAAAGTGATACATGGACAAACAGTTGAATAGTATAGGGTGACCCATAAAAAAGTAATACATGGACAAACAGTTGAATAGTCTGGGTTACCCATAAAAAAGTGATACATAGACAAACAGTTGAATAGTATAGGGTGACCCATAAAAAAGTGATACATAGACAAACAGTTGAATAGTATAGGGTGACCCATAAAAAAGTGATACATAGACAAACAGTTGAATAGTATAGGGTGACCCATAAAAAGTGATACATGGACAAACAGTTGAATAGTATAGGGTGACCCATAAAAAAGTGATACATGGACAAACAGTTGAATAGTATAGAGTGACCCATAAAAAAGTGATACATGGACAAACAGTTGAATAGTATAGGGTGACCCATAAAAAAGTGATACATGGACAAACAGTTGAATAGTATAGAGTGACCCATAAAAAAGTGATACATAGACAAACAGTTGAATAGTATAGGGTGACCCATAAAAAGTGATACATGGACAAACAGTTGAATAGTATAGGGTGACCCATAAAAAAGTGATACATGGACAAACAGTTGAATAGTATAGGGTGACCCATAAAACAGTGATACATGGACAAACAGTTGAATAGTATAGAGTGACCCATAAAAAAGTGATACATGGACAAACAGTTGAATAGTATAGGGTGACCCATAAAAAAGTGATACATGGACAAACAGTTGAATAGTATAGGGTGACCCATAAAAAAGTAATACATGGACAAACAGTTGAATAGTCTGGGTTACCCATAAAAAAGTGATACATAGACAAACAGTTGAATAGTATAGGGTGACCCATAAAAAAGTGATACATAGACAAACAGTTGAATAGTATAGGGTGACCCATAAAAAAGTGATACATAGACAAACAGTTGAATAGTATAGGGTGACCCATAAAAAGTGATACATGGACAAACAGTTGAATAGTATAGGGTGAACCATAAAAAGTGATACATGGACAAACAGTTGAATAGTATAGAGTGACCCATAAAAAAGTGATACATGGACAAACAGTTGAATAGTATAGGGTGACCCATAAAAAAGTGATACATGGACAAACAGTTGAATAGTATAGAGTGACCCATAAAAAAGTGATACATAGACAAACAGTTGAATAGTATAGGGTGACCCATAAAAAGTGATACATGGACAAACAGTTGAATAGTATAGGGTGACCCATAAAAAAGTGATACATGGACAAACAGTTGAATAGTATAGGGTGACCCATAAAAAAGTGATACATGGACAAACAGTTGAATAGTATAGAGTGACCCATAAAAAAGTGATACATGGACAAACAGTTGAATAGTATAGGGTGACCCATAAAAAAGTGATACATGGACAAACAGTTGAATAGTATAGGGTGACCCATAAAAAAGTAATACATGGACAAACAGTTGAATAGTCTGGGTTACCCATAAAAAAGTGATACATAGACAAACAGTTGAATAGTATAGGGTGACCCATAAAAAAGTGATACATAGACAAACAGTTGAATAGTATAGGGTGACCCATAAAAAAGTGATACATAGACAAACAGTTGAATAGTATAGGGTGACCCATAAAAAAGTGATACATAGACAAACAGTTGAATAGTATAGGGTGACCCATAAAAAAGTGATACATAGACAAACAGTTGAATAGTATAGGGTGACCCATAAAAAAGTGATACATAGACAAACAGTTGAATAGTATAGGGTGACCCATAAAAAAGTGATACATAGACAAACAGTTGAATAGTATAGGGTGACCCATAAAAAAGTGATACATAGAGAAACAGTTGAATAGTATAGGGTGACCCATAAAAAAGTGATACATAGACAAACAGTTGAATAGTATAGGGTGACCCATAAAAAAGTGATACATAGACAAACAGTTGAATAGTATAGGGTGACCCATAAAAAAGTGATACATAGACAAACAGTTGAATAGTATAGGGTGACCCATAAAAAAGTGATACATAGACAAACAGTTGAATAGTATAGGGTGACCCATAAAAAAGTGATACATAGACAAACAGTTGAATAGTATAGGGTGACCCATAAAAAAGTGATACATAGACAAACAATTGAATAGTATAGGGTGACCCATAAAAAAGTGATACATAGACAAACAGTTGAATAGTATAGGGTGACCCATAAAAAAGTGATACATAGACAAACAGTTGAATAGTATAGGGTGACCCATAAAAAAGTGATACATAGACAAACAGTTGAATAGTATAGGGTGACCCATAAAAAAGTGATACATAGACAAACAGTTGAATAGTATAGGGTGACCCATAAAAAAGTGATACATAGACAAACAGTTGAATAGTATAGGGTGACCCATAAAAAAGTGATACATAGACAAACAGTTGAATAGTATAGGGTGACCCATAAAAAAGTGATACATAGACAAACAGTTGAATAGTATAGGGTGACCCATAAAAAAGTGATACATAGACAAACAGTTGAATAGTATAGGGTGACCCATAAAAAAGTGATACATAGACAAACAGTTGAATAGTATAGGGTGACCCATAAAAAAGTGATACATAGACAAACAGTTGAATAGTATAGGGTGACCCATAAAAAAGTGATACATAGACAAACAGTTGAATAGTATAGGGTGACCCATAAAAAAGTGATACATAGACAAACAGTTGAATAGTATAGGGTGACCCATAAAAAAGTGATACATAGACAAACAGTTGAATAGTATAGGGTGACCCATAAAAAAGTGATACATAGACAAACAGTTGAATAGTATAGGGTGACCCATAAAAAAGTGATACATAGACAAACAGTTGAATAGTATAGGGTGACCCATAAAAAAGTGATACATAGACAAACAGTTGAATAGTATAGGGTGACCCATAAAAAAGTGATACATAGACAAACAGTTGAATAGTATAGGGTGACCCATAAAAAAGTGATACATAGACAAACAGTTGAATAGTATAGGGTGACCCATAAAAAAGTGATACATAGACAAACAGTTGAATAGTATAGGGTGACCCATAAAAAAGTGATACATAGACAAACAGTTGAATAGTATAGGGTGACCCATAAAAAAGTGATATATAGACAAACAGTTGAATAGTATAGGGTGACCCATAAAAAAGTGATACATAGACAAACAGTTGAATAGTATAGGGTGACCCATAAAAAAGTGATACATAGACAAACAGTTGAATAGTATAGGGTGACCCATAAAAAAGTGATACATAGACAAACAGTTGAATAGTATAGGGTGACCCATAAAAAAGTGATACATAGACAAACAGTTGAATAGTATAGGGTGACCCATAAAAAAGTGATACATAGACAAACAGTTGAATAGTATAGGGTGACCCATAAAAAAGTGATACATAGACAAACAGTTGAATAGTATAGGGTGACCCATAAAAAAGTGATACATAGACAAACAGTTGAATAGTATAGGGTGACCCATAAAAAAGTGATACATAGACAAACAGTTGAATAGTATAGGGTGACCCATAAAAAAGTGATACATAGACAAACAGTTGAATAGTATAGGGTGACCCATAAAAAAGTGATACATAGACAAACAGTTGAATAGTATAGGGTGACCCATAAAAAAGTGATACATAGACAAACAGTTGAATAGTATAGGGTGACCCATAAAAAAGTGATACATAGACAAACAGTTGAATAGTATAGGGTGACCCATAAAAAAGTGATACATAGACAAACAGTTGAATAGTATAGGGTGACCCATAAAAAAGTGATACATAGACAAACAGTTGAATAGTATAGGGTGACCCATAAAAAAGTGATACATAGACAAACAGTTGAATAGTATAGGGTGACCCATAAAAAAGTGATACATAGACAAACAGTTGAATAGTATAGGGTGACCCATAAAAAAGTGATACATAGACAAACAGTTGAATAGTATAGGGTGACCCATAAAAAAGTGATACATAGACAAACAGTTGAATAGTATAGGGTGACCCATAAAAAAGTGATACATAGACAAACAGTTGAATAGTATAGGGTGACCCATAAAAAAGTGATACATAGACAAACAGTTGAATAGTATAGGGTGACCCATAAAAAAGTGATACATAGACAAACAGTTGAATAGTATAGGGTGACCCATAAAAAAGTGATACATAGACAAACAGTTGAATAGTATAGGGTGACCCATAAAAAAGTGATACATAGACAAACAGTTGAATAGTATAGGGTGACCCATAAAAAAGTGATACATAGACAAACAGTTGAATAGTATAGGGTGACCCATAAAAAAGTGATACATAGACAAACAGTTGAATAGTATAGGGTGACCCATAAAAAAGTGATACATGGAATCGTTAATAAAGTACACAATACTTTTTGACCTAGAATTATATTAGTACCAGTAAATTTGAGTCTATGTCTTGATTGTCAAGTTTCAATCATGAGTATTCAACAGTTCTTGTTTCATCGCCGTTTAATAACAACTGTGCTGATCTTTATCAGTTGAACATACAATAGAAAATAAACAAATTAGTATGTTCATTTCTTATAAAATATTTTTTGTTTGTGTCTTTCCTAATACATTCTCCTGCTTACAATATTGAGCATTCACTTTCATATTAAGAATGTCTATGTTATCTTAAAAAATCTTTCTTTAATGATATATTTGAAAAAGAATAATTATAAAATGTTTGGAATATCTTTGATTGATTTATTGCATGATTTGAAAGTGTAAATCCATGGATCATTTTTTCTGTATGTACCAGTGTTTTAGTTTGTGGGTGCCATTGCGTTATTTCTTCCTCCTATGCTGCTAACATATCAATCGGTGACTCTTTCTGTCAGTGGATGTTTCTCTACAAAAAGCTTTTTAATGTTTTCTGTGACTTTCTATAAGACGTGTTGCTAAAGGCGCTGATGAAGACCATTTGGATTAGCTTTATTAATTCATGAAATAAAATAATGTATTTCCAAAATGTTTTGGAAACGATCGTACGCCATACTGGACTTGGTGTTCTAATTCTTGGAACAATTATAATGTTTTAATTCATTGAATGTTTATATATATATATATATATATATATATATATATATATATATATATATATATATATATATATATATGTGTGTGTGTGTGTGTGTGTGTGTGTGTGTGTATCGTAGAAGACCACAGAGATTTCTTTCTTTTCTATCTTTCTGGTTAATTTCTCGACGCGGCGAGCGATTCGTCGGTTTTCCGGTGTCAGTTGGTGAATTATGGCGCCTAACGTTGTATATTGGACCATTTCTCGAGCTCTTTCGGTCTAGCGACCGTATTCAGGAAACTGTGTCTTATTATTAGTAGATATATATGATACACGTATTGTGTTAGTGACTGTAGATATAAATCCGTTGAAACTCCAGTGTTTTTAAAAAGTGCTTAATAACAAGTAGGGCTGATCTTTAGTATAAATTGTTATTTATACATACATTATTGGTTACATATGTGCATACATATTTCAGTTGTACTCTTCACAGAGAGTCAAGCTCTTCAGACCAAAGAATACAAGGTTGTGAGATGAATTTGGAAAACTTTCCTATCAAGTAGATCTTTTTGGTGGGATTGGATATGTTTATAATTTTCACCGGTCAAGCTTAGTATCGGATTACATTCTTTACTTGTTAAATTTTTCAATTAGTTTCTATCTTTTTTCATCATTCTTTTTACCTACCGTTCCTTCTATTATTTATATTTTCTTTTTTATTACTCACTTAACTTGGATTCCTTAGTTCTCTATTTAACACTTCAAAGTTTTAATTTACATACATACATTTTCAATAATAAATATTTAATCTTTCTTAAATTTGCGCACAAATCTTTAGATTCACAAGTACACACATAGACACACACACACACATATATACATATATAAAATGAAGCAAACACAAATATATACACATAAATCCATACACGGATATACACATATATACACATATATACATACATATCAACACACACATATATATATATATATATATATATATATATATATATATATATAAACATACACGCAAACATGCATACACATACATAAGTAGTCATATGCATACGTATAGATTACAAAATCCACATTCACTTACACATATACATACATACATGCATACATACACATACCGCCTATGGATACATATCCTTTTCCACTGATTAGGTCAGCATAATGTATTACAAAAAATATAACTATATGTGCTTCTTTTATCATCATTCTAAAAGTTGTTGAATGAACTCGTTATAAACCCGTGTGCAGACTTACATTCATGTATATGCATCACAATAGAATGTACCTCAGTCAATACCTACTCACATATATACATACATGTATAAATGCTAGTACTACTAATATTTTACTTATACTCTCACATACTGGTATATGATATACATATGTATATATTAATAATAATCCTTGCCCACACATATGGACATGTTCATACAGCACATAAATAACTACACATAGTGAGATGTAAATATTCCCATTAACCTACGCATACGTACACACGAAATAAATATAAAAATACAAATAAAAATATACAACTTTACACCATACATATAAGATATTAGTTCAAGTATCTATATACATACGTATGCATACATCTGAACCCATTTGAACCTAATTTGCCTACATTTATTCACCAAAATACACATACACGCATGTATATATCTATACATACATACATTAATACACATATATACATACCTATACACACACATGCAAATACATACACACACATACGCATACATACACACACATACAAAGATATACATACATATACACCACTACATATGTATATATATACATATTGTTATATATATATATACATACACACACATACACACATGTGTATACATATACACCATTTTAGATACACGTACCTATACATACACACATAACATAAATATACACAAAATCTTTATATATGCACACAGACACATACACACATGTGTATACAAACCTTAGCACGCCTGCAAACACACACTTACACAAATATCGATATTTCCATAATTAAAACTAAAGTGATTATATCATTCATTATTGCTCCTATCAATCTCAGTTCAATTTGCTTACATTTATACCTGCTCAAGGAACTTGCAAGATAAGTACCATGAAGACAAGCAAATACAGTGTATGTAATTGAAATAGTCAATTATATATATAAACAAGTGATAACTTTGAGGAAGTACCAAAATCATATCATTATAAGTTTAGGTGTAGTGATTTTGGATAATATAGATTACTTAAGTTCAAAGATATAAAGACATCAAAATTTTTAAAAATAAATTAATAGAATAAAAACATTTTAAAAAATAAATAAAAAATATAAATTAAAAAATAAAAAATAATAAAGTAATAATTTTTTTTAAATAAATCAAAAATAAAGAAGAATAAAAAATTGAGTAGGCTTGATACTAACAATAGAAGTAAAAGTCAATGAAGTAAAAATACTAGTTAAATTACAATGTGACGTAATAGTAGTTATTCGTAATCTAAAGTCTGCTTAGGGTGTGTTCATTGAAATGTTTGCAGTTTAGACTCGTTTCTTGTCTGACGTTGAGTAATTTTTCCCTCTCTTTAAATTTTAGAATTTCAAGTTTCTCACCTAAGCATAAGAAACACGTTTTTCTTTCATCCTCTCTAGTACTATAAAGCCTTGTCAGAGCAGGTATTGCACATTGTATATGAGTGCAAATCCAAAACTTTGAGGCAGCCAAAAAGCCGATACTGATAGCACACACACACACACACACACATATATATATATATATATATATATATATATATATATATATATATATATATATATATATATATATATATATATACCCAGATGACTCCTTCCCCTACAAATGTCATTCATGGAATCGTTAATAAAATTCACAATCCCTTCTGCAATTGAACCATATTTGGTACCAGTAAATTTCAATCTATGCCTGACTTGTCCACCAAGTTTCAGTCATGAATATTCAACAGTCTTTGTTTTATCGCCGTTTAATGAGAACTTTGGTGATCATCTCATGAGTAGGTCCTAAATGGGCTTAACATTAATTGGACCTTAAACCTCCCCCTTCCAGATGTGCATCTGTGGAGTTATGCAACAGATAATGTCAATCAAAACAATCCCCAGACTATTCTTCGTCTAAAGACGACCATCACAGCCTAAATACAAGCAGCGCCAAGAGAGGCATGTCAGATTTATTGAAAGATTTGAACGTTGTATCCAGATGTGATTAACAACGCAGGAAATCTGTGAAGGATTCCGGATACATTTCGCAGATCACTTCACCCAACTACCCCGGCTCCAAATATGAACGTCTGCGTTGCAAGCACATCTAAATATAACGATCAAAATTGTCAATGACTCTGACACACTTACCTTACACTTAATTGGGGGGGGGTCTGTTTGTCCATAGCGTTCAGAATTAACAATGTTCCATGGGGCTTGATTTTGTTGACCCACCTGTGCATGCCTTCTTTCTGGTTATTGACGACATCAAATGTTCATCTTAAAGCTTGTACATTCAACATTGATCTTGTCTTTTCTTGAACTGTCCAACGCATTTTTATAAACTAACCTACTTGAATCTTTCTTTTTAATGACTATTCTCGGGAAACCTGAAACATTAAAGCAATTGTTCAATTATTAGACATTTTACGAACGTTTTTATTGGTTAAATGTTTGTCAAACAAAATATTAAGTAATTGTTATGCCATGAGGACTGGAAACCATCACACATAACCAGGTAACACCGACTAACAACAGGTAAGTTGAAATACAAGAACAAAAATATAGAAAGAACATCACACGAAACCAAGGGTATTGGAACTGAAAGATATCATATAATGTGCCTATCCTGCCAAAAATGTGTTGACACCAGCTTCGGCTAAGAGCACACAAAATGGTCATGAATGGGCAAACAGGATGTAAAGAGTAAAGAGAAATAGAGAGCATTATTTAGACCTCCACTGGAAGAGAGAGGGGTACTGGAATCTCGGGGAGACTTGTTGCACTCAAATTCCAGAGACCAACGGTCGTAATCAAGGAGAAATGTGGCGATTGTTAATCATCAAGAGAGACGTGTTGTCACTTACACTCTAGTAAATGCAACTTGTTATTGTCAGTGAAGTAATAATAAACATAGAAATCGTGAGGAGGCTATTGTCATTTAAATAACTAGTAAAACTCAATGGTAAACGGCGTTTGTGATAACCAAAGGTGATTTGAAACAGTGATAGAAAAAAACTAAGATTACTGGAAACATGGGAAGACTTTATGTCACGTAGACTCTAGGGAACACTCTCTGTTTTTACAAGTGAGTGATCGCTGTAGTATCGTACGTTTGGAAACGACAGCGATGCTTACGTCCGAGGTATAAGAATATCATTGTTTCCTCCCTTGCACCAATCATTCTGTAATTATTTGTAATCTGTATTTATCTCCCTTGTATTTTTCTGATGTATATAAACAATAAGTGCTTACGTGTAACTTTCTTACGCACCGGGTGACCGATCAAGTAACATCGTGGGTGTGTCTTTTTTACCTCTGTCCCCTTTGCTCGTATTACTTCTTACTTTCAGTGAATAACCACATCAAAACAACTGGCGACGAGAATTTAAGCGAAAACATCACAGAGTATTCGAACATACGAGCTAACGTTTTTTTATTTAAAAAAAACAAAAAACAAAACAGAATGTCTCACAACGGTGCAATGCATTTCCCAAGTTTTAGCGACCACGAAAATCCGAGTACTAACGGAAATCGTTGGCTAAAGTGGTTTGACAAACTTGAGAATCTGTTCTTGGCTTTCGATATTCGAGGTGACGGTAAGAAGAGAGCGTGCCTACTTTACCTTGCCGGAGACGAAGTTTTTGATATTTTTCACAACTTAACGGAGATACAAAAAGGCATCGGTGCAACCGTCGAATCGGATGGATCAAAACAATCAAACACCTACGAAGTAGCAAAGAAGTCACTGATCGACTATTTCACACCGCAAAAAATATGTCTTATGATATCTTCAAATTTCGATGCGCATCGCAGAATGTTGACGAAAGTCTAGACTGATTTCATGTGAGATTGAGGACCCTAGCGTCCACGTGTGACTTCATGGATACAGATCGGGACATACTCGCACAGATCGTGAACGGCTGTTCATCCTCTAAGGTCAGACGAAGGGCACTACGAGATGACTCAACACTCAAAAAAGTGTTAGACGAGGCCAGAGCAATTGAATTAGCTCGCACACGAGCCGCAGACATCGAAAGACAAGAAGTGGTTAGTTCCCTGTCGTCCCATAACCATAAACGAGACCGCAGGCAGTACACACGCAGAGAAAAAGAAAAAAATACTGACGAAAACGCAACTACGGACACACTAATCGCCAGTTTACTCCGAGGACCCAGCCACGTGGCAAAGACGCCGGACATGTCTGCCACTACTGTGGATACTCAGCAACACATGTGAGGTGTCCTGCTAAGGAACAAGAATGTAGAAACTGTCGGAAAAAACCACCTCGCAAAGGTGTGCAATTCAAAATCGGTAAGACAATTGTCCTACTCATATCGAAATGATATTGAATCCCTTTCTACGTCGAGTGATGAGTCTGTCTTAACAGTAAAAAATCCCACGTCGACAAAAACACCCACAACCACCATTCCCGTTAATGACTCCCTAGTGACCTTCGTTTTGGATACCGGTGCCAGTATAAATATAATGTCTAGACGCACGTACGACGGTCTTCAGTACTGGCCGGAAAT
Organism: Sepiola atlantica; assembly: GCA_963556195.1. Taxonomy (NCBI): domain Eukaryota; kingdom Metazoa; phylum Mollusca; class Cephalopoda; order Sepiida; family Sepiolidae; genus Sepiola; species Sepiola atlantica. The sequence goes on along the minus strand of OY744519.1, from coordinate 9,439,256 downwards.
ACACAGCACTGCTACACAGACATTTGCCTATCGGTCCAGAAAAGCCATGCCAGTCCGTGGATTTATCACTACCCCCATCGAATTAAAAGGAAGACGCTGCAAAGCAAAACTGTTCGTAATCGACAATGAAAACCCCTTGTTCGGACATGATCTACAAAATCTACTCGGTGCCAACTCTGCTGAGGCACTGGGTATGATATCCTTTAATTTTACGTTTAATGTGACAACATCTATCCCAGATGAATTCCCTCATTATTCGACGGAAAGATGGGAAAGATTTCTGGACCCACTGTTAAGTTGCACATTGATACTTCGGTCCCACCGGTGACACAGGGACAACGGAGAATACCATTCCACGTGAGGAAGGACGTTGAGTCGGAACTCAAACGCCTCAAGGAAATGGACGTGATTGAGGATGTTACTGGGCCTACCCCCTGGGTACGTCCCGTGGTTATAGTCCCCCCAAAAACGAGTGGCGTGCGAATCTGCATAAAGATGCGAAAAGCGAACGAAGCTATTCAAAGAGTCAAATATCCCATGCCGACCGTGGATGACGTGTTTGCCGATTTAAACCACTCAAAGTTATTCAGCAAGCGAGACATGTCGAGCGCGTACCACCAATTAGAGCTGGGGGAGTCCAGCAGATATATCACCACGTTCACCACACATGCTGGACTATTCCGATACAAGAGACTATTGTTCGGAGTAAATGCAGCCTCTGAAATATTTCAAAAGGCAATTGCGGATCTTTTGAGGGGCATTCCAGGAGTCAAAAACCTCTCAGACGACATTATCGTCTACGGAGGTGACCAAGTCTCACATGATGCCAGTTTGAGGTCCACGCTGGAACGTCTACAAAATGCCGGGGCCAGGCTAAACAGGAAAAAAGTGCCTTTTCTCAGTGAAACAGATTACTTTTTTTGGACATACCTTCAGCGAAAAAGGGGTGTCACTAGACCCAGACAAGATTGCAGCAATTGCAAACTGCAAATCGCCCACCAACGTTGGAGAAGTGCTCTCATTCCTGGGCATGGTCCAATATGTGGCTAAGTTCATCCCGCATTATACCACTGTCACCGAGCCACTCCGATAACTCACAAGAAAATATAGAGAATAGAGGTGGTCAGAGACAGAAGAGAGGGCAGTGATGAAATTGAAAAAGGCCCTGACTTGAGCTGGAGTTATGGTCTACTTCGATCAGAACAAGGAGACAAATATCCTGATAGACGCGAGCCCCGTTGGACATGGGGCAATGCTTACACAAGACGAGAAAGTCTTGTGTTATGCCAGCCGTGCTCTCACAGATGTGGAACAGCGATACTCGCAGACGGAGAGAGAAATGCTAGCCGTTGTATACGCTGCTGAGCATTTTACTCTTTATTTGTATGGGACAAGGTTCACCATCACCACTGACCACAAACCACATCTCGGTATTGTAAAAAGTCTCAAACCAGCTACGTCCAGAATCGAACGCTGGCCACTACGCCTCATGCAATATGAGTATAGCTTGGTGTACCGGCCGGGAAAAGTAGACCAGAACCCCGCCGACTACCTCAGCCGACATCCTCAACACAAACCCAAGAGAGACAATTCGGCTGAGGCGTATATGCGATACCTAAGTCTATCACCCTCGAAGAGGTGAGGCTAGCCACTGAAAAAGATCCCATTGCTACAGAAAGTGGTGATTGCACTTTCAGATGGAAAATGGAACGACCCGCAGTTATACAGTCTCGCATGTGTCAAAGATGAACTATCTGTACATGATGGTCTTATCATTCGAAGTCACCGCCTGGTGGTCCCGTCAACCCTGCATAAAAGAACCGTAGATATAGCCCACCGCACACACCAGGGCGTTCTTAGGACGAAGCAGCTAATGAGGGAAAAGGTCTGGTTCCATGGAATTGACAAGATGGAGCAGACAGTGCGCAACTGCATCCCTTGTCAAGCTACCAACTCAACATCATGACACCGTGAGCCCATGCGCACCACACACTCCCTGCTGCACCATGGACTGAAATCTTCCTGGACTTCGCAGGTCCTTTCCCATCTGGAGATTATGTGCTAGTCGTCATCGACGACTACAGCAGATTCCCAGAAGTAGAGATACTCCCCTCGACATCAACAAAAGTGGTCATTCCCCGACTAGACGCAATCTTGGCCAGACAAGGACACCCCGATATTGTCAAGTCTGACAATGGTCACCCCTTCCAAGGGCAGGAATTCAAGGATTTTGCCACCCAAGCAGGATTCCACCACAGAAGAGTTACCCCTGCGTGGCCAGAGCCGAATGGAGAGGTCGAACGATTTATGAGAACTCTAAACAAGTATGTTCGCGCCACCACTGTGGAGGGCATGAACTGGAAAACCCAACTAATTAATTTTCTAAGGCAATACAGGGCCACCCCCACAGTACAACCAAGACATCTCCATTCGAAGCCCTCACTGGAAGGAAGATGAAAATCGGCATACCTGCTGTTGTGAAAAAAACCCATGCTAAAGTCGATTCACACTCACATAGCGGAGAATGATGTGCGAGGGAAGAGGAAAATGAAGACCTATGCCGACACAAAAAGAAAGACAAAGGCCTCTCCCCTTTGCTTAGGTGACAAAGTACTTGTTAGGCAGAAACGTCTCAACAAGCTATCCCCACCGTTCGTCCCGAAACAACTGACGATTATCAGTATAAAGGGTAGCATGGTGACAGCACAAAGAGAAGACTACCAAATTACCCGAAATTCCTCTCTCTTTAAGCGAATAAATCCAGATAGCCCTACAAGAGAAAGTGTAGAATATGGCTCTGAAGATAAGTTATACTCTCATCCACAACAGGAAAACTCAGACTCCAGACACGAAGGGCAGACGCGAGTGTCGCCCACACCGGCAACACCAAAACATAACCCACCAGTGGTAAGACGCAATCCAACGCGGAAACGACTACCACCAATACGCCTCGAGGACTATATCAGATAGTTAGATAAGTGAGTAAAGTCTCTATTCTGTCTTAGAAAATTCCGACAGCTCCCCTAAAGAAGAAACAGATTCTGATTCTGAAGAATCGATAGTCGATCCCCCCAATCCTGCAGACGACGTAAGTTAGTTTTTGATTATGTATTTTACAAAAAAGGAAAAGAAGAAACGATTCTTCCTTGATTAAGACAATTGTTTAATCGGTGAACTATACTTTGAGGGTTTCCCTTTTGAAATCAGAGAATCCCCATGGACATATTGCATACATAAATGATGGACAATAATGGACTGTACTCCCTCCCCTTATCATACATAAACACGCGTACACTTAATGGAGTGGGAGAGAGTGTAGTATCGTACGTTTGAAAACGACAGCAATGTTTACGCCCGAGGTATAAGAATGTCCTTGTTACCTCCCTTGCACCAATCATTCTGTAATTATTTGTAATCTGTATTTATCTCCCTTGTATTTTTCTGATGGATATAAACAATGAATGCTTACGTGTAACTTTCTTACGCACCGAGCGACCGATCAAGTAACATCGTGTTTGTGTCCTTTTTTACCTCTGTCCCCATTGCTCGTATTACTTCTTACTTTCAGTGAATAACCACATCACAAATGACTCGTGTGAGAATTTCTAATGAGTAAGAAATGATGATGCTGATGTTTATGATGATGATGCTGATTATTTTTGTTGTTAAGCGAATCTGATTTCTGCATAGATCTAACGAAAATCGTGCATCAGGATAGTCCGGTCGGCATGAAGTCCTAATCGCTGGTCGCAGCTATTCAGTGGCGGGTTTTACCCTCAACACTGACAACAACAATCTCAGCCTTTGCACCCAACGCGGGGAAAGTTTTGGCCCAGAACACACAAACGAATGACACAGAATCAACGTGGCCACTTCCACGCCATTAAAGTACAGTTGTGCGTCTGATACATCTTTGATTTCCACACGCAGAGGCATAGACGACTAGAGGACGACGGATCATGATGCGGGATTATCACCAGAGCCCCGGTAGCCATTGGTTACCTTGCCAGGAAGTTCCAGATGTCAAAACTCTTACCCTACCACGTTGCCACCTCTTCTTAACAGGTGTGGAAGGGTTGGACTTTAGCATGCTGCTACTGTTGCTTCTGATTCTGCTGCTGCTGCTTCTACTGCTGCTGCTGCTGCTGCTGCTGCTGCTGCTGATGATGATGATGATGATGATGATGATGATGATGATGATGACTTTCGTATCGCTAAGGCGTTAAGCGACATTAAACCTGATCAGTAATTAGATTGGTGTCCATTTGCCAATACAAGGTACTGAATGAAAAGAAAAACTTGTTCAGATTACGTTCTCTTTCGTGAAAAATGGTTGTTTTATTGCAGATCGCCCGAGTATCTCCTTCGGGAGAATGCCGACGGATCCGCTCTTGGCTCTTTTTGTATCTTTTCTCAGTTTCCAACTTTGTGTGACATGTTAACTAGGCGGCGACATGATAGTGTGAGAACTATGCCGTTGGCCACTCCAATTCCTGACAGGGTCACCTATAGCGGGCAGGTCTGGCACCAAGTAGTATGAGGGCCGTAACTCAGCTAGTGGCCTTGCAAAGCAAGCGCCGGCTACCTATCTGCAAGTAGAACAAACAGTCTTGGGTCGTTCGTTATTATCTGCGCCGATCATGCACTTGCTGGCAATCACAGATTAATTTCAAATTTCAGATTGCAAAATGTGCAGTGATCGACATGAGCCTGGTATAAATGAAGACATCTGACGGATCGATATTGTTCCATCGAAGATTTATCAGGTCACTCAGTTGAAAGGTAATTTATAAATGTCTAGAGAGCAGACAACGTTAAGCTGATGGAAATTTAAGAAGGACTACGTGAGATTTGAGATGAATACGAAGATTTATCGAAGCTAGACTTACTGGTTTTAATCCGATTTAAGGGATAAATACAAAGATAGTCCGTATTAGTATAGGAGATAATGGACCTTACTTAAATTGGACAAATGGAGAATTTTGAAACTCGGTACATGAAAAGGTAAACACCGATGGAGTACACATTAAAGCAAAACGATGCTGATATCTGATTGGTTACGACGATCTGTAGAGAGAGAATGCCAGAACTTTAATTATTGAAATGTTTTATTGTTATCAATGGGTCACTACTTATCAATCTTTTCGTGGCTCTGAACAGTCAAAAGACATTGGCTCCACCCTATAGACAGGTATTGTCCGGGTCTTCAAGTCTGGATTTACGCCGGTCTATCGGTTGTCCGTCTTGTGCACCCTCCCAGGCTTTGCCTTCTCACCCTTTGATAAGAGGTTAGTTTATTGCTAATCGTCTGAAGCGCCCCTACAGGAGAATGCCGACGGGGCTGCCGAGGCAATTTTTAAATGGCCAGAGTGCTCAAATTCCCGAGCGCTGGTTTTTCCCACTTTCCCGACCTTGTGTCACATCTTACTATGTGGGAGGAAGATAAATAGAGGCATTGGCTCCATGACATTTAAAACAACAACGGCGTAAAGATGTATTTGAAATATTAGCTCTTTACTTTTGTAAAGACAAGGAAGTGGATAGTTTCGTTGCTCTGAACGTTGGTTTCATGACGTTCTTAAAAACACACAAATACAACAACAACAACGTTGTTGAGATGTGTTTGAAATTGTCGCTCCACTTTAAAAACAAAGAAATAAATATCTACCGGAAACTTCTCCACTTACAGTACTCTTTAGAAATGTTAGTGGTTTGGCTTCAGGTGAGCTACCTGTCCCTGTAAAATATTTTTGCTTCGAAAACAGTCAAAAGTATGCCAAATGCAAATTCTTATGAATGCGATTGGTCTCTTTAACTGTCACATATCTCTCAGGATATGGGAGTGCTTAAGTCTAAGTCTAATAGAGAAACAGTCGTTCATCTCCGCGTATATGTTAAAAGATATTCACCTCCGAATTTCGAGCATAGTATAAAAGCCAAACACCAGCATATTCACTCTGCTTTCTAGTTTCTTTCAGTACTATCACATGGAGTGCATCCCGTAAAGCAAGGCTAGGACCCTGGTTTGAAGGATGTGACACATGCAACACGAAACATTCATGAACTCACTCACACACAAGTTATCGCATATTGTTTCACACTTACTATACAAAGACAAGCATGCATATACACACTACCTAGTGAACTTACACAGTATCATCCGCATGTAATAACAGAATAAACATGTCTACTCTAAAGACAAGGAATTTGACCTTTTAGTGGCTCTAAACAGCTAAACGTCGTGGAAATTTGTTTGATATTTTCGCTCCATTTTGAAAACAAGGAAATAAATATCTACCGGAGACTTGTTTTTGCCTGTCCATGCGAAATGTTTTTGCTTCGAAAACAGTCCAAAGTATGCCAAATTCAAATGATTATGAAAACGATGGGTCTCTTTGACTGCCACATATCTCTCAGGACATGGGACTGCCGAGGTCTTAGTCTAAACTTATCAAGGCAAAACATATTCGATTATAAAAGTTAATATGATGAATAAATTGATAGTTGAAAACAGCTATTTTTCCTACAGTGTAAGAAACAACGCCTATGGAATGTGAAGACTTGATATTGATTTAAGTTGGTGTATTATGAGATTTTCAATCCTCTCATAGTGTTTATCATCAGTCGATTCGTCTATATAATTTTTAAATGTATTTAATGTAAGCACCACATTTTAGTAACACACCATGAAAACCATGTAGATTCAATATAAAGGGCTTATTTTGTTTGTTTTGTAGAATAACCGTCTCACGGTGGGTGAAATTAATTACCCGGACAGAACAGTTTTGCACCACTTTTATGTCCCCTTATGAAGGTTTAAATAAACATATAATGCTACTTAGGTCTAGAATCGTTATTTCAATTTTGATCAAAACCCATTACATAATTTTGATTCTAAAAACTGTTTAAAATTTAAGACTTAAGCTTAAGGGGTCTTAATATGAAATTGAAATTCAGGGAATCTTACTTAATTGGTGTCTAATGTATATGGATTAAATCTAATGCAAATCTGAAATATTTGAATTTTCAAATTTGAGGTTGTCCAATATTATGTCTCCTAAAGTCTTTTGAAAAGTCTCCAGATAAACTGAAATTTGGACAAATATTCATTCATAAATGTCTAGAATCTCTTGTTTAAATTTCACAAGTTCTACTACTTTATCTATTTGCCTAAAACTAAATTAAAGTAAATGTAGCCCACTTTATCCAGCCTTACGCCTAGCAGCTGTTCCAAATTCATAATGATACGTTAATTGGTTTAGGATCGAATTATATACATACAAATATATGAACATATACACATACGTTACTTTATTAGAAATTAAGTACCCATCCACGCAGGTATTTCAACTGTTAAAGCCTTGTTATTGGCACCCACTCCTTATATTAGGGCCAATTGTAGTAAAATAATATTAAATGTCACTCCACGCACAAACGGTAAAACTTTCTTCTGCATTGGTGGGAATTAGGGTAAGGGTTCGACTGATATTATTTGCCTTCTTAGCAGAAAGTTAGACATAATGCCAGGTATGCTTTTAAGAAACGAGCGTGCGAGGGTAAGCGAACTCTAGCTTACAAAAAATGCTTGAGCAGTCCCATCGGTATTCTCTAGTAGAAACGCTTTAGACGATAAGCAATAAACTACGAGAAAATGTAAAGCTTCGGAGAGTTAGGGTTAGGGTAAGGGTAAGGGTTAGGGTTAGGGTTTAGAGTTAGTGTTTAGTGTTTAGTGTTTAGTGTTAAGGGTTTAAGGTTAGGGTTAGGGTTCAGGGTTTAGGGTAAGGGTAAGGGTTAGAGTTAGGGTTCAGGGTTAGGGTTTAAAGTAAGTGTTTAGGGTTAGGGTTAGTGTTAAGGGTTAGACTGATATTAATTGCCGTCTTACCAGAAAGCTAGATATAAAGATACGGATGCTTTTAAGAAGCGAGCATGCGAGGATAAGCAAACTCTGGCTTACAAAAGATGCTTGAGCAGTCCCATCGGTATTTTCTAGTAGAAACGCTTTAGATGATAAGCAATAAACAAAGAGAAAATGTAAAGCTTGGGAGAGTTAGGGTTTTGTTAGGGTTAGGGTTAGGGTTAGGGTTAGGAGCTAGGGTTAAGGTTTAGGTTTAAGTTTAGGGTTAGGGTTAGGGTTCATGGTTTAGGGCAAGGGTTAGGGTTTAGGCCTAGAGTTTAGGGTTTGGGTAAGGGTTAGAGTTAAGGTTAGGCTTAGTGTTAAAGTTTAGGGTTAGGATTTAGGGTGTAGGGTTTAGGGTTAGGGTAAGGGTAAGGGTAAGGGTTATGTTATGGTTATGGTTTAGGGTTTAGAGTTAGCGTTAGGGTTAGGGTAAGGGTTATGGTTACCGTTTAGGGTTTATGGTTTAGGGTTAGCGTTAGGGTTAGGGTTAGTGTTCGGTGCAGGGTTTAGGGTTAGAGTTTAGGGTTAGGGTAAGGGTTTAGGTTAGGGTGTAAGGTTAGGGTTAGGGTTAGGGTTTAAAGTTAGAGTTAGGGTAAGGATTTAGGGTTTAAGGTTTGGGCTAGGGTTAGAGTTTAGTCATTAGGGTTATGATTAAGGATTAGGGTTTAGGGTTTAGGGTTAGGGTTAGGGTTTAGGGTTTAGGGTTTGGGTTTGGGTTTAGGGCTTAGGGTTAAGGTTTAAGGTTAGGGTTTAGGGTTCGGGTAAGGGTTAGAGTTAGGGTTTAGGGTTAGGGTTAGGGTTAGAGTTAAGGTTAGGGTTAGGGTTAGGGTTTAGGGTAGGGTAAGGGTCAGGGTTAAGGTTTAGGGTTATAGTTTGGGTTAGGGATTAAGGTTAGGGTTAGGGTTAGAGTAAGGGTTAGGGTTAGGGTTAGGGTTTAAGGTTAGACTTATATTATTTGTTCTCTTACCAGATATAAAGACAGGTATGCTTTTAAGAAGCGAGCGTGCGAGGATAAGCGTACTCTGGCTTACAGAGGATTCTTGAGCAGTTCAATCTGTATTTTTATTAGAAACGCTTAAGATGATAAGCAATAAACAAAGAGAAAATGTTTAGCTGTAGAAGGTTAGGGTTCGGGTTTGTTAGGGTTTGTTAGGGTTAGGGTTAGGGTTAGAGTTAGGGTTAGGGTTCAGGGTTTAGGGTAAGGGTTAGAGTTTAGGCCTAGAGTTTGTGGTTAGGGTAAAGGTTAGAGTTATGGTTAGGGTTAGTTTTAGAGTTAAGGGTTACGGTTTATGGTGTAGGGATTAGTGTTAGTGTTACGGTTAGGGTAAGGGTTAGGGTAAGGGTTAGGGTAAGGGTTACGGTTTATGGTAAAGTTAGGGTTAGGGTTAGGGTTAGGGTTACGGTAAGGGTAAGTGTAACGGTTAGGGTTAGGTTTTAGGGTTTACGGTTGGCGTTAGGGTTAGGGTCAGGGTTTAGTGTTAGGGTTTAGAGTAGGGGTTCAGGGTATAGGGTTAGAGTTTAGAGTTAGGGTAAGGGTTTAGGTTAGGGTTAGGGTTAGGGTTAGCGTTTAGGGTTAGGGTTTAAGGTTAGGGTTTAGGGTTAGGGTTAGGGTTAAGGGTTAGGGTTAGGGTTAGGGTTAAGGGTTAGTGTTAGGGTTAGGCTTTAGGGTTTAGGGTGTAGGGTTAGGGTTAGGGTTAGGTACGGGTTTAGAGTTAGGGTTAGGGTTAGGGTTTAGGGTTTAGGTTTAGGTTTAGGGCTAGGGTTCGGGTTTAGGCCTGAGGGTTAGGATTAAGGGTTAGGGTTTAGGGTTTAGGGTTTAGGGGTAGGGTTAGGGTTAGGGTTGAAGGTTAGGGTTAGGGTTTAAGGTTAGGGTTAGGATTCGGGTTAGGGTTAGGGGTTAGGGTTAGACTGATATTATTTGCCGTCTTACCAGAAAGTTAGATATGAAGACAGGTATGCTTTTAAGAAGCCAGCATGCGAGGATAAGCGAACTCTGGCTTACAAAAAGATGCTTGAGCAGTCCGATCGGTATTCCCTAGTAGAAACGCATCAGGTAGTTAGCAATAAACGTTGGTTGACCTTTGTGGACTGAACAAAACCATCCTACGACCTGACAGTAACAAAGCCATTGTCGGGTCTTAGGCTCATAACTATGAACAATTTAAAAAAATGTTTTTTTATATAAGTATCCAATTCATTGGAGTACATGATTCCAATCACACTTATATTATATACAGCTTTTTTTTTAATTGCTACCTGCGACAGCAAGATGTGACACGAGGTCGGAAAATTAGGTAAACCGGCTTCCACCGAGAAGACATCGTGTCAGGTAAAAAAAGTAGCTGAGAACAGAACTTGTAACGGCGCCCCAGGCAATCGGCAATGAAACAACCCTTTCCTCCCGAAGGAGGAGTTAATGCACGGAGGCTGCATTTCTGAGGAACAGACACTACTTCCATCCAACACAGAAGGATGTACACTGAGACACAATAACGCCTAGTGTCTCAGACTATGCCAATGTGAACTTCAACTAGTATGAAATATGCTTTTAAAATAGCCTGCATATGTACGTCATACCACTAGGTCTAAATAAACCGTTCATTCTGATTGGCTAGTAGACAAATAATAAAATGGCTAATAGAAAACAAGAATACTAATTTTAAATTTAAACATTTTATCAAAATTATATTGACAAGATTTTTTAATTTTTCAGTATCAAATTTTCAGTTCACGGAGTAAGTAAAATATTTTTTTATTAAATATAATAGTTTTTTAGGTTATATAAGGTAACGAATAACATTTTCAATTTATGATGTAAATAATAATAAATTATATATCCCGCACTGTCTGGTAAGCTCTATCTGATGTCGCATCACCACTGTGTTGCATCCCTGAGCTGGTTTAATAAGTACTTCCACGAAATGTGCTC
>OY744519.1:9358430-9423430 GCA_963556195.1 Sepiola atlantica | reverse complement strand
AAGAACGACATGTATTCGTATTAATATAATTAGCCACTTCTTACCACTCATCGGCGAACCTAGTGATATTCGAAAGCGAGACCCCAGATACGGAATTCCGGCGCACTACCACTAACACAAACCATGCTACTGAAAGAAATTATTGCTTTTATAGATGTATTTTTTAAAAATTTATTTGCGATACTTGAACGAATTAAACTATGTATACGGAAAAACATTTTACATAAATTCTATGTAGGTGTTGTGAAGTGATTATTCCTGAAAAGTAAGAAGCAATACACAAACAAAGGGAAAGATCAAATGGACACAAACACGATGTTACTTCGTCGCTCGTCTGGTGCGTACTGAGAATGGCACGTTGCACACAACGAGTATTTATTTATTTACCAAATGGTTCAAGGGGAACAACTCCCAAATTCAAAGCGACAATACCACATTCCTCCTCACCTAACCAAGTCAGATTTTGTTATATATATATATATATATATATATATAGTCCACGTGTGTGTGTGCATGTGTGTGTAGGGTTACCGTCCATAAGTTCATAGTTCGATATGTACAATGTGCGTAGAAGGTCTCTGTGGATCCGCTCTGATTTCAAGGAGGGGGGCCTTAAAGTACATTTCGCTGAATTAAATAGTTGATTCGACTTCTTGTCTCAGTCGAAAGGGACTTCTTTTTTTTTCTAAGACAGAATAGAGACTTTACTCACTTATTTATCTATCTGATATAATCGTCGAGCCGTATTGGTGAGTTTCGCTTCCGTATTGGATTGCATTTTACTACTGGTGGGTTATATTTTGGTGTTGTCGGTGTGGGTGGCACTTGCGTCTGACACTCGTTTCTGGAGTCTGAGTTTTCCTGTTGTGGATATGAGTATAACACATCTTCAGAGTCTGATTCTACATTTTCTCCGGGAGAGCTATCTGGATTTATTCGCTAAAAGAGAGGAATTTCGGGTGATTTAGTAATCTCCTCTTTGTGCTGTCACCATGCTACGCTTTATACCGATACTCGTCAGTTGTTTGGGGTCGAACGGTGGCGATAGCTTGCTGAGACGTTTCTGCCTAACAAGTACTTTGTAACCAAGGCAAAGAGGAGAGACCTTTGTCTTTCTTTTTGTGTCTGCATAGGTCTCTATTTTCCTCTACCCTCGTGCATCATTCTCCGCTATGGGTGGGTGTGAATCGACTTTGGCATGGGTTCTGTCAGAACAGCAGGTATGCCGATGTTCCTCTTCCTTCCAGCGAGGGCTTCGAATGGAGATGTCTTGGTTGTACTGTGGGGGGTGGCCATGTATTGCCTTAGCAAATGAATTAGTTGGGGTTTCCTGTTCATGCCCTCCACAGTGGTGGCGCGAACATACTTGTTTAGGGTTCTCATGAACCGTTCAACCTCTCCATTCGCCTCTAGCCATACAGGGGTAACTCTTCTGTGGCGGAATCGAATTCCTGCCCTTTGAAGGGGGGTCTATTGTCAGACTTGACAATATCGGAGTATCCTTGTCTGGCAAAGATTGCGTCGAGGCATGGAATGACCACTGTTGCTGATGTCGAGGGGAGTATCTCTACTTCCGGGAATCTGCTGTTCGTCGTCGATGGCGACTAGCACATAATCTCCAGATGGAAAGGACTTGCGAAGTCCAGGGAGATTTCAGTCTATGGAGCAGCAGGCTCACGGTGTGACGATGTCGAGTTGGATGCTTGGCAAGGGATGCAGTTGCACAGTCTCCTCCACCAGCTTGTCAGTTCCATGGAACCAGACCTTTTCCCTCATTAGCTACTTCGTCCTAACAACGCCCTGGTGTGTGTGGTGGGCAATGTCTACGGTTCTCTTCTGCAAGGTGGACGAGATCACCAGGCGGTGACCTCGAAGGATGAGACCATCATGTGCAGATAGTTCATCTTTGACACATGTGAGACTGGATATCTCCGGGTCGTTCCATTTTCCATCTGAAAGTGCAATCACCACTTTCTGTAGCAAGGGGTCTTTTTCCGTGGCTAGCCTCACCTCTTCGATGGTGATGGACTTAGGTATGGCATGGTGAGCCACGTATCTTATATATGCCTCAGCCGAATTGTCTCTCTTGGGTTTGTAGTGAGGATTTCGGCTGAGGTAGTCGGCGGAGTTCTGGTCTACTTTTCCCGACTGGTATACCAAGCTATACTCATATGGCATGAGGCGTAGGTGGCAGCGTCTAATTCTGGACGTGGCTGGTTTGAGACTTTTTACAATACCGAGAAGTGTTTTGTGGTCAGTGGTGATGGTGAACCTTGACCCATACAAATAAAGATGAAAATGCTCAGCAGCGTATACAACGGCGGCTAGCATTTCTCTCTCCGTCTGCGAGTATCGCTGTTCACATCTGTGAGAGCACGGCTGGCATAACACAAGACTTTCCCGTCTTGTGTAAGCATTGCCCCTAGTCCAACGGGGCTCGCGTCTACCAGGATATTTGTCTCCTTGTTCCGATCGAAGTAGACCATAACTCCAGCTCCAGTCAGGTTTTTTTTAATTTCATCACTGCCCTCTCTTCTGTCTCTGACCACCTCCAATCTCTGTATTTTCTTGTGAGTTGTCGGAGTGGCTCGGTGACAGTGGCATAGTGCGGGATGAACCTAGCCACGTATTGGACCATGCCCAGGAATGAACGCACTTCTCCAACGTTGGTGGGTGATTTGCAGTTTGCAATTTTGTCTGGGTCTGGTGACACCCCTTTTTCGCTGAAGGTATGTCCAAAAAAAGTTATCTGTTTCACCGAGAAAAGGAACTTTTTCCTGTTTAGCCTGGCCCCGGCATTTTGTAGACGTTCCAGCGTGGACCTCAAACTGGCATCATGTGAGACTTGGTCACGTCCTTTTGAAATATTTCAGAGGCTGCATTTACTCCGAACAATAGTCTCTTGTATCGGAATAGTCCAGCATGTGTGGTGAACGTGGTGATATATCTGCTGGACTCCCCCAGCTCTAATTATTGGTACGCTCTCGACATGTCTAGCTTGCTAAAAACCCTTGAGTGGTTTAAATCTGCAAACAAGTCCTCCACGTTCGGCATGGGATATTTGACTCTTTGAATAGCAGCGTTTGCTTTTCGCATATTTATGAAGATTCGCACGCCACTTGTTTTTTGGGGACTATCACCACGGGACTTACCCAGAGGTAGACCCAGTAACATCCTCAATCACGTCCATCTCCTTGAGGCATTTTAGTTCATCACGTGGAAGGGTATTCTCCGTTGTCTCTGTGTCACCGGTGGGACCGAGGTATCGATGTACAGCTTAACAGTGGGTCCAGAAATCTTTCCCATCTTTCTGCCGAATAATGAGGGGAATTCATCCGGGATAGATGTTGTCACATTGAACGTAGAATTAAACGATATCATACCCAGTGCCTCAGCAGAGTGGGCACCGAGTAGATTTTGTAGATCGTGTCCGAACAAGGTGTTTTCATTGTCGATGACGAACATTTTTGCAGCGTCTTCCTTTAAATTCGATGGGGGTAGTGATGAATCCACGGACTGGCATGGCTTTCCTGGACCGATAGGCAAATATCTTTGTAGCAGTGCTGTGTATTTTCGGCCTGTACTGAGGACCGTCGTATGTGCGTCAAGACATTATATTTCCACTGGCACCAGTATCCAAAACGAAGGTCACTGGGGAGTCATTAACGAGAATGGTGGCTGTGGGTGTTTTTATCGACGTGAGAGCTTTTACTGTGGAGACAGACTTATCACTCGACGTAGAAAGGGATTTAATATCATTTCGATATGAGTAGGAATTGCACACTTTTGCGAAGTGGTTCTTTTTCCGGTAGTTCATACATTCTTGTCCCTTAGCAGGACACTTCACATGTGCTGCTGAGTATCCACAGTAGTGGCAGACATGTCCGGCGTCTTTGCCACGTGGCTGGGTCCTCGGAGTAAACTGGCGATTACTGCCTTGTGTGTGTCCGTAGTTGCGTTTTTCGTCGGTATTTTTTCTTCTTTTTCTCTGTGTGTGTACTGCCTGTTGTCTCGTTTATTGTTATGGGACGACAGGGCACTAACCACCTCCTGCCTTTCGATGTCTGCGGCTCGTGTGCGAGCTAATTCAATTGCTCTGGCCTCGTCTAACACTTTTTTGAGTGTGGAGTCATCTCGTAGTGCCCTTCGTCTGACCTTAGAGGATGAACAGCCCTTCACGATCTGTGCGAGTATATCCCAATCTGTATCCATGAAGTCACACGTGGACGCTAATGTCCTCAATCTCACATGAAATGAGTCTAGACTTTCGTCAACCTTCTGCGATGCGCGTCGAAATTTGAAGATATCATAAGACATATTTTTTTGCGGTGTGAAATAGTCAATCAGTGACTTCTTTGCTACTTCGTAGGTGTTTGATATTTTTGATCCATGCGATTCGACGGTTGCATCGACGCCTTTTTGTATCTCCGTAAAGTTGTGAAAAATATCAAAAACTTCGTCTCCGGCAAGGTAAAGTAGGAACGCTCTCTTCTTACCGTCACCTCGAATATCGAAAGCCACGAACAGATTCTCAAGTTTGTCCAACCACTTTTGCCAGTAATTTCCATTAGTGCTCGGATTTTCGTGGACGCTAAAACTTGGAAAATTGGGTAGACCGTTTTAAGACATTCTGTTTTGTTTTTTGTTTTGTGGATATTTCTTCGTTTTTTTTTTAATAAAAACGTGAGCTCGTATGTTCGAATACTCTGTCGCCAGTTGTTGTGAAATGAATATTCCTGAAATGTAAGAAGAAATACACAAAAAAAGTGAAAGATCAAAAGTTGAATTAAATTAAAGATAATTGAATTATCGTTTAATAATAATCTATCCTGATAATTTAAAGGTCAATATATTGAATAGAGCAATCAATTCTAGAGATGAAAGATGAGAATACGAAATTGTAAAGATACAATTTTTAATTAGAACATCGAAAGTTCAGAGCAAGGATATGAAGCTCCTTCCTCTGAACTTTTTATGTTCTAATAAATATTGTTTTTTTACAATTTTTTATTCTCATCTTTCATCTCTAGAATATATATATATATATATATATATATATATATATGTGTGTGTGTGTGTGTGTGTGTGTGTGTGTGTGTGATTTTATGAAGGCTTACCAAAGCATTCCTTTCAGGACACCAATGATCACCATTAAAGATATTTTTTCTTACAAATATTATTTATTCAAATTAAATGTTTTTTCCTACACGTGTTTCACTACCAAGCAGTACTTTGTACTTTGTACTCTGTAATCGAGTATCATCGAGCTTGTTTTTATTGGAACAACCCCGGTCTTCACTGAATGATCTATTTTATAAGTGAAAAATCCAAATATATATATATATATATATATATATATATATATATATATATATATATATATATAGTAAAGCGATATGGGATATATATATATATATATATATATAGAGAGAGAGAGAGAGAGAGAGAGAGAGAGAGATAGATATATATATATATATGTGTGTGTGTGTTTGTGTGTCTGTGTTATGCTTTCTTCTTTTGGTGTGTGTTTTTGTAAAGGTTACTATGCTTTCTTTATTGCGGAATAAGTGTATTCCAATAGGGAAAAAGGGGGGAAAGCTTGTTTGCTTACCGAGTGTGATTGAGTAGGCCGAGTCGTGGCCTTAGGACGCCAAGACAAGGGGGATAAAAAAAAGTCTATGAGTCGATTTTATGGAAAAGGCAAGAAAAAAGGAATAATTGTGGCTCGCTTTCGAGTGTGGCGTGAATTGGCTTTTGTATATTCGGTTATTCAGTGTTGAAATGGAAACAATTTACATTCGATCTTTTGTTACTGAAGAGGAGTAAAGAGAAAGGGTTGATTTAGTTCGAAAGGGAAAAGAAAGAAGGATAATGGCAAGAAGGGCGAAAAATACAAAATGAAAGTGGAAATGAGAGTGAAGAATTAAAGAATGAGAAATATGAGAAAGAAGATGATAACGAATGGAGAGGACGAATTGCAAGAAGTAAATAAAGTAGAAGATACAAAAGGAAAGGAAGTAGAATAACAAGAGAAAGAACATGAGAAATAGAGAAAAAAGAAGATGAAGATGAAACAGCAGTAGTACTACTACTACTACTACTAGTAGTATTAGAGAAACCGAAGGAAAAGGAAAGGGAATAGAAAGAAGAAAAAGAACAAGTAGAAGAAGAAAAAGTGAAAGAAAAATGAAAGGCGGAAGATGAAGAAACAGTAAAGGAAGAAAAGTAGAAGCAGTAGTAGTAGTAGTAGTAGTAGTAGTAGTAGTAGTAGTAGTAGTTGATGAGGAGGAAGTAAAAGAAGAAGAAGACGAAGAAGAAAAGTAGAAACATAAGTAGCAATAGTAGAGAAGGATACGGAAAAAGAAGGGGAGTAGAAAAAAGAAAAAGAAGTAGAAAAACAAAGTGAAAGAAAAAAGGGAAGGAAGAAGAGTAAGAAACAATAGAGGAATAAAGTATTAGCAGGAGTAGACAAGTAGAAGATGAGGAAGTAAAAGAAAAAGATGGAGGAGAAAAAAGTAGAATAAGAAAAAGTGGTAGAAAAATAAAACAGTAGTAGTAGTAGTAGTAGAGAAAAAGAACACGAAAATGAGGAATAAAAAAGAGACGTAGAAGGAGAAGAAAAATCAGTCAAGTTAGAAGAAGATAATTATGCATAGAGTAAAAAGAAGAAGAAGAGGTAGAAGAAGAAGAATAGAAAGAAGTAAAAAACGAAGAAGAAGAAGAAGAAGAAGAAAAAGAAGACGAAGAAGAAGAAAAAAGAAGAAGAAGAAGAAGAAAAAGAAGAAAACAAAAGAAGAGAAAGAAGAAGAAGAAGAAGAAAACAAAAGGAGAGAAAGAATAAGAAGAAGAAGACGAAGAAGAAGAAGAAAAAAGAAGAGAAAGAAGAGAAAGAAGAAGAAGAAGAAGAAGAAAAAGAAGAAGAAGAAGAAGAAACAGTAAAGTAATAATAACTAGTAGTAGAGAATGAAATGATGAGGATGATTATTATTAAGAGAGGAGGGAGGAAGAGGAGAAATAAGAAGAAACAGAAGAAGAAGAAGAAGAAGAAGAAGAAGAAGAAGAAGTAGAACAACAACAACAACAAACAGTAGAAAACAAATAAGAAGAAACAGTAAATAAGATGTTGTCGAGAAGAAGAAATACGATTTGAGGATGAAGAAGCGGAAGGGGGAAGAGAAGAAGAAGAAAAAGAGTATCAACAGAAAATGATCGTTGCCTTGATAAAGCTCATTTGTAACCATGTGTACTAAAATGTCGGACCTCTCAACTAGTTTTACAGAATCCTTGTATTCCGTTTGGTTGTACTTAGAACCGTTCAAGTAGACGTTGTCTGGCAGGCTTAAACTAGTTAAATTAGACAAAACGTGAGAAAGAGACGAAAAAATATGGGAACCAAACGGGGAGTGACGTCATCAGGTAAAGGAGAAGAGAACTACTAAGAGACCAGTGAATAACTAGGAAGCGAGTCTTAAAGACGTACGAAAATGTGTTCCTGTTTAAACTTGAACCTCGTCCACGGTTTGAGCTTATAACCGTCACGCAACATGCGTGACCTCTAATCTATTGAACACATTGCCACGAGACTGCTTTCCTGCAGACTACAGCATGGTCGCCTTCAAGTTCAATGTCAACAAATACTTGTCGAGCTGTCCGGTCATGTAATCAAATTGTGCCTATTCCTTCCACTGTTTTTCAACTGTCTCATTGCATTATTTAGCTGACAATCTAATTAACTCTAATCCTCGAGTGGCTTTCGGCTTCGATAAGTGGTGGCCCATTAGTATAACAGAAAATGTATTTCCCATGTAAAATGCTTGTGAAAATTTTCGCGTGAATATTTTTCGAGTCTTTGCATAATTCTCCAACTCCGATATCGCTGACTTCCTTTTCAAACCCCCTTCCCCTTCTTTATATAATTACCCTTTCCTTCTTTGGCTTCCCTTTACCTTTCATCACTACCCACGTCCGCACGGATCCAGTGTCCCTCCGCCCGTCCCAACCCGCAACCTACGGTACCGTTGACACATATGATGTATTGCTTACCATTGAAATGATTCAAAGTAAATTGCACACAAGATATTAGTACTGCGAAGACAATTTATAGTTTTTCTACTTCAGATTTGGTTTATGTTTTTTTCCCGCCTTTTCCTATT
Source organism: Sepiola atlantica (assembly GCA_963556195.1). Classification (NCBI taxonomy): domain Eukaryota; kingdom Metazoa; phylum Mollusca; class Cephalopoda; order Sepiida; family Sepiolidae; genus Sepiola; species Sepiola atlantica. Next base: position 9,415,277 of record OY744519.1, on the reverse strand, counting down.
TTCTATAGATTTCTGTCAGTTTATTTCCACAGTGAAGAATTTCGGAAAGCCCTAACCTCGCGCGTGACCACCATTTTACGAGGAATGATGTATTGGACAGCATTTCCACCATAAACAGCGTCTTATCTTTTTCGACAATTGACGAGACAATAAGCGAACTTTTTACTGCCAACGCCATTGTTAGAAGTCATCATATTTGATATTATATTATTACTGTTTATTCTCATTGTTATTAATGGTATTAGTAGTAGTAGTAATAGTAGTAGTAGTAGTAGTAGTAGTAGTAGTAGTAGTAGTAGTAGAGAAAAAGAAGGAAAAGGAAAGGGAATAGAAAGAAGAAGAAGAAGAAGAAGAAGAAGAAGAAGAAGAAGTGAAAGGATAAAGAGAGGCAGGAGATGAAGAAACAGTAAAAGAGAGAAAAGTAGTAGTAGTAGTAGTAGTAGTCGTAGTAGTTGTGGTAGTAGAAGTAGTAGTAGCAGTAGTAGTAGATGATGAGGAGGAAGTAAAAGAAGAAGAAGACGAAGAAGAAAAGTAGAAAAATAAGTAGTAGAGAAGGAGAAGGAAAAAGAAGGGGAGTAGAAAGAAGAAAAAGAAGTGAAAGAAAAAAGAGAGATTGAAGAAGAGTAAGAAAAAATGGAGGATTAAAATTATTAGCAGAAGAAGATGAGGAAGTAAAAAGTAGTAGTAGTAGTAGTAGAAGTAGTAATAGTAGTTTTATTTTTGATGTTTCTGATGATGATTGTGATCTTCATGATCATCAGCAAAAGAAGACGGAGAAGAAGAAAAACAAGAAAAACAAGAAGAAGAAGAAGAAGACGAAGAAAAAGAAGAAGAAGAAGAACAACAACAACAACAACACGAAAGGTCGAAGAAGACGAGGACGTAAGAAAAAGGTCAAGAGGAATGACGACACGAAAAAATTGTTAAGAGGGAGGGGTGGAGCAAGGAATAAGATACAAAAAAGAGGAAATATCAAGAGTAAAGTAAAAAAAAAAAGAACACCAATAAGAAACGAATGAAGAAGAAGAGAAAACAAACTAAGAAGATGAAGGAGAATAGAAGAGGAAAAGGAAATAGAAATATAAGAAAGTGGTTGAATCAACATAGAGTGAGAGTTGCGAGAGAAATACATAGATAGCTAACAGGAAGAAGAGTCGAGTATGCAGTAAATTATAAATTACGCCGAATCAGAACAATTAGAACATATTATTTTTCTAACAGAAACAAAATTCTCGGATCTGAAATATATTTTAGCATGTGTTTTTTTTGTTATTAATGTAGATAGGGAAAACCTTAGGAAAACAAACTTTAACATTTCAAATGGAAGATTTACATTTCAAATGGAAGATTTACATCCAATCTGATGCTAAGGTTGTTGGGAAAATGGTTGGATCATTCTACCGGTTCAGAAACTACCTGACTCCTGATACAATATTCTACCTATATAAGAGTTAGCTACATCCTAAGATGAAATACTGTTGGCACATCTGGAGAGGTGCCGCTCAGACGTCTTTATTTTTGTTTTGACAGAGTACAAAATGGACTTTGCAATCTAGTGTAGAATGATCTCTTCTCTTATCTCAAGCCCTTTTCTCGCAAAAGAGACCTCGCGATTTAAGTGTTTTTTTCTCTACTCTATCGTTATTTCCATGAAAAGTGCTCGCCTGAGCTCCAATATTTGGTTCCTTCTTGAAAGACATTCACGGCAAGAACTCGTCTTCCTTTCCTGTTTTTCATTTGTGTGCCTAGTGTAAAGCCGGATTTTCATGAACAGAGTTTCTCTCTAAAATCTCCCATGTGTGGAACACATTACCACGTAACTGCTTCCACGAAGACTACAACATGACTGTCTTCAAATCCAACGTCGACAAATACTTGTCATATACTGTCCCCATCAATAATCAAACTTTGTTCATTCTATTCATTATTTTCAATCGTCTCATAATATTCTTCATCATTAAAGAGAAAATCGACCAATCTTATTGACCCGTATCCTTCAGCTGCTTTTGGTCTTGATAAGTGGTGATTCATTAGTATAAAATTAATATTAAATAGTGTGTTGATTTTCATAAAATAGACAACTTCCTCTTCAATATTGTACGAATAGTTAGTAATTAGTTCGTGAGTTTATAAGTGTTTCGATACTAGTATTAATGTACGTAGGATTAATAGTTATAATATAATAATAGGATTAATAGTTATAATATAATAATAGGATTAATAGTTATAATATAATAATAGGATTAATAGTTATATTATAATAATAGGATTAATAGTTATAATATAATAATAGGAGTAATAGTTATAATAACTAACGTTTCGTTACTTCTTTTTAGTTTCGTGATTAAAAGTAAATTTGTGTACAAAGAGTCGGTCAACCAGCTGAAGTTATTATTCTCGTAAATAGAATAGGATCATTTGTTCGATTGGCCTGCTTTAAAAGTAACAATTACATTTCGTTCTTATCTGCACCATCTTTCACACAGACGTGATGTTGCTAGTCTCAGACTTTTCTATAAATACTATTATAGCATGTGTTCTTCAACATTAAGTGTTATATTTACAGCTTCTTTTGTTCCAGCTTGTTTGACTCGTTGGTCTAGTGGTCTCAATCAATTAGCTGTTTTGATACCTCATTGTAATACAGCTTCTTGTTCAAGTAGCCTCTTTCCAAAAACTGCTGGTCTGTGGAACTCTCTTCCTGCTGACTATTTCCACCTACCTATAGCGTTTGTCTTTTCAAAACTAAAACCAATAGGCATTTCCCGTCTTTGCGATAATCATTATTCGTTATTCTTAGCTTCTTACATCAAGTGGCTTCATGTCTTGTCTGAAGCGATTCCGATAAAAAAAGTATATCAATTAGGTAGTTCAAGAAATGTTTTAAATCCAACTGACCCGAATACGAACACAGGGAAATACAAAGTAGAAACAGGGAAAGCATTTCATAGGATCGGGAGGGTGTAAAAATCATTCTCATTGGCTGATGCTGACTGACGTGTCTACACGAGAGCAATCGAAGATTCTCACTTCAAAAACAAAGAAACTGTTTGCAATGTCGACGTAACTAAACGCTTGTAAGGAAACGGCCTGACGTGTCCGAAGTCAGGTAAAGGTTGCTGTCTGAGCCGATATGGGGCAAGACCTAAAATTGGCAATGAAGACAGTGCATCACAGAAGACCACCCTTGATGTATCTAGAAAAGATGTATTTCACGATTAAAATAGAAAACTTCCTCTTCAATATTGTTTTTACTATTGCTACTATAATTATGTGTTATAACAGTAGTAGTGATATTAAAAATAATCAATGTTTTTACTCAACTAATATATTAATGGAGTAATGGTATTCTATGGATGGATTATGAGGAATTTACTTTTAGCTTTATAGATTTAAATATCTAATATAAATATCATGTATTTATAAATACTTACCAATTAACTAAATACCCACAGTATAATTCTCGGTCAGGGTTGAAAAGGGATAAGGATGATACACATGTCTACAGAGAGAGAAGTGGAGAGAGGAAGACCGGAAATACGCCGATTAGATTTATAGAGAAAGTTACGGTTAGAACTATTAATATAGAAATAAATGTTTTATTTGAGGTTTTCGAATTTTTTAGATGAGGATCGATAATTTGTATTATTCGAACTACTATTCTCATATTGGTTGTTATTCTCACTACGTTTCGGTCGGTGTAACCTTCGACCTTATTCGTGTACATCTTTTCGTACTTGGGAATTTTTATGTCGAACTCGGGAACCTATACTAAATTTCAAACTGAATCGTTCATTTCATCCACGAGGTAAGATTGTTCTCGTTCCGTCAGCCATGATTGATTAGAATTATTAAGTAAATAAATTGTATTGCTTTCCTACAACTTCTAGATACCTGTCATTCACAACTGATTGTCAGTCAGCACCCTTATCTGTTGCGCCACGTGTCTATTTGAAAACCCAACGGATAAAGTCTTGTTGAAGGTTCAATCCTCACTAAGGGCGATAGTAACTTAAAATAATATAACATTTACTGAGTTGCCACTTCTCCCCGATCATGGCTGATGGAACGAGAACAATCTACCACATGGATTTAACGTTGTGAGAATAACATCGAAGATGAGAATAGTAGCCCGAATCAAACAAATAAAATAAATGTTTTATTTGGTTTTGTTTTTTTGTTGTTCTGATACAAGAAATAGAGAAACCAACTTCTTTTTAAATTCCGTGAATACAAATGTCAGCTTTAGAGAATCTGGATGGCAAATTTGTTCCAGGAAAAGGTCATTTTCTATGTTATCTTGTCGGGATAAAGTATTGTACCAGCGATTGGGCCGTTAATCCATCCGCCATTAATCCCAAAAGACTGCTTATCTTTGCTTTCTTCTCTTCGTATCATTTTATCTTTGATGTTCCCCAGTTTCGCGCTATCGTTTTTATATTAGTTTTATGTAGGAAAGAGAAGGTTAAAAATTTAAGACTATACACGGATTCCGAGTTGGCGAAAAGGACTGGTTTCTATTGCGCCCTTCTTTATAAGTGGTTTTGTGAGACTTGGGACACGGCATATCTTCGAATAACAATACATATTCTCACAGGCATATACGCGCATAAACGCGGGAAACTCGGACATGGATAAACAGAAACGATATGGAACATATATTCGTATATAAACTATATACGCATATACTCATATACACATTATCCGCTTTTCTTGAAACAGATTCACCAATATTGATTTTTTTAAACCTAACGATAATCAAATACGATATGACGCTTACACACACATATTACCTAGATGTACACTGATAGCTACACAAACATCCAGAATGTGCGTATGTGATAATGTAATAAACAATTATGTTATATAGTTAAAATCGATTCTCATGATAACCAATATCCAAAATGAAAATTAAGCTCATTATTCACTTAAAGGTTTAAATACTTTCAGTTTTTATTCTGGGCATTTGATTTTTAAATTATTTGAGAATCAAGTCTTTAACTATCTCACCTCTATATCGCCATAGACTTTTCTGGTAATTTCCCGAACATTTTCTGAAGACTTCTTTGCATGGATGTTGGACTTGATATTGTATGGTTCATATTTGGCAATTGAAGACGCGATATTTATCTGGAAGCTGTGATTTGTAAAGTATGCTCTGATTTCTTTTGAAGAACATTAGTAAGATTTATTTTGTTCAGGGTTGACATCAAACTACAGTATGATATACATTTTGTTATCCATTTATTTGCATATATATATATATATATATATATATATATATATATATATTATATATATATATATATATATATATATATTCAGTTTTCAGTACAACCATTTTATTAGTAACCAACCCAGTTTACATACAAAATATCGACTCCCCGATGCAAAGGACTGACGATCGCAGAGTCCATATTTCAAAAGAGGGTGGCTGTAAACTAGACCGAGTTATTGTACCTTAATTTCAATGACTGCCTGTGTCGATTTCTCACGGTCGTGTTGTCTTGAGCGTTTGTTTCCTGATTCTAGACTGAATCTACGAACAGCGTTCGAGCCCGTGCAACCTCCTGAAACCGCCACTCCTGCACTGATGTAGGTAAAAAAACCGAAACGATATCGTCTGCAAGTGAAAATCATTTTTATATTTAAATAAATATTTATAGTATCCCGCTCTCTCGCTCTCTCTCTCTCTCTCTCTCTCTCTCTCTCTATATATATATATATATATATATATATATATATATATATATATATATATATATATATAAAGTGGTGAACTAAAAGCGAACTTTTAGGAAAGGTAAAACCTATTGTGAAAAGTATACAGCTCAATATCCAGGATAGAGCAGATAAATTTAACTTGAATAAATTGCCTTTTTGTGGAATATACCTTGCTCTTGAATTGAAAAAAGATTTGACTTTTGCTTTTCTAATTCTTGTTCATCCTTCTACATATATATATATATATATATATATATATATATATATATATATATATATATATATATACTTAAAATATGTTAAATATTGAAGTGTTTTTCGTTGAGCAAAGCAACATATTAAGTTAAACTTTTTAGCGTTTCAAATGGCTCCTCACATTAACAGACACGTTTCCAGAGCTACAGATACAAACTCTATCATTCTGCCTGTTGATCACTGCTTCCACCGTGCACATCATCTCGTCGGACCAACTCATGACTTTGCCTTTGGAATGCTCGATCTCCTGCAACATCAGATTGCTTCTAAAATTAAGTGAGTAGACTGCTTTTTATATGGAGTTAACTTGAGATCCTTCTTCATTAGCCTTTGCATTGTGGAGTTTGAGAGATCCATCTGTTTCGCAATTTTTCTGAAACTTCTTTGCGGATTACTGTTAATTCGCTTCATCACTTCCAAAAACTAAACTTTTGGTGCGAATTGACTGATTCCCTCTTGGAATTGTTTTACTAGAGCTGGTGCCTGACTGTTCCTGTTGTTTTCAAACGTTGTAAACTTTTTTGCGACACACCTTGAGATTTTTGACGATATCCGTGTTGCTAACACCAGCGCTCTTGAGGGCAACACTGTATCACGCTTCACCATATCACTCATAACTTCTCAAATACCTGGAATAAATACATGAAAAGTTAGACTAACATTGTAAGCTATATGGGGGTTAAAGGCTTAAAATATTAAAGATACGCGACATAGCATTAGGTTAATAATGTAGTTCTAGAATTATGGGTGAAACTTTTTTAGTTAGCTTGTGTATGTATATATATATATATATATATATATATATATATATGTGTGTGTGTGTGTGTGTGTGTGTGTGTGTGTGTGTTTTGAAGCTTTACCAAAACAAAATGTTTGGTAAACCTTCAAAAAACACATATAAATGCTCTGTACTCTGTAATCGAGTATCATCGAGCTTATTGTTTTTGGACTGATTCCGGTCTTTACTGAATAAGCTATCTTCTCAGTGAAAAATCTAAATATCTCTCTCTCTCTCTCTCTCTCTCTCTCTCTCTATATATATATATATATATATATATATATATATATATATATATATTGGTATGTTAAGAGTAGATTATAACCCAACAGAATGTATAGGTAAACTAAATAGAAATAATGAATCAAGCAACAAAACAGACTATTTGAAACAAAATAAAATTAACCCGAGTTATGATTTTATACAATAGTTCACCTCAAACTAGGCTACATCAAGAATACATAATAAAAGACAGACGACAATATTGATATCTGCAGTTGTGTGATGGTAGAAAAGTTGAATTCAAAATAAAAGACAAAGCTAATGTGAGACATGTGTGTGAGAAGTTGGGTTGGAATGGACGCTTCTTTCTGAAATAGTGGGTATGGGGATAGCTTATGTACCATGCTAGCGTGAATGTAGGCTGAGGAAAAATAATTTAGTAAGAGCATAAATGGGTGAATGAAGTGGTGCGTGGTTATAATGTTAGGAATGGAGTATTTAGATTGGTTCAGTAATGGTCGAATATATATTGGGTTTGGAAAAAGATGTGTTGGTTTTTTTAATGTCATGTTTCCGGCCTACTACATATCGGTTTATATTCCTATTCTTCAAATCATGTATTTGGTATAGCAAGTATGTTGACATCAGTGTATAATAAGCCTCCGAGCAGCAAAGTTCTTACATTTTTGCTTGTATTTCAGGCTTTGAAATGGAAGATCAAGCATAGCACTACCAACATCTGATACTTTTTTACAACAGGAAATGAAAAAAAGCTACGGAAACCCGTATAAAGGTATGCGATATGTATGGGGAATATGCTGTTACAAGACGGGTGTACCAGAAATGGTTTGCTCGATTCCGAAAATATTTTTTTCACGGAGAAATGCTCCTCGCTTTGGCTAATCAAAAATGATCGACAGTGACCAAGTTAAACCTGTAGTTGAATAAGATAATGTTTGACAACAAGACAAATCGCAGGCATTCTCAAGATTTCCAAATTGAACGTGAAAAATGAATTGCATAAACTCAATTATGTCTTTAAACTTAATGTTTCCTCCCTTCCTTTTAGGAACTTTTTCGCCAACCCAATATATAAGTACAGACAGGATATTGGCAACAAAACTCCGATGTCATAGCCGCATCCAAGAAGATACGTACAACTAATTCTCAGAGTTCGATTAGAATTTAGAAAGTTACAGAAGACAATCAACTTCCAGTTCATTTTCTATCGAAAAGACAAAATTCAGACACATGTTGTTATTTGGTCAAGAAGGCCTTTTGGGGGCTTAATTGGAAGCGATTCTGTTAGGGTCGAGGCTTGTATATTTTGCCGCGTTCAATGTTTAAAAGCAAAGATCAATTGCTTAAAGTTCGAATTCACAAAACTCTGCCTACTGCGTCGCCATCCATTCTATTCGATCTTCGATTATTCCCATCCTTTTTATTGAATTGATCTTATTTTTATCTCAAAAATTGAAAATACGCATACGTACATAATACGCACACCCAGACACGTTGCGTGCCGCTATCAAATCCTAGGTGATCTTCGATCAAAGGAAAACATCTTCTCTGAATCTGTTTGGGTGAATTCATTTTAATATAGTTTTACAAATAGGTATTTTTCGATATCAGTTTACATGTTGTGCTTTAATCGATAGTAGTCTGAAGAATTAGATAAGAACCAACAGAAAACAAATGTAAAAAGAAAAGGAAGATGTTGTGCTTTAATCGATAGTAGTCTGAAGAATTAGATAAGAAGACAAATGTAAAAAGAAAGGGAAGCGTCGTAGTTCGTTTTCAAAGATAATGCCAATTAATTTCTTATCGTTTATTGTAAGTACATTAAATAAAAACTTTCTTCGGAAAATATGTAAATATGAATACTTCAAAATAAGCTACAAGACATTATTTTATAAATTAAACAATTTTATTAAGCACCAGCAGGGCTACCCGGCGTTGCCCGGGGCCATATAAAAACAAGATAGGTTAAAAAGTGTGTGTAACATTATGATATTAAAACTTCTATTTCCTTACCTGTCTCAATCCATCTCTATGTCTTACTCTCTCTCTCTCTCTCATTCCGCCGTTTTCCACACCCTCTTTCTCTCTCTTGTTTTAATGTATTGAACATAATAATGTTAGTAATTAATCTAAGTATTCAGTATTAAAGTTATTGCTCCGGGGAACACGAGTTTCTTTCCCTCTCTTCTTAAAATATAATGAAATGTATATTTGTTTTAAAGTATTCCCGTACAACACCTAATTACTTATCATCCCTTCCTTAATAAGATAATGAAACCTATATTTATTTTAGTGTATTCCCGAGCAACAAAACACTAGTTTCATATACAACAGTATAAAAAACTGACTGTGAATTTTTTTCCTGGGCAACGTAGTGTTTGAACACCCCAGCTCTATGGAAGATACTTTACACTTTTGGGTTTACATACACCATTTCATTTAACTTGTTTAATTGTCATTTTTTGTTGATCGACATTTTCGTCTAATTCTTTTCCTATTTAAGAATTTTTGAATTAGCTTCAAATCAGTGGAATTTTCACGTATTCGCCAATTTCGTTCGGAGCTTTTGGCGATCCACAAATGATTCGCCGAGAAGAGCGACTTTCGATCGCGGTTGTTGCACAGGCAAGGGAGATCATTCTGATCGCTTAAAACACTACAGTTGAATTCTGATCAGACACGAGGAATTTCAGAAGAAAGGAAAAAGGTAGAAAAGTATAAACGATGCCAACAAAGTTACAAAGAGACAACGAAAAAAGGGAAAACGGAAGAAATGAAAAAGTAGTAAAGAATAAAAAACAAACGTAGAAAGAAACAAGGAAATTGGAGCAGACCGGAAAAAAGAAGGTGAGAGAAACGATAGAAACACGTTTAGAAAGAAACAAGCAAATGGGGTTGGCAGAAAGAAAGAACGGACAAACGATAGCAACAACTTCAGAAAGTAACAGCGAAAGTAAGAAAAGGTCAAATAAATAAGGAAAGGGGAGCGATAGCAACCATCTCAGAAGGTAAAACGGAAAGGGGGCAGACAGAAAGTAGGAAAGAATGAAAAAAAGAAAGGAAGAAAGAAAGGAAAAAGACGAACGAAAGAAACAACGAAAAGATGCGAGAGAGAAACGAATAAAGAAAAATACAACAAACAGAAACAACGTAGAATAAAAAGAAATAAATGAAATTTAAAAGAAAAAAAGCGACAGGAAGGCAGAAAGAAAAAAGCGAAAGGAAGGCAGAAAGAAAAAAGACAGAATGGAACAAGGAAAATGGCAATAGATAAATAATTAAGTGAAAACGAAAGCAAGAAGAAAAGAAGGCGAGAAATAATTTAAAAGGGGAATGAAAGGTAGAAACAGTGGCAGAATGAAAAGCAAGGAAATTACGCCCTTAGCCTTATAATGATATCTTGACCTGTTTATTTCCCCGTGGGATTTCCAGAACTTGTAAAATTCCAACAATTGCAAACGAAATGGTAAAAATCAACTAAAGAAGTTGAGGAATGAAAAATTCTGAATTCCGGTTGGAGGGAATTTCGAAGCAAAATGAGATTTTGGCAGACAACACGTGCCATTGTTATGTAGAATTTATCAGGAAGGGACGATCAAATGTAAATAATTTTTTATTAGTCTTGAAATTCGAATTATAGGAATTCGCCAAATCCGTTAACACACACACACACATACATACATATATATATATATATATATATATATATATAGAGAGAGAGAGAGAGAGAGTAAGCAATGAAAATATATATAGCAATCAAGCTACACAGAGGCTCCCGTGGTTCATCCCCGGGGGGAATCGTCAGGCATTTAGCCTGACGATTCCCTCCGGGGATGAAACACGGGAGCCTCTGTGTAGCTTGATTGCCATATATATTTTCATTGCTTACTACCTAGCTCTACTTACGTATCGAGCACTGTTGAAGTAAATACTGAAAACTGACACATAAAAAAGTATATCTCCTTATTGGGTCACTACGTTTTATTGTTAGGTCACTACGATTTATGGTAAGGTAAAAACTTTTTATTGTTGGGTCACCACTTTTTATTGCTGGGTCACCACTTCTTATTGCTAGGTCACAAATTTATCGCTGAGTCACCACGTTTTATTGGTGGGTCAGTACATTTTATTGTTTGGTCACTACGTTTTATTGTTGAGTCACTTCGTTTTATTGTTGGGTCACTACGATTTATTGTTACGTCCCTACATTTTAATGTTGGGTCACCACGTTTTCTTGCTGGGTAACTACGTATTATTGTTGGGTTACCACTTTTGATTGTTGGGTCTCAACGTTTTATGGTTGGGTCACTACGTTTTATGGTTGGGTCACCACTTTGTATGGTTGGGTAACTACGTTTTATTGTTGGGTCACTCCTTTTTACGGTTAGGTCACTACGTTTTATTGTTGGGTCACCATTTTTTATTGTTGGGTCACCACTTTTTATGCTTGGGTCACTACGTTTATGGTTAGGTGACTACGTTTTATGGTTGGGTCATCGTTTTTTATGGTTGAGTGCTACGTTTTATGGTTGGGTCACTACGTTTATGGTAAAGTCACTATGTTTTATTGCTAAGTTACCACTTCTTATTGTTGGGTCACGACTTTTATTGTTGGGTCACCACGTTTTATTGCTGGGTCACAACTTTTTATTGCTGGGCCATTACGTTTTATTGTTGGGTCACCACATTTTATGGTAGTGTCACTACATTTTATTTTTGGGTCACTACGTTTTATTGTTGGGTCACAACGATTTATGGTTAGGTCACTACGTTTTATTGTTGGGTCACCACTTTTTATTGTTGGGTCACCACTTTTTATTGCTGGGTCACAAATTTTATCGTTGAGTCCCCATTTTTTATTGTTGAGTCACTACGTTGTAATGTTGGGTCACAACTTTATATTGCTGGGTTGCTACGATTTATTGTTGGGTCACCACTTTTGATGGTTGGGTCACTACGTTTTATGGTTGGGTCACCACTTATTATGGTTTTGTCACTACGATTTATGGTTTGGTCACTACGTTTTATAGTTGGGTCACCACTTTTTATTGTTGGGTCAACACTTTTTATTGCTGGGTCACCACTTTTATTGTTGTGTCACCACTTCTTATTGCTGGGTCACCACTTTTATCGTTGAGTCACCACTTTTTATTGTTGTGTTACTACGTTTTATTGTTTGGTCACTAAGTTTTATAGATTGGTCACCACTTTATTTTTGGGTCACCACTTTTTATTGTTGGGTAACTACGTTTTAATGTTGGGTCACCAATTTTTATTGCTGGATCACCACTTTTTATTGCTGGGTCACTACGATTTATTGTTGGGTCACCACTTTTGATTGTTGGGTTATAACGTTTTATGGTTGGTCACTACGTTTTATTGTTGGGTCACAACTTCTTATTGCTGGGTCGCCACTTTTATCGTTGAGTCACCACTTTTTATTGCTGGTTCACTACGTTTTATGGTTGGGTCACTACGTTTTATTGTTGGGTAACTACAGTTTATGGTTAGATAACTACGTTTTATTGTTAGGTCACCACTTTTTATGGTTGGGTCACTACGTTTTATTGTTGGTCGACCACTTTTTATGGTTAGGTCATCACTTTTTTGGTTGGGTCACTACGTTTAAGTGTGGTCACTACGTTTTATTGTTGAGTCACTACGATTTATAGTTAGGTAACTACGTTTTATTGTTGGGTCACTACTTTCTATGGATTTGTCACTACGTTGTATTTGTTAAGTCACTACGTTTTATTGTTTGGTCACTACTTTTTATCGTTGGGTCACTACGTTTTATTGTTGGGTCACCACTTTTTATTGCTGGGTCACCACGTTTTATTGTAAGGTCCCCACGATTTATGGTTAGGCCACTACGTTTTATTGTTGGGTCACTACTTTTTAATGTTGGGTCACTACGATTTATGGTTGGGTCGCCACTTATTTTTTGCTGGCTCACCACTTTTTATTGCTGGGCACTACGTTTTATTGCTGGGTCACCACTTTTAATTGCTCGGTCACTACGTTTTATGGTTGGGGCACAACGTTTTATTGTGGGTCACTACGTTTTATATGTTGGGTCATTACGGTTTATGGTTAAGTCACTACTTTTTATTGTTGGGTCACCACTTTTTATTGTTGGGTAACCACTTTTTATTGTTGGGTCCCTACGTTTTATTGCTGGGTCACCACTTTTAATGTTGGGTCACCACTTTTTATTGTTGGGTCACTACGTTTTATTGTTGGGTCACCAATTCTTATTGCTGGGTCACTACGTTTTATTGTTGGGTAACTTCGTTTTATTGTTGGGTCACTTCGTTTTATTGTTAGGTCACTACGTTTTAATGTTGGGTCACCACGTTTTCTTGCTGGGTCACTACGTGTTATTTTTGGGTCACCACTTTTATGGTTGGGTCACTACGTTTTATGGGTGGGTCACCACTTTTTGTGGTTGTGTCACTACGTTTTATTGTAAGGTCACTACTTTTTGTGCTTTGGTCACTACGTTTTATTGTTGGGTCACCACTTTTTATGGTTTAATCACTACATTTTATCGTTGGGTCACAACTTTTATTGTTGGGTGACCACTTTTATGGTTGGTCACTACGTTTTATAGGTAAGTCACTACGTTATATTGTTTGGGTCACCACTTTTTTTGGTTTGGTCACTACGTTTTATTGTTGGGTCACTAAGTTTTATGCTTGGGTCACTACGTTTTATTGTTGGGTAACTATGTGTTATTGCTGGGTAACCACTTTTTATTGTAGGGTCACCACTTTTATTGTTGGGTCACCACTCTTTTTGTTGGGTCACTACGTTTTATTGTGTGGTCACCACTTTTTATTACTGGGTCACTACGTTTTATTGTGCGGTCACTACGTTTTATTGTTGAGTCACTAAATTTTATTGCAAAATCACTACTTTTTATTGTTGGGTTACTGCTTTTAATGGTTAGGTCACTACGTTTTATTGTTGGGGAACCATTTTTTATTGTTGGGTCACCACTTTTTATGCTTGGGTCACTACGGTTTATGGTTTGTCACCTCTTCTTATGGTTGGTCACTACGTTTTATGGTTGGGTCACTACTTTTTATGGTTAGGTCACTACGTTTTATGGTTGGGTCACCACTTTTTATGGTTGAGTCACTACGTTTTATGGTTAGGTCACTACGTTTTATGGTTGGGTCACCACTTTTTATGGTTTAGTCACTACGTTTTATGGTTGGGTCACTACGTTTATGGTAAAGTCACTGTGTTTTATTGCTAAGTCACTACTTCTTATTGTTGGGTCACCACTTTTATTGTTGGGTCACCACGTTTTATTGCTGGGTCACAACATTTTATTGCTGGGTCATTACGTTTTATTGTTGGGTCACCACATTTTATGGTTGTGTCACTACATTTTATTTTTGGGTCACTACGTTTTATTGTTGGGTCACTTCGTTTTATTGTTGGGTCACTACGTTTTATTGTTAGGTCACTACGTTTTAATGTTGAGTCACTACGTTTTCTTGCTGGGTCACTACGTGTTATTTTTGGGTCACCACTTTTATGGTTGGGTCACTACGTTTTATGGGTGGGTCAACACTTTTTGTGGTGGGGTCACTACGTTTTATTGTAAGGTCACTACTTTTTGTGCTTTGGTCACTACGTTTTATTGTTGGGTCAGCACTTTTTATTGTTGGGTCACCACTTTTTATGGTGTAATCACTACGTTTTATCGTTGGGTCACAACTTTTATTGTTGGGTGACCACTTTTTATGGTTGGTCACTACGTTTTATAGGTAAGTCACTACGTTATATTGTTTGGGTCACCACTTTTTTTGGTTTGGTCACTACGTTTTATTGTTGGTTCACTAAGTTTTATGGTTGGGTCACTACGTTTTATTGTTGGGTAACTATGTGTTATTGCTGGGTAACCACTTTTTATTGTAGGGTCACCACTTTTATTGTTGGGTCACCACTCTTTTTGTTGGGTCACTACGTTTTATTGTGTGGTAACCACTTTTTATTGCTGGGTCACAACTTTTATCGTTTAGTCACCACGTTTTATTGATTGGTCACTACGTTTTATTGTGCGGTCACTACGTTTTATTGGTTGGTCATTAAATTTTATTGCAAGATCACTACTTTTTATTGTTGGGTAACTGCTTTTAATGGTTAGGTCACTACGTTTTATTGTTGGGTAATCATTTTTTATTGTTGGGTCACCACTTTTTATGGGTGGGTCACTGCGTGTTGTTTTTGGTCAACCACTTTTTATGGTTAGGTCTCTACTTTTTTGGTTGGGTCACCACGTTTTATTACTGGGTCACTACGTTTTATTGTTGGTTCACCACTTTTTATGGTTGGGTCACTACGTGTTGTTTTTGGTCAGCCACTTTTTATGGTTAGGTCACCACTTTTTTGGTTGGGTCACCAGGTTTTATTGCTGGGTCACTACGTTTTATTGTTGGTTCACCACTTTTTATGGTTTAATCACTACGTTTTATCGTTGGGTCACAACTTTTATTGTTGGGTGACCACTTTTTATGGTTGGTCACTACGTTTTATAGGTAAGTCACTACGTTATATTGTTTGGGTCACCACTTTTTTTTGGTTTGGTCACTACGTTTTATTGTTGGGTCACTAAGTTTTATGGTTGGGTCACTACGTTTTATTGTTGGGTAACTATGTGTTATTGCTGGGTAACCACTTTTTATTGTAGGGTCACCACTTTTATTGTTG
The DNA here is from genome assembly GCA_963556195.1 of Sepiola atlantica. Lineage (NCBI taxonomy): Eukaryota > Metazoa > Mollusca > Cephalopoda > Sepiida > Sepiolidae > Sepiola > Sepiola atlantica. The sequence goes on along the minus strand of OY744519.1, from coordinate 9,399,553 downwards.
GGTCACCACTTTTTATTGTTGGGTCACCACTCTTTTTGTTGGGTCACTACGTTTTATTGTGTGGTAACCACTTTTTATTGCTGGGTCACAACTTTTATCGTTTAGTCACCACGTTTTATTGATTGGTCACTACGTTTTATTGTGCGGTCACTACGTTTTATTGGTTGGTCATTAAATTTTATTGCAAGATCACTACTATTTATTGTAGTGACCCAACAATAAAACGTAGTGACCCAAAAATAAAATGTTGTGACACAACCATAAAATGTGGTGACCCAACAATAAAACGTAATGACCCAGCAATAAAATGTTGTGACCCAGCAATAAAACGTGGTGACCCAACAATAAAAGTGGTGACCCAACAATAAGAAGTAGTGACTTAGCAATAAAACACAGTGACTTTACCATAAACGTAGTGACCCAACCATAAAACGTAGTGACTCAACCATAAAACGTAGTGACTCAACCATAAAACGTAGTGACATAACCATAAAACGTAGTGACTCAACCATAAAAAGTGGTGACCCAACCATAAAACGTAGTGACCTAACCATAAAAAGTAACTATGTGTTATTGCTGGGTAACCACTTTTTATTGTAGGGTCACCACTTTTATTGTTGGGTCACCACTTTTTATTGTTGGGTCACCACTCTTTTTGTTGAGTCACTACGTTTTATTGTGTGGTAACCACTTTTTATTGCTGGGTCACAACTTTTATCGTTTAGTCACCACGTTTTATTGATTGGTCACTACGTTTTATTGTGCGGTCACTACGTTTTATTGGTTGGTCATTAAATTTTATTGCAAGATCACTACTTTTTATTGTTGGGTAACTGCTTTTAATGGTTAGGTCACTACGTTTTATTGTTGGGTAATCATTTTTTATTGTTGGGTCACCACTTTTTATGCTTGGGTCACTACGGTTTAGGGTTTGTCACCTCTTCTTATGGTTGGTCACTACGTATTATGGTTGGGTCACTACTTTTTATGGTTAGGTCACTACGTTTTATGGTTGGGTCACCACTTTTTATGGTTGAGTCACTACGTTTTATGGTTAGGTCACTACGTTTTATGGTTGGGTCACCACTTTTTATGGTTTAGTCACTACGTTTTATGGTTGGGTCACTACGTTTATGGTAAAGTCACTGTGTTTTATTGCTAAGTCACTACTTCTTATTGTTGGGTCACCACTTTTATTGTTGGGTCACCGCGTTTTTTTGCTGGGTCACAACATTTTATTGCTGGGTCATTACGTTTTATTGTTGGGTCACCACATTTTATGGTTGTGTCACTACATTTTATTTTTGGGTCACTACGTTTTATTGTTGAATCACTACGATTTATGGTTATGGCACTACGTTTTATTGTTAGGTCACCACTTTTTATTGTTGGGTCACCACTTTTTATTGCTGGGTCACAAATTTTTTCGTTGAGTCACCACTTTTTATTGTTGGGTCACTACGTTGTAATGTTGAGTCCCCACTTTATATTGCTGGTTGGGTCACTACGTTTTATGGTTGGGTCACCACTTATTATGGTTTTGTAACTACGATTTATGGTTATGTCACTACGTTTTATAGTTGGGTCACCACTTTTTATTGTTGGGTTACCACTTTTTATTGCTGGGTCACCACTTTTTATTGCTGGGTCACTACGATTTATTGTTGGGTCACCACTCTTGATTGTTGGGTCACCACTCTTGATTGTTGGGTCAGAACGTTTTATGGTTGGGTCACTACGTTTTATTGTTGGGTCACTACAGTTTATGGTTAGGTCACTACGTTTTATTGTTGGGTCACCACTTTTTATTGTTGGGTCACTACGTGTTGTTTTTAGTCAACCACTTTTTATGGTTAGGTCACCACTTTTTTGGTTGGGTCATCACGTTTTATTGCTGGGTCACTACGTTTTATTGTTGGTTCACCACTTTTTATGGTTGGGTCACTACGTTTTAGGGTTAAGTCACTACGTTTTATAGTTAGGTAACTACGTTTTATTGTTGGGTTTCCACTTTCTATAGATGGGTCACTACGTTTTATGGTAGAGTCACTACGTTTTATTGTGTGGGTCACTACTTTTTATGGTTGGGTCACTACGTTTTATTGCTGGGTCACCACGTTTTATTGTTGGGTCACCACGATTTATGGTTAGGTCACTACGCTTTATTGCTGGGTCACTACTTTTTAATGTTGGGTCACTACGATGTATGGTTAATCACTACTTTTTATTGTCGGGTCACCACTTTTTTGGTTGGGTCGCCACGTATTTTTGCTGGGTCCCCACTTTTTATTGATGGGCACTACGTTTTATTGGTGGGTACCACTTTTAATTGCTGGGGCACTACGTTTTATGGTTGGGTCACTACGTTTTATTGTGTGTCACTACGTTTTAATGTTGGCTCATTACGATTGATGTTAAGTGACTACTTTTTATTGTGTGGTCACTACTTTTTTGGTTGGGTCGCTACGTTTTATTGCTGGGTCACCACTTTTTATTGCTGGGCACTACGTTTTATTGCTGGGCAACCCCTTTTTATTGTGGGTCACTACGTTTTATGGTTGGTCACTACAAGTTATTGTTAGGTCACCACTTTTTTGTGTGGGGTAACCACTTTTTATTGTTGGGTCCCTACGTTGTATTGCTGGGTCACCACTTTTTATTGTTGGGTCACTACGTTTTATTGTTGGGTCACCAATTATTATTGCTGGGTCACTACGTTTTATTTTGGGGTAACTACGTTTTATTGTTGGGTCACTACGTTTTATTGTTGGGTCACCAATTCTTATTGCTGGGTCACTACGTTTTATTTTTGGGTAACTACGTTTTATTGTTGGGTCACTACGTTTTATTGTTGGGTCACTTCGTTTTATTTTTGGGTCACTACGATTTATTGTTAGGTCACTACGTTTTAATGTTGGGTCACCACGTTTTCTTGCTGGGTCACTACGTATTATTGTTGGGTCACCACTTTTTATGGTTGGTTTACTAAGTTTTATGGTTTGGTAACTACTTTTTATGGTTGGGTCACTACATTTGTATTGTAGGGTCACTACGATTAATGGTTAGGTCACTACCTTTTATTGTTGAGTCACCACTTTTTGTGGTTGAGTCACTACGTTTTATTGTTAGGTCACTACGATTTATGGTTAGGTCACCACTTTTTTTCTTGGGTCACCACTTTTTATTGTTGGGTCACCACTTTTTATTGCTGGGTCATTATGTTTTATTGTTGGGTCACCACATTTTATGGTGGGGTCACTACATTTTATTGTTTGGTCACTACGTTTTATTGTTGGGTCACTACGATTTATGGTTAGGTCACTACGTTTTATTGTTGGGTTACTACGTTTTAATGTTGGGTCACTAAGTTTTATTGCTAGGTCACTACGTATCATTGTTGGGTCACCACTGTTTATGGTTGGGTCACTACGTTTTATGGATTGGTTACCACTTATTATGGTTTGGTCACTACGTTACATTGTTGGGTCACTACGATTTATAGTTAGGTCACTGCGTTTTATTGTTGCGTCACCACTTTTTATTGTTGGTCATTACGTTTTATTGTTGAGTCACCACTTCTTATTGATGGGTCACAACTTTTATCGTTGAGTCACCACTTTTTATTGCTGGTTCACTACGTTTTATTGTTGGTCACTACGGTTTATTGTGTAGTCACTTCGATTTATAGTTAGGTCACTACGTTTTATTGTTGGGTCACCACTTTTTATTGTTTCGTAACCACTTTTTATTGTTGGGTCCCTACGTTTTATTGCTGGGGCACCACTTTTTATGACTGGGTCACTACCTTTTATTGTTGGGTCACCACTTTTTAATTTTGGTCACTACGTTTTATTGTTAGGCCACCACTTCTTATTGCTGGGTCACAACTTTTATAGTCTAGTCACCACATATTATTGATGGGTCACTACGTTTTATGGTTAGGTCACTACGTTTTATTGTTAGGTCACTACTTTTTATTGTTGGGTAACCACTGTTTATTGTTCGGTCCCTACGTTTTATTGCTGGGTCACCACTTTTAATGTTGGGTCACCACTTTTTATTGTTGGGTCACTACGTTTTATTGTTGGGTCACCAATTCTTATTGCTGGCTCACTACGTTTTATTTATTGGTAACTACGTTTCATTGTTGGGGCACTACGTTTTATTGTTGGGTCACTTCGTTTTATTGTTGGGTCACTACGATTTATTGTTAGGTCACTACGTTTTAATGTTGGGTCACCACGTTTTCTTGCTGGGCACTACGTATTATTGTTGGGCTACCACTTTTTATGGTTGGTTTACTACGTTTCATGGTTTGGTAATCACTTTTTATGGTTGGGTCACTACATTTCATTGTTGGGTCACTACGATTTATTGTTAGGTCACCACTTCTTATTGCTGGGTCACAACTTTTATAGTCTAGTCACCACGTTTTATTGATGGGTCACTACGTTTTATTGTGCGGTCATTACGTTTTATTGTTGGGTCACTACGTTTTATTGTTAGGTCACCAGTTTTTATTGGGGGTCACTACGTATTAATGTCGGCTCACCACGTTTTATTGTTGTGTAACAACTTTATTATAAGGTAACCGTTTTCTATTGTTGGTCACTAAGTTTTGATATTGGATCACCACGTTTTATTGCTAGATCACTACGTTTTATTTTTGGGTCACCACTTTTATGGTTGGGTCACAACGTTTTATAGTTTGGTCACCACTGTTTATTGTTTGGTCACCACTTTTTATGGGTTTAATCATAACGTTTTATCGTTTGGTCACAACTTTTATTGTTGGTTGACCACTTTTTAGTGTTGGTCACTACGTTTTATGGTTCAGTCACTACGTTATATTGTTTGGGTCACCACTTATTTTGGTTTGGTCACTACGTTTTATTGTTTGGTCACTACGTTTTATTGTTGGGTCTCAACTTTTTATGGTTGGGTCACTACGTATTATGGTTGGGTCACGATGTGTTATTGCTGGGTAACCACTTTTTATTGTAGAGTCACCACTTTTATTGTTGGGTCACCACTTTTAATTGTTGGGTTACCACTTTTTTTGTTGGGTCATTACGTTTTATTGCTGGGTAACCACTTTTTATGACTGGGTCACTACCTTTTATTGTTCGGTCACCACTTTTTATGGTTGGGTCACTACGTTTTATTGTTAGGTCACTACGATTTATGGTTAAGTCACCACTTTTTATTGTTGGGTCACCACTTTTTATTGTTGGGTTCCCACGTTTTATTGCTGGGTCACAACTTTTTTTATGTTGGTCACTACGTTTTATTGTTGGGTCACCACTTTTTATTGTTGTTCACTACGTTTTAATGTTGGCTCACCACGTTTTATTGTTGTGTCACAACTTTATTATAGGGTAACCGCTTTTTATTGTAGGGTCACTACGTTTTAATATTGTATCACTACGTTTCATTGCTAGATCACTACGTTTTATTTGGGTCACCACTTTTTATGGTTGGGTCACTACGTTTTATGGTTGATTCACCACTTTTTATGGTTGGGTCACTACGTTTCATTGTTGGGTCACTACTTTTAACGGTTAGGTCACTACGTTTTATGGTTGGGTCACAACTTTAGATGGTTGAGTCACTACGTTTTATTGTTGGGTCACTACGTTTATGGTTAAGTCACTACGTTTTATTGCTGAGTCACCACTTCTTATTGTTGGGTCACGACTTTTATTGTTGGGTCACCACGTTTTATTGCTGGGTCACAACTTTTTATTGCTGGGTCATTACGTTTTATTGTTGGGTTACCCCATTTTATGGTTGGGCCACTACATTTTATTGTTGGGTCACTACGATTAGTGTTAGGTCACTACGTTTTATTGTTGGGTCACCACTTTTTATTGTTGTGAAAAAAAAGTTCGGGGGGCTGGAGAGATTAGGGGGTCGTGGAAAATTTCAGGGGTCAGACCAAATTTTTCAGGGTTTAGGCCAAATTTTGTTTTTCTTTCTTTTTTTGAACTTAAAATATTTCTCAGGGTTGTGGGAGAGTGAAAAAAAAGTTCGGGGGGGGCTGGAGAGATTATGGGGTCGGGGAAAATTTCAGAGGGCAGGCCAAATCTTTGAGGCGTCAGGCCAAATTTTTTTTTTTTTTGAACTTAAAATATTTCTCAGGGTTGTGGGAGAGTGAAAAAAATGTTGGAGGGGTCTGGAGATGTTGGGGGCTCGGGGAAATTTTTAGGAGTCAGGAAAATCTTTTTATGGGGTCAAACTAAATTTTTTTATTTTTTTATTTTTTGAAGTAAAAATATTTCTCAGCGTTTGGAGAGAGTAAAACTAAGTTAGGGGTGGGCTGGAGAGATTGGTGTCGGGGAAATTTTTAGGGGTCAGGACAAACTTTTTAGGGGTCGGGTCAAATTTTTCTCTTTTTTTCATTTTTTGAACAAAAATATTTCTCAGGCTTGGGAGAGAGTAAAAAAAAGTCGTGGGGGAGCCTGGAGAGATTTGGGAGTCGTGGATATTTTTAGAGGTCAGGACAAACTTTTTAGGGGTCGGGCCAAATTCTTTTCTTTTTTTCTTTTTTGAACTGAAAATATTTCTCAGGGTTGGGAGAGAGTAACAACAAAAGTTGGGGAGGGCCTGGAGAGAGTGGGGAGTCGGGAAAATTTTTAGCGGCGATATGAACGCATGTAGCATTCGCACCGAGGCGGCGATAAGTACCTATTTAGCATTCGCACCGCGGCAGCAATAGGTACGTATTTAGCATTCAGCGGTGGCGATAGGAACGTATATAGCATGTGCATATGGGCGGCAATAAGTATGTATATAGCATGCGCATCGGGAGTGTAAAAATATTGGGGGGTAGGCAAAACATTTTTTTTTCTTTTATCTTTTTCATTGAAAATATTTATATGTATGGGGGAGGATGAAAAAAAACATTTTTCGGGGGGGCTAAAATTTTTTAGTTTTTTTTTATTTTTAAAATAAACATATTTCTATGTATGGGGGGAACATAAAATTTTGGGAGGAAAGAAAAAAAATGTTCTTGTGGGGAGGCAAAGAAATGTATTTTTTTGTTTTTAACTAAAAATATTTATATTTATGATAGTGACAATACATGAATGAACACTATTTTGTTTTTCTAACACGACAGGGGCGAATTAATATGAGTTCTTACGTATGCGAACTGGGCTGGAGATTGGTACATATATAGTATGTGTACCCTTGCAGAGATAGGTAAGTATGTAGTATGCGCACCAGAGCCGCAATTGGTACAGAAAATAGTATGCACACCGGGCCGGCGATAGGTTTATATATAGTATGTGCACCGGGGTGGCAATAGGTATGTATATAGTAGTGCCTAGGGGTGGCGATAGCTACGTATTTAGCATTCGCACGGGGGTTGCAGTAGGTACGTATTCAGCAATCGCACCGGGGGGGCGATATGTACATATTTAGTATTCGCACTGAGGCAGTGATAGGTACATATGGTGTATGCACATCAGGGCGGCAATATGTACGTATTTAGCATTCACCCCTGGGCGGAGATAGGTACTTATTTAGCATTCAGCGGTGGCGATAGGAACGTATATAGCATGTGCACATGGGTGGCAATAAGTATGTATATAGTATGCGCACCAAGGCGGTGATAGGTATGTATTTAGCATGCGCACTAGGGCAGCGATCGGTTCATATATAGCATGCGCACCGGAGCGGCGATAGGTACGTATATAGCACGCGCACCGGGGCGGCGAAAGGTACATATTTAGAATTCACACCGGGGCGGCAATAGGTACGTATTTAGCATTCACACCGGGGCGGCGATAGGCATGTATTTAGCATTCACACCGGGGCGGCGATAGGTATGTATTTAACATTCACATTGGGGCGGCGATAGGTATGTATTTAGCATTCGCACCAGGGTGGCTATAGGTACGTATTTAGCATTCGCACCAGGCCGGCGATAGGTACGTATTTAGCATTTGCACCAAAGCGGCGATAGGTACGTATTTAGCATTCGCACCAAAGCGGCAATATGTACATATTAATTATTCGCACTAGGGCAGCGATAGGTACTTATGTAGCATGCACACCGGGGCGCAATAGGTACGTATTTAGCATTCACACCAGGGCGGCGATAGGTACTATTTAGCATTTGCACCGGGGTGGCGATAGGTACTTAAATAGTATCTGAACTGGGGCGGCGATAGGTACGTATATAGTATGCGCACAGGGGTGATGATAGATACGTATATAGTATGAACACCAGGGCGGAGATAAGTACCTATATAGAAAGCGCAGATAGAGGTGTTACTTTTTATAGAAATATGTCATACTATTGCCCTGGGCAACGTAGGAGAAATGGTGGGGAAGAAACAGCTTTTGCAAAAGGCAAAATTAGAAAGTAGTGGTGAAATGGGGCGACCAGGGAAGAGAAAGGTAGAAAGATAAGGAGACGGCTATAGAGAAAGGGGGGGAGAAATAGAAGTTTGTATATAAAGATGTTACACACGCGATTTTTCTTCAATTATATGTTTTTATGACCCTGAGCAACGCCGGGTAGCCCCGCTAGTCTATTATATAAAGAGCAGTTGTCTGGAGCATAATATCTCAAAATTAAAAAAAAAAAAATGTTGCTGGGGGTCAACGGGGCCAGTTTTCGGGGGCGGTCTGTTTTTTTAAAAACTTTTTCAATGTTATTTACTAGTGATTTTAAAATCAGCCAATGTATTCATGTAAAAACTTGATAAAAATGCACTGTCCGGTTGTATCAAGTCATCCCATAACTTCTGTCCGTATGTATCAATAACAGTGAAACAAGGGTTGCTCAATCACATCCGCACCTAGCAACCTAAACTTATATCTTTTAAAATAAAAATAGTTTTTTGGTGGGGAGGGGGGGAGAATGTTTAAGACGCGGGTGGGGTGAGGGGGAGAATTTTTTTGGGGTGGGGGGAATTATCAACATCTTCATCCTGCGGGGGTGTTTATACAATATAGGACCCGGAGGCTTCTGAAGTATATGGACCTGGGTGGGGGGTTCTTCTGCAGTATAGGAACCGGGGGGAGACGCTTCTACAGTATAGGACTCAAGGGCTTCTGCAGTATATGAACCAGGGGTGCTTCTACAATATAAGACCCGGATGCTTCTGCAGAATAGGGACCATGGGTGCTTATGCAGTATAGGGGCCAGGGCTGCTTCTACAGTATAGAGACCAGGGGTGCGTCTACAGTATAGGACCCAGCACCGGGGGTGCTTCTACAATATAGGACCCGAATGCTTCTACAGAATAGGGACCATGGGTGCTTATGCAGTATAGGCAGCGGGGGTACTTCTACAGTATAGGATCCAGAGGCTTCTGCAGTACAGGGACAGGGAGGGGTGCTTCTGCAGTATAGCTACCTGGGTGCTTCTACAATATAGGACCCAGCACCGGGGGTGCTTCTACAGTATAGGACCCAGCGACGGGGGGGATTCGTCAATTTAGGACCCAGAGGCTTCGGCGTTGTCCGGGAGAAAAGTGCTAAATGTCCTAGATAGAGCTACTGTAGTGTTTCTCTTTGGACTATTGTGCAGATGAAGAGGAGGGGGGATCGGTAAGAGTGATTTTAGTAGTGCTCTTGAGGCCATCTTGATTTTCTAAATACTCGGCGTTGTTCTGGGAGAAAAGTGCTCAATATCGTATTTTTCTTGCAGAGAGGAGAGGGGAAAGCCCCGGGCAACGCCGGGTACCCCTGCTAGTCTCTTATATAAAGGGCACTTGTCTGTATGTTTGTCTGTCTGTTTGTTTGTCTGTATGTTCAGCTACTCCTCAAAAACTACTCGGCAAACTGTCAACAAGTCGACATCTTTAGGATCGGACAACACCTGGGAGCATAATACCTCAAAATTACAACAACAAAAAATTTCCCCGGGGGTCAACGGGGCCAGTTTTCGGGGGCGGATCTTGTTTTTTGAAACTTTTTCAATGTTATTTACTGGTGATTTTGTAAATCAGCCAATGTATTCATGTAACAACTTGATAAAAATGCACTGTCCGGTTGTATCAAGTCATCCCATAACTTCTGTCCGGATGTATCAATAACAGTGAAACAAGGGTTGCTCAATCACATCCGCACCTAGCAACCTAAACTGCTATCTTTTAAAATAAAAATAGTTCTTTGGGGGGAGGGGGGAGAATGTTTGGGACGCGGGTGGGGGGATTTTTTGGGGGCGGGTGGTAATTATCAACATCTTCATCCTGCGGGGGTGCTTATACAATATAGGACCCGGAGGCTTCTGAAGTATATGGACCTGGGCAAGGGGTTCTACTGCAGTATAGGCATCAGGGGGGGCGCTTCTACAGTATAGGACCCAAGGACTTCTGCAGTATAGGAACCAGGGGTGCGTCTACAGTACAGGACCCAGCACCGAGAGTGCGTATACAATATAGGACCCGGGTGCTTCTGCAGAATAGGGACCATGGGTTCTTATGCAGTATAGGAACCAGGGGTATTTCTACAGCATAGGACCCAGCACCGGGGGTGCTTTTACTATATAGGACCCGAATGCTTCTACAGAATAGGGACCATGGGTGCTTATGCAGTATAGGCAGCGGGGGTGCTTCTACAGTATAGGATCCAGAGGCTTCTGCAGTACAGGCACGAGGGGGTGCTTCTGCAGTATAGCCACCGGGGCGCTTCTACAGTATAGGACCCAGCACCGGGGGGGGGGGGGTATCGTCAATTTAGAACCCAGAGGCTTCGGCGTTGTCCAGGAGAAAAGTGCTCAATATCCTATTTTGCTTGCGGAGAGGAGGAGGAGGGAGAGCCCCGGGCAACGCCGGGTACCCATGCTAGTTTTATATATATTACAAATTGAAATATTAAAATCTCAATTTAACCCTTTATGCACACATATGTAACCCCCCCATTTTACACAACTCACTCCTACGTGATCTTAGGCGTGACCGAATAAGTTCAACCATTTCTAAAATGTTTATCAGCTGACGATAATCGGGATTAACCTCCCGCTTTGAAACCGACGGTACTGATGTTACATTGAATTTCTGTATTTTATAAATAAATGTATATATATATACACATACTTATATATATATATATATATATATATATATATATATATATGTATATATGTATATATATGTATATATGTGTGTGTGTGTGTGTCTGTGTCTGTGTCTGTGTGTGTTTGTGTGTTTATGTGAGTGCATTGTAGATTATGTTTATCTGTTTTTTAACCAACTGCTAGTATTTTAGAGATAGATGTATTTTGAAACTTCACTACCCATAGCAATTGGATAAATAATATTGTGGGGGTTGTGTTCGTAGCAGAAATATCTACGTGAAAATTCGTTTTACTGTTTGAGGGGTTAGACCAACGTAATCATAAATATTCCGAAACTACTTCCGGTATTTATACTTAATTTTGATCAAAGAGCGTAGCATACTATATATGTGCCGAAGTATATGTATTTACAATAAACAAAAAGGTAAGTAAGCTCGACAGAGTTTTATGTTTAGCGAGAACTAAAGTGTAGAAGGTTGGAGTAATTTAGGAGTCTACAATTTCATGATATTTCGGCAAACGGCCGTCCGACATCACATCAATTCACAACTAGATAAATATCCATGAAATTGTTTGTAAGTAGCGGACGTCACCCGCTCGCTATCGCTTCGCAATTTAATTCCTATTCTGTACTTAATATAATTGTAACGAAAACTATTGTATAAGTAAAAGCAGGAAAAACTCCTCTTTTCTTTAGAGAGAGGGGGAGAGAAAGAAGACAAAACTAATAACTTAAACGACAAAACTACTCGTCGAAACGTTTTCTGGGAGTAATGTATATCTCTCTAGGGAAAGTTCTCTTCTAAGAGTATTGTTTCCGCTTTCACTGTCCTCTTCTGGTCGATGTCATGCGCAGATAAGCGCTATTTTTTAAAGTAAGGAAGTTAACATCTTTGAAGCACGGATTGGAATGTATTAAATATTTTTGAAAATCAACAATCGTGCAATATTTTTTTATGAATGAAAAATTAATTTATTTAATTTTTTTATCGCGAATTTTCGTTGTAAAATACAACCTTGTCAAGCGAGACTGTCCTATAGTTTTTTTTTCCTATTTTACCTCCTCATTTTGATGGTGGTATTAATCCCGAGGGGTCGAAAATACGTCGAGTTCTTTAAGACGTTAGAAGTTTAGTCTGGTCGATGTCTTCATTTATAAAAAAATATTGCGCGATTGTTGATTTTCAAAAATATTTAATATAAATAATTAAGCTTCCTATAGAATTATATTTTACAACTTTACTCGGCATTAAAAAAAACACAGATGGTTGATATACTGAAAACCAACTCCCTCGTTAAACACGATCGTAAATGACACAAATGATGCTGGACTGAACGTCCAAATTTAGCAGTTATCCCGGAAAACAAAAGAAGTCCACAAACTCGTTTTGGCCGATCGTATATTAAAGATGCGTGGAATTGTGAGGGGTTGAAGTCAGTGTAAAACAATTTGTCAATGATAAAGCAATTTGCTGACAGTCGATCAAAAACAAATGGTTGACGATTCGGAGCATTGTTTGCAACTGTTCCAACGTAACAAAAAAAGTTTGTTTTTTTAATCAATAGGTTACAATTGGATATAACATTGATTAATGACTTCACTTCGGAGTCAAAGCGGCAGTCAGTTGAGTGGACATAAGCATGTGCAAGCCGTCCTAATTATCCAAATACGCAACTACCAGCAGGCAAGGTTTCAACCTAGGTATTTTGAGATGTACAAGGTATTTTGTTTATCGATTATCTTAAGGAAGGCAGAGCCATGAATAGCGAATATCATATAGCATGATTGTAAGTTTGAAGAAAAGAATGCCATAAACGACAACAAATGAAGAACAAGAAAAAATGCACTTTCAGCAAGACAATGCACCGTATCACAAGTCGATCGTAACGATGACAAATCTGCATGAATTTCACTTCGAATTGCTTTTTGAAAAATCCTGCCCCAGCGCTTTCAATCAACGGGATATTTTTATTTTGGTTAATAACTAATTATATTAATATCATCAGTAGATTTTCAAAGCATCCAAATCTTATCTAGTATATAATGGGTAATTGTCAATTTGTGTGTGTCAGAAACTACACAAGACACACCCACAAAGCTGATATATTCTTTTTCAGCATTGCCTCGGACTGAATATAGACACATTCTTTTTATATAATATTAATTTTTGAGTGGGGGGGCACAGTACCAAAATGTATCGGGGGGGGGGGGGACATTACACGCGATTTTTTTCAGTTGCTAGTTAAAGTGAGAGGGTATGATAGCAAGAAAGGGGGTTATAAAGAGAGGAGAAAGAGAGGTGAAGGTGGCGAGGAGAAGACGTAAGGGAGAGAAGGGTTAGAAAACTGTGAAGATGTAAAATACCAGGGAGGGAAGAAAGAGGGAGTGGGGAGAAGAGATGGGTAAGTGATAGATAGATAGATAGATAGATAGATAGATAGATAGATAGATAGATAGATAGATAGATAGATAGATAGATAGATAAAGAAAGAAAGAAAGAGAGGGGGAATAGAGAGAGGCAGGAGAGATACATTTTTAAAGGAAGATGTCACACTTTTTACATTTATTTTTTTGTTTGCCATGCTCCCGGACAAAACCGGATAACCATAATAATAATATAATAGTTTTATTTTGTCTGTTATTATTATTAACTAATTGCATTAATATTAATAGGGTTGGGACGTAATGGGTGAAAATTTCAGATTCATGCGAGTAGTATTTTTTGTGTTCATTTATACATAAATTACACTAAACAATCAAACATTTTGAAAATTTTGCAAAATTCAGAAGGTGCACGCCAAAAATAGCCGTTAGGGCTCCACGGGACTCAAAATCCATCATTTTTCGGTTAAAAAGTGGTTTCATGCGACATTGCAGGTCCTAAAACATCCGCAAAAGCTATGCATGGATATAGATGGTTAAATCTGATATAGTACTTTAATTTAGGACCATTTTCAGGCTGTGAAACGGTTTTCATGAATGTAAAATAGCCAAAAACTAGTGGCCTGCACCTTCTGAATTTTGCAAAATTTTCAAAATGCTTGATTGGTTAGTGTTATTAATGTATAAATGAACACAAAAAATACTACTCGCATGAATCTGAAATGTTCAACCATTACGTCCCACCCCTACTATTATAGTCAGATGTTTTTAAAAGTATAATAGCTTTTCTCTTTTCACCACTAAAGCTCTGACCCCCAATTCTCCCCAGTTTTAATGAATGGCTGTCTCTTCGGGGAAGACCTTAGCACTGACTTTCACCCTAAACCTAAACTGGAAGACTTACATAAAATCTGTTGCTAAGGTTGCTGGAGAAATGGTTGGATCATTCTACCGCTCCATTGTAATACCTCACTTTTGAAAGTACTTCACTCTTGATGTCATCATTTACCTGTATAAGAGCCAGGTAAGCCCTAATATGGGGAGGTACTGCTGTCATATCTGGGGTGGTGCCGCTCTGAGCAGTATTTATTGTCTTGACAGCGTACAAAATCAACTTCGCAATCTAGTGAAAGATGATGTCTTCTCGTCTGTACAGCCTCTTCACACAGAAGAGATGTTGCTAGCCGTTATCTCTCTACTGTAGTATTATGGTTATGGTAGGTGCTCGACTGAGCTCTAATTCCTGCCACTTGCAAGCAAAGAACTCATCTAGCTACAACCACAGCTAAAAACCATTAATTTTCTCTCTCTCTCTCTCTCTCTATATATATATATATATATATATATACATCTCTTTCTCTCTCTCTCTCTCTCTCTCTCTCTCTCTCTCTCTCTATCTCTCTCTCTCTCTCTGTATATATATATACATCTCTTTCTCTCTCTCTCTCTCGCTCTCTCTCTCTATATATATATATATACATCTCTTTCTCTCTCTCTCTCTCTCTCTCTCTCTCTCTCTGTATATATATATACATCTCTTTCTCTCTCTCTCGCTCTCTCTCTATATATATATATACATCTCTTTCTCTCTCTCTCTCTCTCTCTCTCTCTCTCTCTCTCTCTCTCTCTCTCTCTCTCTCTCTCTGTATTAAGAACCAAACGAAACTTCGAGGAAAAATATTTCTTATCCTATATGTAGAACAAGATACTACGAGTCTGCATCCAAACCACTGCAACACCGTAGTCTTCAAATTCTAATGTAAACAAATACTTGTGTAGCCGTCCTGAGTGGATAATCAATCCCTTTTAAGTAATATTCTGCCCATTCCACGCATTGCATTCAGGTCATTTTATGGTGGCGATCATCGTCTAACTGACGATCTCTTTAACCTTTTTATCCTCGAGTGACCCCCGGGCCTTGATAAATAGTGACTCAAAAGTACAAAAATGCTATTTCAAATTTAATTACACAATTATTACTTTTAACATAGGACATTGTTAAACGTTGCTTTTCTGTAAAGTAATTTAGTTAATGCTGTTGTATATACTTCCCCTCTTAAATCCTATCTCGTGTCGATCGCTCGTCCCGTAACTGAGGTACCTGGGATCAAAGTTTCACGAAGAAACTAAGAATATTCTCAAATTTAAGGAAGGATCACTTATTAAGATGTCGATCGCCTTCTCTTCTGCTAGTGGTGGAGAAAGTTCAAGGTTACGGACATCTGTATTATATTTACAATCGACATAAGTCATTATTTAAATATGCCTCCCAACGAACTGCCTTACCTCTCTCGCCCCTCTCTTTTTGAGCTATGTGACGTCATGTTCGATTCTGACTACGTAGGTTGCGGTGTTATTTGATGGCATACTCGCTGACCCACTGACCCCAGTTTCCTGTGTACATGTGAACGCCAATAACTCAAATCATCCGATGAATACTAGCAAACGAACTTTTTATTATTTAACAGTATGACCCTCTGTAATACATTGAGTTCCGAATATGTCATGTAGTTTTAAACAATTTTTAGTGTTATTGTTCTAATATACTGGATGTCATTCTACTAATTAAAGAATAAGCCAAAGGAATACATGAACCTGGGAGGTTGGAGGTTACGGAGGGTCGATCCGTGTAGGCACATATAAAATCAATTTATGCGGTGTGTCTGCAGGTGTAAGAAAACGCAGCGTGAGAAAAGGCAGTGCGATTGAGATTCGAGATTATTGATAAGAGTGAAGAGAGAAAAAAAGTAGATAGAATATGAATGCTGAAATTTATGAAAAATCTAACAAATCAACCAACTCCGTGTTTTTAGATATTACACCGAGAGAATCATTAAAAGAATATTTCACTGCCCTGTTTGATATTGTGTCGAGGGAATCTTTTCCAACCAACTCACCACAAAGATCACAAATTGAGAAATAAATTTTGGGGGAGACAACGAATAAAGCAACTGTTATATATGGTACAAAGTTGCGTTAAATCTGTTCTTTCGTCCCCTTCCTTTAATTTATAAACCTTGAAAATGGGAAGAAAATTTCCAAAGGTGGTCCTTTTTACCTTAAATCAACGTGGTAAATTGATCCTTTACCGGAAAAGACGTCTTGTCACTTTAACGTGGTACACCTAAAACGGCAGAATCAATATCGCTTCTCTTTTTTTTTTAAACATGATTCACCCCAAACAAGGCAGGCCGCCACTGTAAACGTAAGGGGCTACTGAGAAAAAGGAAAAGGGGAGAAGGATTGGTGGTTCAGCTTAAATTGGGATCTGAGCAGCGAGATGTCTGTTTACATTAGTTTTAAATTTCTGCATGTCAGTACTGTCGGGGAAACAGGGGGCAGGGAGGGAGTTGAAGAGGCCAGCAGCACGAGGAAAGAAGCTATTTGAGTAGAATGCTCTCCGGCATCTGGGGACCTCCACAGTGAATGAATGAGATTTAGTAGAATGTCGAGTTAGTCTAGTGAATTTACGTCGAAGGGGCACCAGAGTAGCCAACTCATCGGAGCATAATTCATTGAAGTATTTGTAAAACAAACATAAGGATGCTACATTGCAGCGATGGGACAGGGGCTGGAGCTTAGCCGACAGTGAGGGACCTATTAGGTTGACGACTCTTTTTTGGACTTTGTCAAGGAGTGAGAGACTAGTAGATGATGCACCAGCCCAGATGTGGCAACAATACTCCATGCATGGGCGAATGGTGGCTTTGTAGAGATACAGGATAATGTCAGGTGTAAGGAGTCCACTAGCACGGTAGAGGGAGCCAACCTTCTTTGCGGCAGCCTTGGCAATGTCTTCAATGTATGTGTTCCAATTCATGTTACCTGTGAAGGTTAGGCCAAGGAGTTTGAATGATGAACTCTCAGGTAGGGTGTTATTTGCCATGACAATCGGTGGTTGGAGAGGCTTCTTGTACTTGTTGAAGGAAAGGAGCTTAGTCTTTGCGGCATTAAAAGTCACCAACCATTTATGGCCCCAATCCACTACAGTCTGGAGGTCATTTTCTAAGGATTAAGCCATTGCCTCAGATATGATCACGTCTGTTTTGCCAACATGGCAGGAGTAAAGTGTGGTGTCGTCAGCAAATAAACCAATCGCAGACACTATGTCATCAGGGAGATCGTTTATATAGATCAGGAACAACAAAGGTCCAAGAATAGATCCCTGGGGCACACCAGCATTTATGTCATGTTGCTTAGATGAACGGCCATCGAGGACAACCTGGATTTTTCTTTTGTTTAGGAAGGATCTAATTATATTAAGTAGTTTCCCAGTAATACCGTATGAGCGTATTTTCAGGAGAAGC
This sequence comes from Sepiola atlantica, assembly GCA_963556195.1. Classification (NCBI taxonomy): domain Eukaryota; kingdom Metazoa; phylum Mollusca; class Cephalopoda; order Sepiida; family Sepiolidae; genus Sepiola; species Sepiola atlantica. The sequence goes on along the minus strand of OY744519.1, from coordinate 9,381,828 downwards.
CCTTTATGCCATACCTTGTCGAAGGCCTTGGATATATCAAGCGCTACTGCCCTAGCTTCACCTGCCTTGTCGAGTGTATGATACATGCGTTCAGAGATGACCGTTAAGATGTCTGCAGTAGATCGTGCTTGTCTAAATCCATACTGGTGGTCAGATAGATGTTTAGCATTAACTAAGTGACGTACTATCGCTAGATTGATTAAGGATTCAACGATTTTGGCAAAGATCGGCAGTAGACTGATTGGGCGGTAGTTCTGAGGGTCGGTTCTATTCCCAGAACTCTTGTAGACTGGTACCACAGAGGCAATTTTCCAGCTATCGGGGAAGCAAGATTCGGCTAGGCATTTATTGTAGAGTTTGGAGAGGACAAGGGCCAGTTCAGCAGAGCATTTCTTTATTACTATTACAGGTATAAGATCAGGCCCACAAGCTGTAGAGGTGTCAAGGTTTTTTATGATGTCTCTGACCTGGGATGGGGTGATGACCAGGTTATCAAGTGTGGCTTCAGTCCGCAATGGTAATTCAGGGAGAGGGTGGTTACCTGAGTCTAAAGTAGAGTTAGAAGCGAAACGCTGTGCAAGTAGTTCAGCCTTATCAGTGGCCGTGCAAACGACATCATTGTGGTTTGAAAGTGGGGGAATCGTAGATTGACCATTATTCACTACACTACCTAGTTTCTGTGACTGGATGCGTTTTTTTTCTTAACTCATTATACCTTCTCTTCGCTTCGCCTATCACGGCCTTGCAATTATTTCTTGACTCTATAAATTTATGCCTATTGGTAGCTGACTTATGGCGGCCGAATTTACGGAATGCTTGTTGCCGCTCAGAAATGGCAGCTGCACATTCCGAAGTGAACCATTGAGGAGAGTGGGGCTTGCTAAAGAATGTTCGCATGGGGACACGTATTTCTCCCCAATGACGAAATGGCGAATAGTCGTTGATGGGCAGAATTCTGAAGAACATAGTAGCAATGCCGGCGTGCCTCACCAATCCATTCTGTGCCCAACCCTCTTTCGGATATTAATTAATGATCTCCCTAAACACATTTAAAGATCATTCGTCGACATTTATGCAGATGACCCAACCACCTATGGCAACATGGAAGTGCATTAATGATCAAAATCTTACTGATTCTTTATCTTGGAGCACGTAGGGGAAAAGGGTGATAGTTGCTTTTATTGTGTCTAAACCCAAGCTTCTCTCCTTTTGCTACCATCGGTCGAATCCTCGATACGCTTCTGCAACTGACCTTCACTTCAGACTTGAAATGGAAAGCTTACATCAAAGCCGTTCCTAAGGTCGCTGGAAAAATAGTTGGATATTTCAACCGCTCCAGAAGGTATCTCACGCCTGACGCAATAAAAGTCAAATACGTTCCAAGATGGAGTAGTGTTGTCACATCTCGGGAGGTGCTGCTCGGGGCATTTCTCCTGCTTTGACAGAGTACAAAACCGGCTTCGAAATCAATTAGGGGATGTTCTCTTCTTTGTCAACAGCCAATTTATTACAGAACAGATTTGGCGAGTCTTTCTCTGCTCTATCGTTATTTTCATAGTAGGTGCTCGACTGAACTCCAATCTATGGTCCCCCCCCCCGTAAAAGATTCACAACAAAAACTCGTCTAGGTACAACTACTGTCAACCATTTCCCTTTCTCCCTCTGTGTATCTACAGCTAAACGGAGCTTCCACGGACAGAGTTTCTTTCATAGAACAACAAGTATGTGGAACACAATACTGAGGGGCTGCTTTCCAGCTGACTACAACATGATCGTGTTCAAGTCCAATGTGAACAAATTCTTGTTGAGCTGGCATCTTAAATAATAAAATTATGCCCACTTTCAACCATGGTTAACAATAATCACGCTGTCAACTCCCCGTCCACCTTACACTCATTAACCCTTATAAAAGTATGTTATAGAAGTACGCGTCAAGATTCTGGGTCCATAACTGCCACTAATAGCTGCAACGACGTTTAGATGTAACTCTATTGTCTGAGTAAGTTCACTTATTCCTGAAATAGTTAGATCAGCTTACAGCATAACCATAACCCTATGAAAGATTTTACGAACCCCTAATAAATCAATATTGTTAAAATCAGGTCAAAACTAACGGTCATTGACCAAATTTTTTTTCCGGTTGGCTTCAGAAACGAATAAAACTATTTGAATAAGTATATTTTTCCATTGTTATATTTTGTATTTCATTTCAGTCTTTATTATTTTATGACTCATTGAAACAAATGGCCTTTTGGCTAGTCTCAAAGTGTAGTATCTGTTCTGATATTACACTTCAATACGGTACAAATCACGTTGACACACCGGTTCCCGTTAGATCACCGAAGTTAAGTGACGTTGAGCCTGGCCAGTATTAAATGGGTGACCATTTGGGACTACCAGGTGCTGTATGTGCTCTCTGTTTATCTCGGCATTGTTTCCAGTCGTCTTGAACTGCTTGCCATTGGAATCAAGCAGTGCCGACTCAGGAGAGGTGTTGTTAGTGATTGCGCAACCCTTGCTTCATAATTACACGCGCAGCCAGCCCCTTATAGGGGTATCCATAGTCTCTCTAGACTGAACGGAGGGCCTAAATTACACTTCACCTTTTTTGTCCTCGGTCAGTGAAGCAGAAATCTTAGACTGAGGCAATTTTGTTTTTTGGCACAATTAAGAGTATCCCTTTTTGAAAGCTGGATTTTTTCACACTATAAAACCGACCTTCTGTCTAAATCTGCCCTCGTGGGGAGGCAAGTAAATAAGGTCTTATTGAAACAAATGTTTGAAAGCTTAAATCGATCTTTCATCGCTGGTCAATGTTTGCTCAGCCCAGACGAAAACGAACGCGTAATTGTAGTTGCAGATTGATAGCCAGCTTTCGGCTTTGAATACCACTAGGATCGCCCAGTACATAGAGTACCTGGTGTTATGATGTGGTTATTCCTGGAAATAAGAAGCAATACAAGCAAAAGGAAAAGATCGTCGGCCGCTTCGTCCGTACTCTCTTGAGTGACACGTTGCAAAACCTTTCTTATTTACCTCAAATGGTCACAGGGAAATAACTCTCGAATTCAAAGCGACAAACGCTATATCTCTTCCCACCTAACAAACAGTCAGATTTTGTTATATATATATATATATATATATATATATATATATACATATATATATATATATATATATATATAGTGTGTGTAGATTTCAATTTTGTGTAGAGAATCTGAATAACAGAGCTCAATGTAATTTAAACAGAGCAAAACAGAATTATAAAAAGAAAAACTATACACACATTAAGGTTGTACACATAATAACTTATTTCGACCCCTTTAATTAGGTCTCCTCAGATGTATAGACAAGGGTTTTTTTGACGTGGTTGTCTATACATCTGAGGAGACCTAATTAAAGGGGTCGAAATAAGTTATTATGTGTACAACCTTAATGTGTGTATAGTTTTTCTTTTTATAATTATATATATATATATATATATATATATATATATAGTCCACGTGTGTGTGTGTGTGCGTGTGCATGTGTGTGTGTAGGGTTACCGTCCATAAGTTCATAGTTCGATATGTACAATGTGTGTGGAAGGTCTCTGTGGATCCGCTCTGATTTCAAGGAGGGCCCTTTTAACTCATTTAGTTGATTCGACTTGTTGTCTCAGTCGAAAAAGAATTTTTCGTGCGTACTCTCTTGAGTGACACGTTGCAAAATATTTCTTGCCTCAAATGGTCCAAGGGAAATAACTCTCGAATTCAAAGCGACGAACGCTACACCTGGCATTGTCAAAAGATCCTTCTGTACTGGAACAATTTTTATTCTTGTCCCAATCCAAAGTACCCGTTTCTCCACATTAAAGACGGACATTAAGTCTTCCTCTGCCCTTGTGGAGAGTCAAGTAAATAGGGCCTAAATTAACTTCGGTGATGTTACGGAAACAAATGCGTCAACGTGATCATAACTGGATATACACGGCAGAATCGTTTTTTTTCTTGAAGGACAGATTAGAATTTTCGAAGCCTTTTATTTTGGTAGCATCGAAGGAAAGAAGGTAGCAAAGACGGAACGGCTGAGCGGACTAAATGTAAAAATCGGTTAACTCGAACCAAATTATTTTTATGAAACGTGCGTACAAGTAAGCGACTAAAATAGGTACTAAGCATAATTCTATATGTAGCTAATCGCGGTCAGGCAAACATGGTGGCATTCTGACTTTACTTAACATAAAATATATTTATATAATTATCTCCGAAACCACTTTCTTGAAGGATATTAAGAAAATCTTTTGAAATCAATTGTTTACCAATGTGTATACAGAATGATAGAAAAATCTAGGCACACTTTAACAGTTCACAACTTCTTAATGCTTACTTTCTTTAAAACTTAAATGATTTTAAGTAGTCATGGTAGCTAGACTTAGATTTGAAAAATAGAATTTTATCGTTGACTATTACAAAATAGTCAAAAATGTAATTGAATTTTAAAGACAGTTTAGAAGGAATTTTGAAACCAGTTCAGACAGTTTAGTAAAAGGGAGGTAATCGCGTGTTAGCGAATAGGAAAAATGTTTTCAGGCGAGAGATGTTGGTTGACAGTTGTGAATTTTGATGGAGAGGGTGATTAAAGTGATCGGCTGTGCAGGTCGATATGTTTAGATCGCTATTCCGGTCATGATCGGCGTGTTCGGCTAACGACGTTACGTTAACACTTGACCGGAAAAGACAACATCAATGACACGAGCAAGAAGTTACGCCATATTTGAACGCAGCTCTAATCAATCAATTAGGAGAGAGAAATCGTTTCGCTCGTTCAAAGCAATCTATCATGGTGGCAAATTTGAAATTTAAATCTTCGCTTTGACCCGTTTCACTGTCTCCAATTCGATCCAAATGCTTATTTCACAAGTTGTAGGCATTCTTTTTTTAATATTCGTCATAGCTAGATTCGCGCCTCGAATTATTTTTATTCTATATATTTAATTTTAGTGTTTTAAATTTTAGTGGATTTTTTCTTACTTTAGGCTGGCAGCTTGTCTTATCATGGGAGATAACTTATCTCAACTTTTTTGAAAAACTAATGTGTGTTAGAAATAGTGTTTAAACAATAGATTAAATTTAGAAACCAATATTTTGTAATTTGTTTTGAAATTGAAATGAAGATTTTATTTTTTGACAAATTAAAGGACACAAAATTTCCATTGGAAGACACAAAGAAAATCAACACAAAATGCAAGGACTTCATTTTACTTTAGTTCTGATACAAGCGAAATAAAACTAGTCGAAATCTGTCATTTAGTTACACAAGGACGTTCTAAATATGACTATTTCATCTATGAATTCTGAACAACATTTATTTTTTATGTACTAATAGGCCACTGCTTATCGAATCCCAAACATCCCTTAGGGATAAGAGTTAATGAGTTTGTTAGGTGGGCGCTGAGACAACACCGTGACGATTGGTTGAAACTTGTCAGAATTTTAGTATTGAGGAAAACGGCTCAACGAGAATAGTTTTACATTCGACTTCAAAACAACCTTGTAGTAGTCAGCTGAGAAGCAGCCCCGTGATATTGTGTTCCACAGACGCGTTGTTCTTCGAGAGAAACGTTGCTAATGGAAGTTCCCTTTAGTTAGTAAGAAAGGAAAATTATCTATTTAGAATTGTCAATGAAATTGCAATAAAATGATCTTTGTTGTTTTTGAAAAAATCAGTTGTAAAAAATAATCTAATGGATAAATTATCTTACTAAAAAATATTTTTAATGTAGGTCTTCTGTTGCGATCAACTCAAAAACTGTTTATTTCATTAGTTGTATTCAGAAGCTGCCAAAGTTTTTATGTTTTGAAAACTATTTTTCAAAGAGATGTATTCAGTATGTATTGTTTTGAGTGGCCTATTATTACAAAGTTTAAAAGCTTTTATATTTCAATTTTACGTCTAGATCGGTTTGTTTGCATGGTTATCCAAATTAAACGTTACATGGTTAGGGTTAGGATTTAATAAAACACTACCCATACATAGATTCGTGAATAAAATTCACCACCCTTTCCGCAATCCAATTACTTTGAATACAATGAACTACATATATTCCTTACTTGTCAACCCGTTTCAGGGTGTAATACCCAACAGTTTTTTTTATCGCTGTTCAATTATATGCTTTTAATGTAAATTTTTCAATTGCAAGCACATCTGGATACGGCTTAGTTTGTTACATAATGGATGGATGGATGTGAAAAAAGATTACATCAGCTAGTATAGATTTTGTATCTAGGTAGACCAGTGCAAAATCTTGACACAAAAATATGAAGAACAAGTTCGCTCTCGGACTAAAAATATGAACACGCCTGAACAAAGGGTGGAACTCAGAGAAAGATCAAACATATGCGTAGAGACAGGTTCAGTGTCCCCATTTGAAGCAATTACGTCACAATCATGGGAACGATGAAAAGAAAAAAGTTTTTTAGTCAGTCCGTCGTTTGGGAGCGTGGTGCACGGATGCAAAATGGATATGTAATTCACAAAAAGGAATATGAGAATGTAATTCTTAAAAGAGTTGATAGCGACATGTATGTCCCTTCCGACCGATCCCCGTAACTAAGTAGAATTAAGTTCAGAAGAACAATTTGGTCTCTCTCTCAAAGTTAATGAATGTTTGACTTTTGTTCGTGTGACAAGAAAATCTCTCTTAAATAAGGACCAGTTTGAATTATCCGCTGGGCTCGCCTTTTTCCTCAATGTATGAAAAGTTTTGATTACAGACACTAAACGATGAGGGCTACGAGGTGCGGTCCACTACGACGATGACGACGGCGAAAAGCAGCGCAATAGATGATGATGATGATGATGATGATGATGATGATGATGATGATGATGATGATGATGATGATGATGATTGTGACGAAATGTAACACACTGCAATGTTGATGGCGAATGGTATATTAGTATACTGAAGTAAGTGGCAATTGATTTAAAAAGAACATATTTTAATAAACGACATTACAAGTTGAGCTGTGATGGAAATTTTAATAGACATTGGATTAAAGAATATCCGCTAAGGATCGATAAATTTGGATTCCTTTCAAGATCGCCCTCTTACAACTGAAACGATCACCAAGATGCTATCACATATTATTTGACTGTTGATGATTTATGACTGAAAATTATTGGACAATCATTGTGAATATTATCAACGATTTCATAGGTTATATTTTGGGGGGTAACCGTATACATTGTCTAATATGGGCTCATCAAGTTGAGAAGACAACTCATGTAGGAAAAGAAAAACTCTCATCTCAAATCTTCTCTGCCTTGAAGGATACCCACTTATATAAAGGTATCAGGACTCAACTCTGAGGAAAAATTCGGAGCCAGAGTTTCTAATACAATCCGGGGCTATATACGGCAACGTTCTGGGAACTCCTGCAATGGAACTGGAACCATGTGTGTCGGCGATTGCATTTCCGATGGACTATTCCAGCGACGTTGGCAGGAAAGTATGCTGTATAGGTAAACACGAGTCGCCCATACTAACTTACAACACATTTAATATAGCAAACGTCTTCTTTGAGAAAATTCTCCAACACGTGCTTCGCTATAAAAACGAAAAATTAAGTATTAGAAATTTTCCCATTTTATAGTGCTCTCAAAGACTCTCTTAACAATCTCAAATGATCAGGTTCCAAAAATAGTTCGAATTAATATGGAATACATAGCTATGACGAATATTATGTGAAGATATAGCTTCCAACACTTAGGTCATGGACTTAGAAATTTGAAAAAGTTTATCCACGATAAGGGTGTTTTATACTCAGAATTTACTCAAATCTTAAGAATCTATTACATTGTGCACGATTTAAAGAATAGTGTAAATATAATTAAAATCAAATTTAAATTCATGTTTGAATTTGTATTATTTGAATTATTCGGACTACTGTTCTCATCTTAGATGAAATTCTCAGAACGTTTTCACCGATGTACGTTTCGACCATCTTCTACTGCTTTTTGTTGAACTCGCGAATCTTTCTGTCGAGCTCGGGAATCTGTACGTAATTTCGAACATAACCCTTTATTTAATCCACGAGGGTAGCTTGCTCTCGTTCCGTCACCCATAATCGGGTAGAAGTCTTAAGTAACTCGTAATTGTATTCTTAGTATCGCCCGCACTAAGGATTGAACCTTTAACCTCCAGAAGACTTGTCACTTGGAACTGATTATACTTAGAACTTACATATGTTATGCCACAAGTTTTTGCTGATAGAAAGATCCATGAGTTCAACAAGATGCAACTGAAGAAGGTCGGAGAATACATCAGCCGAAACATTGTAATAATAGCATCCAAGATTAGAACAGTAGTTCGAATTATCCAAATAATACAAATTATCAATCCTCATCTAAACAATTCCGAAACATATATTTGAAACTAAAAAGAAAACGACGTACTATTTAATTCAAGATAATTTGAGTGACTGAAATAGGATTTAGCCGATGAAGTACTTTAGAGAAAAGGATGACGCACTGGAACTCTTTCATAAACTGAGAACCCCACAAACAATGAACAGCACAGAAACCAATCGCTGACCGCGATGGTTGCTGTTTCCTTTCTTTTGCCAAACGTTCGTCTTCTTTTTCTGTTTCTACAGTTCTTCATTCTGATTTTTTAGAAATTAAATTTGCATGTGATTATACAAATCGCATAACTTTTTCAACATCTTAGACTTTTGAATGCTGTGCCGTCATGCGATTCGGGTGAATTGCCCTCAGCTGGTAAATGCGAGTCTTTGGCTTTCATCTTAACGGAAACTGTCTCTAGCGAATTCCTTTCAAAGTGGGCAAATAGCGCTTTCTTTCACACCGATTTCCTTCATGCCAAAGTAAAACGGACTCTCTTTCGTTGCGAATTCAGAAACTCACACTCACTAACTTCGCTGCCAGACTACAGCTCTGCTTCATCATCTCTGATACAGTCTCCAGGATGCTAGAAAAGAAAAGCGTGAAGATTGTAAGGATGGACAAGTAAATAAATCAATTGAAGAAATAAAGAAATAAAGAAAGATAGTAATTTATGAATTTAAGAAAAAAGAAGAATATAAAAAAGAAGAAGAAAAAGATGATTGGAAAAATAAACATAAAGAAGGATGAAGAGAAAGAAGAAGAAAAGGGAAGAAAAAAGTAGACGAAAAGAAGAAGGCGAAGAACGAGAAAAAATAAGAAAAGATAAGAAAGAACAAAGATGAAAGAAGATTGGCATGAAGTTTGACAAGTAAAATTGAAAGAAACGAAGAAAAGAAAAAAAAAGAAAAATGAAGAAAAGAAAAAAGCACAAAAGAAAATTTCTTTCTTTTGTGCTTATAAAAAAAATATAAAAATAAAGAAATTGATAAAAAGCGTCATTTTGTGTTCGATCAAAGGGAAGTAGAAGAAACAATGGGAGCGGAGACAAAGGAATGAGAAAAATATAAAGAGGGAAAATGACAGTAATCGATGATGAAAGAAACTAGAAAAACTGAGGTCTAATAAATGAGGTAAAGTCAGTCTTTTCATCGTATCGATGGCTTTCTACCTACAAATCAATATTTAATACTGGTCTGTCAGTTTTTCTTGAGAATCATTGCCACACCTTGTTAAGGATAATAAAATGTAATTCGATTTAATTCTTTCTCGAAAAGGATGATGCCTCTGTCTGACTTGAATATAAACAGATGCTATTGTCTGACTTGAATATAAACAGATGTTATTGTCAGACTCAAATATAAACAGATGTTATTGTCAGATTATAATATAAACAGATGCTATTGTCTGACTTGAATATAAACAGATGTTATTGTCAGACTCAAATATAAACAGATGGTATTGTCAGATTATAATATAAACAGATGCTATTGTCTGACTTGAATATAAACAAATGTTATAGTCTGGCGTTAAAATAAATAGATGTTATTGTAAGACTTGAATATAAACAGATGCTATTGTCGGAGATTAATATAAATAGATGTTATTGTCTGACTTGAATATAAACAGATGCTATTGTCAGACTTGAACATACAAAGATGTTATTGTCTAATTTGAATATAAACAGATGTTAGTGTCTGACTTAAATATAAATAGATGTTATGTTCTAACTTAGATATAAACAGATGTTATTGTCTGACTTCAATATAAATAGATGTTATTGTCTGACTTTAATATAAACAGATTCTATTGACAGACTTGAATATAAACAGATGTTATTGTCAGATAATGATATTAACATATATTATTGTCTGACTTGAATATGAATATATGCAATTGTCAAACTTGAATATAAACAAATGATATTGTCAGATGGAATATTAACAGGTGTTATTGTCAGACTTGAATATAAACAAATGTTCTTGTCTGACTTTAATATAAACAGATGTTAGTGTCAGACTTCAATATAAAAAGACGTTAGTGTCTGAGTTGAATATAAATAGATGTTATTGTCAGACTTGAATATAAACAAATGTTATTGTCTTACTTGAATATAAATAGATGGTGTTGTCAGACTTAAATATAAACAAATGTTATTGTCTGACTTGAATATGAACAAATGTTGATTTCTGACTAATAAATGTTATTGCCTCCTTTTAATATTAATAGATGTTCTTGTTTTGACAATAATATAAACAGATGCTATAGTCAGACTTCAATAGGAACAGAATTTAATTGTCTTACTAGGATATAAACAGATGTTTTTGTCAGACTTGAATATAAACAGATGATATTGTCAGACTTGAATAAATACAGATAATATTGTCAGACTTATATATAAATAGAATCTTTTGTCAGACTTGAATATAAATAGATGTTATTGTCTGACTTGAATATAAATAGATATTGTTGTCTGACTTAAATATAAACAGATGTTATTGTCACACTGTAATATAAGCAGATGATATTGTTTGACTTGAATATAAACAAATGCTATTGTCTGACATAAATATTAATAGATGTTTTTGTTTGACTTTAAAATAAACAAATGTTATAGTGTGACTTAAATATAAACAGATGCTATTGTCAGACTTACAATGAACAGAATTTTATTGTCTGACTTGAATATAAATAGATGTTTTTGTCAGACTTAAATATAAAAAGATTCTATTGTCCGACTTGAATATAAAAAGATGCTATTGTCAGACTTGAATATAAACGGATACTATTGTCAGACTTAAATATAAATAGATGCTATTGTCTAACTTGAATATATACAGATGTGTATTTGATCTGATTTGAATATGAATAGATGTTATTGTTTGACTTGAATATAAACAAATGTTATTGTCTGACTGAAATATTAATAGATGTTTTTGTCTGACTTTAATATAAACAGATGTTATTGTCTGACTTGAATATAAATAGATGCTGTTGTCTTACTTTTATATTAAACAAATGTTTTTGTCAGACTTGAATATAAACAAATGTTATTGTCTGACTTTAATATGAATAGTAGTTATTGTCTGACTTTAATATAAACAAATGTTTCTGTCCGAATTGAATATAAACACATGTTATTGCCTGACTTGAATATTGATAGATGATGTGGTCTAACTATAATATAAACAACTGGTCTTGTGTGACTTGAATATAAACAGATGTTATTGTCTTACTAGAATACATACGCATGCTATTGTAAGACTTGAATATAAGCAGATCCTATTGTCAGACTTTGATATAAACACATGCTATTGTCAAAATTGAATATAAAAAGATACTATTTTCAGACTTAAATATAAACAGATGCTATTGTCAGACTTGAATATAAACAGATGCTATTGTCTGACTTGCATATAAATAGATGCTGTTTTCTGACTTAAATATAAAAAAAATGGTATTGTCTGACATTAATACAACAAAATGTTACCGTCTGCTTTTAATATAAATAGATGTTTTTGTCTGACTTTAACCATAAACAAATGTCATGGTCCGACTTTAATATAAATATTGTCAGACTTGAATATAAACACATGCTATTGTCAGACTTGAATATAAACAGATGCTATTGTCAGACTTGAATATAATAAGATGATATTGTCAGACTTGAATATAGACTGATGATATTGTCAGACTTTAATAAAAACAGATGTTATTTACAAACTTTAGTATAAACAAGTGTCCGACTTGAATATAAACCGATGTTACTGTCTGAGTTTAATATAAACAGATATTGGTGTCTAACTTGAATATACACATATGTTTAGTAAGACTTGAATATAAGCTGATTTTATTGTCTGACTTAAATATAAACAGATGTTATTGTCTGACTTGAATATAAACAGATGTTATTGTCATGGTTGAATATAAACGGATGTTATTGTCTGACTAAAATATAAACAAATGTTATAGTTCGACTCGAATATGAACAGATTTTATTGTGAGACTTGAATATGAACAGATTCTAGTGTCAGACTTGAATATTAAATTATGCTATTGTCAGACTGTAATATAAACATATGCTATTGTTAGACTTCAATATGAACAGATGTTATTGTCTGACTTGAAAATAAATAGATGTTGTTGTCATGCTTGAAAACAAATAGATGTTATTGTCTGACTTGAATATAAACACATGCTATTGTCAGACTTGAATATCAACAGTGCTATTGTCAGACTTGAATATAAACAGATTCTATTGTCAGACTTGAATATAAACAGATTCTATTGTCAGACTTGAATATAAACAGATGCTATTGTGAGACTGTAATAGTAACATATGCTATTGTCAGACTTGAATATAAACAGATGCTATAGTCTGACTTGAAAACAAATATATGTTTTTGTCTGACTTGAATGTAAACAGAGGCTATTGTAAGCCTTGAATATAAAAAGATGCTATTGCCTGACTAGAATATAAATAGATGTTATTGTCTGACATAAATATAAAAAAATGTTTTGGTCGGACTAGAATATAAACAGATGTTATTGTCTGACTGGAATAGAAACAGATGTTATTGTGAAACTTGAATATAAGCATATGTTATTGTTGGATTTGAATATAAACAGATGTTATTGTCAGACTTGAATATAAATAAATATTCTTGTCTGACTTGAATATAACACAAATGTTATTGTCTGACTTGAGGATAAACAGATGCTATTGTACGACTTGAATATAAACAGATGATATTGTCAGACTTAAATATCAACGGATATAAATGTCTGACTGGAATATGAACAGATGCTTTTGTCAGACTTGAATATAAACAGATACTATTGTCAGCCTTGAATATAAACAGGCGTTATTGTCAGACTTGAATGTTAACAGATGTTATTGTCTGACTTGAATATAAACAAATGCTATTGTCTGACTTGAACATGAATAGATGTTGTTGTCAGACTTACATATAAAGAAATGTTATTGTCTGACTTTAATATAAATAGATGTAGTTGTCTTACTTGAATATAAACAAATGGTATTGTCTGACTTTAATATTAACATATTTTATTGTCTGACTTAAATATAAACAGATATAATTGTCATGCTGTAATATAAACAGATGTTACTGTCTGACTTTAATATTAACCCATGTTATTGCTAGACTTGAATATAAACAAATGTAATCGTCGACTTGAATATAAACAGATGTTATTGTCTGACTTGAAAACTAATAAACAGATGTTATTGTCTGACTTTAGTATAAACAGATTATATTGTCAGACTTTTATATAAAAATATTTTCTTGTGAAATTATAATATTAACCTATGTCATTGTCAGACTTGAATATAAACATATCTTATTGATAGACTCGAATATAAACAAATGTTATTGTCAGACTTTAAAATAAATAGGTGTGATTGTCTAACTTGAATATGAATATATGCAATTGTCTCACTTTAGTATAAGCAAATGCTATTGTTAGACTTAAATATAAACAGATGTGATTGTAAGACTTAAATATAAACAGATGTTTGTGTCAGACGCGAATATAAATACATGTTATTGTCTGACTTGAATAGGAATAGATGTGGTTGTGTAACTTTTAAACAGATGGTACTGTAGAACTTGAATATAAATAGATGTTATTGTATGACTTGAATATAAACAGATGTTATTGTTAGACTTTAATATAAAAGGATGTCATTGTCTAACTTGAATATAAATAGATGTTGCTGTCTGACTTGAATATAAACAAATGGTATTGTCTGACTTGAATATGAATAGATGCTATTGTCAGAGTTTAATATAAACAGATGCTATTGTAGGACTGTAAATGGAACAGATGCTATTGTCAGACTTGAAAACAAATAGATGCTCTCATCAGACTTGAATATACACTAATGTTATTGTGAGACTTGAATATAGACAGATGCTATTGCCAGACTTGAATATAAACAGATGTTATTGTCTGACTTGAATATAAGCAGAGGCTATTGTCATACTTGAATATAAACAAATGTGTTTTAATTCTACAATATAAATGGATGTTATAGTCTGACTTTAATATAAACAAATGTTATTTTCTGACTTTTAAATAAACAGATTTTATAGTCTGACTCGAATATAAACTTATGCTATTGCCAGACCTGAATATAAACACATGTTATTTTCGGACTTGAATATAAACAAATGTTATTGTCTGACTTTAATATAAATAGATTTTAGTGTCAGACTTTAATTTAAACAGATGCTATTGTCAGACTTGAAAACAAATAGATGCTCTCGTCAGACCTGAATATAAACAGATGTTATTTTCAGACTTGAATATAAACAGATATTTTTGTCTGACTTTAATATAAATAGATGTTATGATCTTACTTGAATATAAGCATATGTGATTGTCTGATTTTAATCTATATTAATGGTAGAATGATAAAAATATAAACAGACTCTAGTCTGCTTTTAATACAAATTTTTATGGTACTATTTAAATTAAATGTAGATAAATTTGTTTTTCATTGAAATCTAAATAATGGAACATAAAACTGTTAAACTTGAGTATAAATAGATGTTACCTGTTAAATATGTGTGAATTGCCTACGTATAAATATAATTTATCGTCTGACATTTAATATAAGCATATTTAAAACTTTAGTTTAGTAATCTTATATATAAAGTAAAATTAGTCGTTCAAACGTATTCTTAAGAACAATAAAATGTAACTCGGTTTAATTCCGTCCATAAATAATGTGAACGTATCTGAATTCGTTTCAAATGGCCACCATCTTAAAACAGGGACGTAACTTTGTATTTGCCCATACAGTAATATCTCCATTTTTATTGAAAATAAAATAATATTCATAAAAAACGGCATATTTAAAAACAAAAACCGGACAAATGCGAGTAAATAGTTTATGCTATGTCGAAATAATAAGTAATTAAACGAATGCTAAAAAATGAATGAATAAATCAATATTGATCGGTAGATAACGAACGTAAGAAAGATGAATGATAAAATGAATAATTGGAGTTTGGTAATCGAAAGAGCAACATAAGATGCGGAAACTTATTTCGAGTCGAAGTGTGTACAAAATAAATTGAAGATGGGATAGAGAAAGAAAGAATCGAACGCAGAGCTAAGCAGAATAAGAAGATGGAGAGATTGGGATCTAAGAAAAAATGTAGGACAAAAGACAGAATATGAGAAGAATTAGAAGAAACGGCAAAGGAGGAAAAGATAAAGAAAAACATGGAGAAGAAGAAGAGTAATAAAGAAAGAGGAGAATAATGAGAGTCAGAAAAAGAGTAAGAAGAAGACAAGGGGAGGGACAACAACAACAAGCAACAACAATAACATAAGTAATAGAAGTAGAAGAAGAAGAAGAAGAAGAAGAAAAATAATAAGAAAAAGCAGATGAAGAATAAGAAGAGGAACAACAACAACAAAAAGAAATTAAATATTAAAGGGAGACGACAAAACGCAAAGAAATAATAATAACAACAATAAAAGAGGGAAGAAGAAGAAGAAGAAGAAGAAGAAGAAGAAGAAGAAGAAGAAGAAGAAGAAGAAGAAGAAGAAGCCAACAAAAATAAATGCAGAAGAACGTCAGCAACAAAAAAATGAGGTGGGTATAAGGGAAGAATAAACAGGCGGAAGAAGAAAAAGAAGAAGAAGAAAAGAAGAAAAAGAGAAAGTAGAAGAAGAAGAAGAAGAAGAAGAAGAAGAAGAAGAAGAAGAAGAAAAAGAAGAAGAAGAAGAAGAAGAAGAGGAAAAAGAAGAAGAAGAAGAAGAAGAAGAAGAAGAAGAAGGAGAACAAGAAAAAGAAAAAGAAGAAGAAAAAGAAGAAGAAGAAGAAGAAGAAGAAGAACAGTAAATAAGTTGTAGTATTCAGAAGATGAAGATGAAAGATGATGAAGAAAAGGGGGCGGATGGATAAGAAAAAAAGAGAAGAAGCAGTAGAGTAAGATGAGGTAGTAGTAACAGAAGTAGAAAAAGAAGAAGAAAAAGAAGAAGAAGAAGAAGAAGAAGAAGAAGAAAAAGAAAACGAAAGAGGAGGAAGAAGAAGAAGAAAAAGTAAAAGAAGATTAAACAGATATGAGTTTTCTCCTGATAAAGAAGAAGAAAAAATCGACAGTAAAGTGAAGCAACAAATGAAGGAAATTAAGAAGAATAAGTATGGAAATAATAAATTAAGAATAAATGAAAAAAAAGAAAAAGAAAGAAAGAAAGAAATAATAAGTAAACATTGCAAAGTATCGTAATTTTCTCTCCGATAAAGGAAAGCGAACTGCATCGCTCAAGTCGACCATTCAGCGAAAGAAAAACGTGCAGAGTCAAAATGTAGACAAATCTGAAAGACAAAGGCGGCAAAAGAAGCGCGAAAAGTAGCGCCGGAAATTCAGTGGAATCCAAAATCGTCCTTTACTTTTGAAGATCCTTTAAGTTTCCTCTAAGTAAAGGGTGACCTTTGTTTTTAGCCCGACCCACATCAAAGTGGACCGGGGTTGAGCTGATGTCGCTCTTCACCCCCTGTGCCCTGGCATGGGAAGAATTACGCTCGGCAAGTGCTGGCGAATCGTAAGATTATGCCCATTCCAAGAATCTTTGCGTCGCTCCGCCCGCGACAATACGACTTAGAAAATACTTTTGAAATACCATTATATCAAAAGAATAGTATTAATATCTGTACGTGAATGTACGTAAACCTATATGTCAAAATAGCATATATATATATATATATATATATATATATATATATATATATATATATATATATATATATATATATATATATATATATATATATATATATATAAGGAGATTTAGTGAATTATAAGATTCCAATTGCTCAATGAATTAGAACAACAAGTCCATTATGGCGTACGGTCGTTTCCAAAACATTCTGGAAATACTTTATTTCATTCTTTTTTAAAAACCAACAAAAGCTACTCCAAAACGTGCCTTCATCAGCGCCTTTAGCACCACATCTTACAGAAATTCAAGGGAAAAATAACAAGTTCGTCTTAGAGGAACATTCATTGGCAGGAGGGCATACACAGCCAAATATTGGAAAAAGAATAAGTTACAGATATAAAGTAAAAATATAAAGATAAAACTGATAATGATAATAATAATAAAACCTTATAAACATTATAAAGATTAGTAAGAAAAAAATGAAAAAAATAAAAATAATAACAAAAATAATGAGTAAAAATAAAATAAAATAAAATAATATATATATATATATATATATATATATATGTTGAAAGGAGGAAAGCTCAGTTTAAAATAAATAAATATTATTTATTTATTTCAACAAATTACATTGTTATGGTTTTTCAAAAAATGTTTATACCTTTACGAAACAATGGTTTATAATGTGTCTACTCCTTTCTGCTTATTCAAAATGGCGTAACCGCGCTCAAAGACACGGGCTTTCTTTCTCACCAAGTCAATACCACCAGACGATGAAGAGGAAAAAAAAGAAGAAAAAAACACTTTGCTCTGACGAGGAATATTTTATATTCGAAAGCTTAGTTTGAAATAAATAAATATTATTTATTTATTTCAACAAATTACATTGTTATGGTTTTTCAAAAAATGTTTATACCTTTACGAAACAATGGTGTATAATGTGTCTACTCCTTTCTACTTTTGCAAAATGGCGTAACCGCGCTCAAGGACACGGACATTCTTTCTCACCAAGTCAATACCACCAGACGATGAAGAGGAAAAAAAAGAAGAAAAAACACTTTGCTCTGACGAGGATTATATTTTATATTCGAAAGCTCAGTTTAAAATAAATAAATATTATTTATTTATTTCAACAAATTAGAGTGTTATGGTTTTTCAAAAAATGTTTATACCTTTACGAAACAATGGTTTATAATGTGTCTACTCTTTTCTACTTATTAAAAATGGCGTAACCGCGCTCAAAGACAGGGACATTCTTTCTCACCAAGTCAATACAACCAGACGATGAAGAGGGAAAAAAAGAAGAAAAAAACACTTTGATCCGATTAGGAATATTTCATATTCGAAAGCTCAGTTTAAAATAAATAAATATTATTTATTTATTTTAACAAATTACATTGTTATGGATTTTCAAAAAATGTATATATATATATATATATATATATATATATATATATATATATATATATATATATATATATATATATATATATATATATATATATATATACTTAGGCAGCATTTCTTTATTGATGCATGTTTGATTGAACAACAGGGACAATTCCTGTTTGTTTATTTTTAACCATCTGTTCATGTTGACGGACTAATGATCTAATGTTCGGTTCGAGCGTTAACAGGAACTCGCCAAAACTGCTAACGTTTTCGACTCCCATGAGTCTTCTTTAAGCACGTGAGGAGTTATGCAAACTAAGACTGGTGAATTTTGATTCATTATTTGTGTTTGTTCTTTCCAGCTTCATATCAATACGACACTCTGCATTGGCCCCAGCCTTCTAAATATATTTACTACAATTCTTATCAATGTTTCAAGCAAACGCCCATTCTCTGTTAATATATATATATATATATATATATATATATATATATATATATATATATATATATATATATATATGTATATAACGAAAGATTAATGTTTAAAAAACTCGCCTTATTGCGTTATTTCAAGGAAATTAGATAAAAATAAATAATGTTAATCTATACGATATTACAAATTCCCATGATTTAATAAACATTAGGTTGGTGCAAAAACAATGGCGTTTTCTCACATATGTCATATCTATATGCTTTCTGAATTAATTTATTGATACATATAGAGCTGTTATAGGTCATTTTAAAGCGCGTTTGTCGCTCTATCGAATCGTGTTATTCGTTTTCATCTTTAATCACGTCAATTATTGTTTTTGCAGGCTTTTCGACAGCATGAGCAAAATTGAAATCCGCACGATATTCTTGTTCCAGTTTTAACTAGGCCGAAAATCTGCCGAGACAGCTCGTGACATCAATGATGCGTTTGGCCCAGGAACCACTAACGAACGTACGACACAAAGGTTGTTCAAGAAATTTCGCAATGGTGACGAGAGCCTCGAAGATGAAGAGGGTCAAGGCCGGCTGACTGCGATTGATAACGACGATCTGAAAGCCTTAATTGAAGTCGATTCTCGCAAAACCACACGAGCAGTTGCTGATGAACTCGAGGTCGACCACTCAACAGCCGTTCGCCATTTGAAGTTTAAAAAGCTGGATAAATGGGTGCCGCACGAATTGAACGATAATCAAAAAAAAAATCGTCGTTTTGAGATGTCTTCTATGCTCTTGCTGCACAACAAAACTGTCCATTTCTCAAGCGAATTGTTACGTGGGATGAGAAGTGGATCCTCTATAACAATCGGCGACATTCGGCACAGTGGTTGGATGCCGGCGAAGCACCAAAAAATAATGATGGTGACTTCTTGTTGGTCTGTGACGGTCTCATCCATCACAGCTTATTGAATCCGGGCGAAACGATTACGGTGGAGAAGTACTGCCAACAAATTGACGAAATGCGCCAGAAGCTCCAACGTATGCGCCCGAGATTGGTCAATATGCAGGGACCAATTCTCCTCCATGACAACGCTCAGCCGCATGTTGCACAACTGACCCTGCAGAAGCTGAATCAAAAGGGGCTATGAGACTCTGCCTCATCCGCCATATTCACCGGACCTCTCCCCCACCGATTATCACTTTTTCAAGCATCTCGACAACTTCTTGCGCCAGAAATGCTTCAAAAGCCGAGATGATGCTGAATCAGCCTTCAATGTCTTCATCGCTTCCGGAACTCTGGATTTTTATGATAATGGAATAAGTAAACTTGTTTCCCATTGGCAAAAATGTATTGATTCTAATGGTTTTTATTTTGATTAATAAAGTTTGGTATAAAAGAAGTTATGGTCTTTTGAAGTTGAACGTCAAAAAACGCCATTGTTTTTGCTCCAACCCAATACTTCTAATAAAATTCAGCTTAATGATTTACACGAACAGCTTCAACTCGAGGTGTAATCGATATTTCCCCTAAATCCAAGCCTAATTTCCCAAGAAAAATAAGTTATCTAAATAAAAAATGGTGTTTATAATTCACATCTAGTCCAATTTGTCAGAATACAAAAGAAGACATTTCATAATTCAGATTGTTTATCTATCTGTGATGTTTTTTAAAAAAAAAAACGTTACTTTTAAACTCAAATTATTATCCGGCATTGCAGCTTTCTTTTTTTTATTATTTCAGTGTAAATTCTCAGAAATCAAAGGGCCCACGTCCTGTGATCCAGACTTGATCTCTATATGAGATACATCGATATCCGCCTGTTCTATTAAAGGTCTCCGTTACCTCTCACGCGTTCAGTTAGTAAAGAAATGAGGAACATTACTTTTTCTTTCTACCAATTCACTATGTTATAGTATATCTTTCTGGTGGGGTATCCAGTTTAGTGCTGTTACTAGAAAACACATCACTTGAAAAAAGTAAATTATTTTTTTACAGATGGTCAAGTGGAGATATTTACACACTCCATTGTGTCGTATTGTATAATAGCCGTCCCCCAGCAGAACCTTACAACTGAATGTCAGGTGACTCGCATTCTTTGATTTTGTTTGGCAGACCGCGCACTTGTTATCGTTACTGAGACCACACATCTTCTTAAAAGTATTGATCATCAAGCCTAGATCTTGGCCAGCCATTATCATCCTCTTTTTTATGATTTTAGTTCGGTTAGTTTGAAGTGATCAAGGGTCCCCGTTTGCGGATAACACTTGATTTCCCTATGAGTTAAATTTATATCCGAACACTCCCTTTTAGGGGTGCTATCTGTACTTCGCTACATTTTAGTATTCTAGGGATTGTATTTGAGTATTTGATTAGAGTTTTTTTTATCATACCAAAACGCAGTTAGTTTAAAATGTTTAATTGTTTAACTAATGTAAACTATAGGCTCGCATCATAAACTTGCATGACCTTAATTCCAGAAAGATTAATCGTTCCATCATAGAAATGTTTTTTGTTTTTTTTTATTTTTTATTTTTTATTTTTAGCGAAAAAATTTATCGTTAGTCAGATTTCATATCTAATTATTTATTTTATTGTAAGAATACATGATTATTTTGGTTTTGGATTGATTTTTGCTATAATCGTTGGAATGCAACTATCAAGTATATATGCTCGGAAGTTTGAAATACAAATTCATTGAGCTTGCAATTTGAAATATTTTCGGATAGTATATTAGGTATATACTTAAATATATATTTAGTAAAAACTCACAAATATATATATATATATATATATATATATATATATACACACACACACACATATATATATATATATATATAAGGTTAATACACCAAAAGATATAAGAGGCAACTAATATCTTTAATTAGTGAACATCCGGATAAAAATGAAGCTCAACATACAGGATAGAGCATTAATAGCAATAGATGAAATGAAAGAATAAAATAAAGTGTGAATCAAATTTTATTACAGTTCAATGTTCAGATAAAGTATTTTAAAGTCCCTAACTCATGAGTTTTCAGAGAAAATCTTCTAAGAGGACCATTACCGCAATGACATTACTGCAGGTAATAAAAATTTAACTTTGAAAATATATAAAAGAAATATATATGAAAATACATAAAGGTATATAAAAAAACACATAAAGGTATATAAAACATCAAATATATCGGCCCAAAACATACTTTTTTGTAAACCTATACAGTTCATCCAAGTCAAAAAGTTTCAAATAGCTCCAGAAAAGATCTCAAATAGGTTGATTAAAAAATAATCCAAGTGGTGGATTGTGGTCCAAAAACAAAAAAAAGTTATCCAGGCGGGAAATTTGTTTGCTATTGATGCAGTAGATAACAGTGAAAAGTGTATTCAAGGTGTATGCAAATTAATAAAACGATAGAGAAAACGATAGATAAAACAAATCATATGACAAGTTCACAAAACTCACTTGGTGTTGAATATTATATTGTCCAAATTCAGGGTACTTATGAGCTGATAGGAGTAATGCAAACCATAACTTCCTGTTTAATGCAAACTCCGCTAAATCCAATTCGAATAAAATTAAACTGACCTGATGTATTCGGCCATTTTTCCTTCCGGGTCCGATAAAATTATTCCAAAGAAAAAAATTACATTCGAAGGTAATCAAGTTCGCGTAAGCCTAGTAGACAGCGTAGCGAATCCGAAAACGAAAACTTCTCCTTGATAAGACAAAAGTAATTGAACATCTTTGTCTGAACATTGAACTGTAATAAAATTTGATTCGCACCTTATTTTATTCTTTCATTTCATCTATATATATATATATATATATATATATATATATATATATATATATATATATATATATATATATTTAAATAGATTTTTTGTGGTACAAAATTTTATTATACATTTCAATAAAATAATGGAGCAATCTTGAATAAAGGGCAATATCACAAGTAAAAAGTAAGAAGAGGGGAAAAAATTTTCGATGTATAATTATCGAATAAAACAATTAAGAAGTTTTGTTACGAATAAAAGTGGAAAAAAAACCAATCCAAGGTACCTTTCGTCCGACACATTTTCAAGGGGGAACGTCGGTGGAATATGGTTTTAAAGTAATAAAAACAGAAAAAATGGTTTTTACAAGGGGAAAGAGATAAAATAAATTATAAACAACCATGGAGAGCAAAAAAAAAATAAAACAAGAAAAAAAAAGAAAAAAAGGCACAAATCACAGGAAAAGAATGAACTATCGCCAAAATCTTAGAAACAATCACGCAAAATGGATAAAAGTATAATCGACATACTGCAGGCAAACTTTTTTTGTTTGTTTAGAGGTCTCTAAATAGATTTAATTTGTGAGACAACTCCTTTTGCCTGCAGAGTAAGGGTTTTCGTCTGGTAACGCTCACGGCCTCCAGAACCATCAGATGGTGTTTAGAACGGGCCTTGTGCACGATACGAAACCAATCATCGGTATAGTTCTCG
>OY744519.1:9340930-9348430 GCA_963556195.1 Sepiola atlantica | reverse complement strand
ACTGGCCTTGTGCCTAACTCCTGGAGAGGAGTAAATAATACTGTGTCTCCGACAGCCAAAAGAACACGGTGCTCTTATCAACCCTGAACCAGTTTTCGCGACGTTCGACTCGGAAGCTTTCGGCTGTTCTACGCAAACGCCCGAGAGTTGACAAGCCGATTTGTACTAGACGACATTTTCGATACGGTACTGCGTCCTATGATAATAATGTGTTGTTTTTTTGTTGTTGTTGTTAGGGTTACGGTTAGGGTTTAGGGTTAGGGTTAGGGTTAGGGTTAGGGTTATGGTTTATGTTTAGGGTTAGGGTTAGAGTTAGGGTTAGGGTTAGGGTTAGGGTTAGGGTTAGGGTTAAGGTTGGGTTTAGGGTTAGAGTTTAGGGTTAGAGTTTAGGGTTAGGGTTAGGGTAAGGAATTTTTTAAAGAAACAACAAAGAAAATTAAACATATTTACATTAATTTTTTTGAAAGAAACAACAGGAAAAAAACATAGCGAGGTTACTGTTATAAAATGAATGCTGTATTTTTATTTACAAGGAATTTTTTTGAAGAAACAAAAAAATACGTACCAAAATTACTTTTATCACGACATATTTTTTTAATTTTATTATTTATTCTTACTTGCTCGCGATGATACTGCAATGCAAAGCTGTTCGTAATTTCCTGATAAAAAATCCGTCTTCGAAAGCACTTATTTTCACTTTGTAACAAAGTTATCGGCTGCTCGCTGCTTCGGCTCGTCAACACTTGGGCGTTTGCGTAGGACAGCCGAACGATTCCGAGTCAAACGTCACGAAAGCTGGTTCAGGATCGATATCAGTACCGAAAAAACATATACATAGGCTTAACTACCACGATGTTGTCGAGGAGATTGACGATGAATTTGTCGGATACTAGCGCCATAGCCCAACACTTAAATAACGACCATTCCTGCCCCTGATCGGAATTCAGAAAACTCCTGGTAGAAAATACCAATATCTTAGAATATAGTATTAACAAACAAAAACTCCATATATTAGAAGCCCTATATATGAAAAAACGTAATTAACAGAATTAACTTCAATACCAGTAATAATATACTAAAATGTCTATAATGCTAACTATAGTTTCGTACTTATTATATAATTCCCGCCAAAACCATCTATAATACGAACACATGGTCTTTACCTTATTGACCTCATTCTCCTGAAGATGGACCCGGATGGGTCTGAAAGTACTTTATTTTTTTTTGTTTTTACATAGTTCACCCAAAACAAAGCAGGCCGCCACTGTAGATGTAAGGGGCTACTGAGAATAAAGAGTGACGGTTTGTGGGAGGGGCAACCTAATTAGGAGCTGAGCAGCGAGATGTCTGTTGACATTAATTTTAAATTTCTGCATGTCAATCACGTCAATAAAGCAGGAAGCAGCGAGGGAGTTCCAGGGTCCAGCAGCACGAGGAAAGAAGCTTTTGGAGTAGAAAGCTGTTCGGTATCTGGGGACCTCCACAGTAAGTGGATGGGATTTGGCAGGTTGTCGGGTTGGTCTAGTGAATTTACGTCGTGGGGATACCAGAGCAGCAAGCTCATCAGAAAACAATCCATTTAAGTACTTGTAAAACAGGCACAAGGAAGCAACATTGCGGCGATGGGACAGGGGCTGGAGCTTGGTGGAAAGTGAAGGACCTATCAAGTTGATGACTCTTTTTTTACCTTGTCTAAGAGGGAGAGACTAGTGGATGATGTCCCAGCCCAGATGTGGCAACAATACTCCATGTATGAACGAATAGTGGCTTTGTAGAGATATAGGATAATGCCAGGTGTAACACAATCAATCAATTACCATAATTTTTATTTATTTTATTTTTCTCACCTTCCTCATATTTCGACTTCGACGTATTTTTCCCTTCCTTGATTTTTATGAGTTTTCCATCGTCTTACAAACAAAATTATTATTTTTCAATTATTTATGTTTTTCATATTTTACGCGCGTTTCACAGCTCAGTCAAGAAAAAAAAATGTATTTTTATATAATTTTGATTTTAACATCGCTGATCATAAGACAGTTGGTCATTTAGTAGTAATGGGGGAAAAATATAAATCCAGAACAAAAGAAAGATGGGAAACGCCTAAGAAGAAGGTTCGATAAAAACCATTGATATATATATATATATATATATATATATATATATATATATATATATATATATATATATATAAATATATATATATATATATATATATATATATATATATATCGTCGAAATTTGTAATTAAAAATTACACTTCTCAGACCCAAAATACATTAGGAAGAAGCAATCTAATATATCAGTTTCAATGCTCCATGCTCTGACAATAACAATAAAACTAATTCTTACATCGGTTTTACTACCACAACACTTTCACGAAGATTAACCGTACATCTCTCTGACACTAGCGCCATTTGCCAACACCTATAAAACATGACGGCTCCCCCATCAATATAGACACATACTAGTTAACAATACTAAAATAATACATCACGATACCAACACCAACACAATAACAATTCTTGAAGCCCTCTACATAAAAACTAAACATTCCACAATCAATAATGTGAATTACGAAACTAGTCACAATATGTTTAAGTGTCTAGCGTAGTAATTAACATAACCTATTTCATAGCCATCAAGTTTGAATCTTGAACGCGCCCAAGACATAATCAAATTCTTAACAGTGAAGCAATCAAACTTTTGAATCTTCCACACTCTTAGCACGTAATCACGCTCTCATATAACGTCTCACTTTTATAGACCCCTCCTTTTATATATATATATATATATATATATATATATATATATATATATATATATATATAAACATTTTTTGCTGTTAATTTAGGGTAGTCATTGTCAAACAAATAAAAAGCTGTTAAAAAAGGGTTTGAAAAAGATTACGTAATGTATTCAGGAGTCCAAATGTTGTCGTTAAAAAGCTGAGTGTGTGACAGTGGTCAGCTGAGTTCATACATCCTGTGTGCGTAGAAGTCCGTGGGAAATGTGAAGAGGCGAGAATAAAGGTATCCGATTAAAAGGATCCATTTATTTAACAACAACCATACAATCTCTGTTTTTAAATCCATATTTGTAACCCATTAAAACACTAATCTGCCTGGAAGCTTGGAATTTGGCAATGACTACTTCACTATACATTGAACTTTGACCAGTAACCTTAATTCTGGATCCTCACTTGAATATATATATATATATATATATATATATATATATATATATATATATATTCCTTTTATTTTTTATCTATGTACGTATAAGTTTCGTCTTTTTAAATCGGGGCTCATCAGCATAGAGATATAACTATTCACTACTAGTCGCGTGATTCGAAACCCCTGGCTACGAGTATTTTACAACTCAAATCCTTACACCTAGAACAATACAGCCACCGTTGAATAGCTAAATAAACAGTAATAATATTAACACATATTCGGCTGCGTTGACGTCGTTCTACTTAATGATGGGAACGATGCATTTATAGCTAGCGACGTCATGCTGTGTTAATACTACACTTGCAGTGCATATCTAGAGGGTTTTCTAGGTGCTACAAATAATAAATATTTGTTTTGTTTAATATCTATGTACGTATACATTCATCCTTTTTAATTGGAACTCATCAGCATGCAGATATAACTATTCACTACTGGTCACGAGATTCGAAACCCCGGTCTACGAGTATTTTACAACTCTAGAACCATACGGCCACCGCTGAATAGCTAAATAAACAGTGATAATTTTAACATATATTCGGCTGCTTTGACGTCATGTTGTGTTAATACTACACTTACAGTGTCCATCTAGAGAGTTTGTGCTACAAATAATAAATATTTGTTTTGTTTATTATATATATATATACATATATATGTATATATATATATATATATATGCATATATATCATCGAACCTTGTAATTAAAAATAACACTCATCAGACCCAAAATACATTAGGAAGAAGCAATGTAATATATCTATTTCAATGCCCTATGCTCCGATAATAACAATAGAACAAATGCTTACATCGGTTTTACTACCACAACACTTTCACGAAGATTAACCTTACATCTCTCTGACACTAGCGCCATTTGCCAACAAAACATTTATATGGAACAAAACGTAGATTTAGTATAAGGAACGTTTATGTTTTTGTCTTTTAAGGGAAGTGGTGTCTGATCAACTCTGCTGGGAAGCCATGAAATTAAATACTGTCTTGTTTTTAAATTCCCGAAACAGTTTTTCATGGTAAACAACTGATGATCCCTTAAAATAGTATTAGAAACAAACTAATATAATAACTGTAAAAAATAAATTGACTTACATGAGTGATTTTCCACTGGAAGACTTGGGACTATAAGTTTTTTTGTTTTTTTGTTAATATAGTTTTAATGGTTGAGAAACTTCCGAGACGATATATATATATATATATATATATATATACATGCATATCAAAATCAAAATAGAATGCTACTTAAACTATTGTCTACCATCCTTATTCCAAGTATAATGAAAATGTATTATATGCGTTTACTTATAGAAAATGTCTTAAATTAAAAGCTTAAGCTAGACGAAGCTTCAGAACAATTGAAATTTAGAGATTCTTAGATAATTAGTATCTAATGCCTATGAATCTAATTCAGTGCAAATATGAAATATTTAAATTCTCAAATTCTTCGTTTATGCCCACATCATGCTTCCCTTAACCCTTTTAAATATTCCGGATGGTGCTCAGTAAAAATGGTACATGTAAAAATGGAACCTGAAAAATGGCACGATAAATATGGCACCAATAAAAATGGTATTGGAAAAATGGCACAAGTTAATAAATAGTAAAAGATGGCACAAAGCGAGAACAATTCGGTAACGGTAAATTATCATTGTTCAGGATTGGCGAATTAGGGGCGAGGTAGTCTCTCTCGCCTTTATGTTTTATTATTTCATTATTTCTTATAAAAATACTTTATCTCTGTTATATGCATCAGGAAAATCAGGCCCTACGTAGAATTGAGGTAGAGAATTGAAGCTAGTATATATTCACACGAAATCACCTACGGGAAACGAGCGAGAACCGGCGCCGGCTGGCTGGAGAAAGCGTGTAAAGTGTCAGTTATAATTATCTATACACAATGGGAGAACAAAGCCAGAAAGAGCTGAATGTTGATAACGGCTGTACAATTTTGGTCAAGAGTCTTTTGGTCACTCCCCTCCCCATGGTAGAGAGAGAGAATAAGTCTTTTATGATAACAGGAAAGAAAACAATCCAACCAGAGAGAGAGGGGAGAGGGAGAGGGAGAGTAAGTCAGTATGCCCCACCCTGGCCCCGAGAGAGAGGGAAGGAGTGGAGAAATGGGCTGGAGAAAGAAAGGGTGTAATGATATGCCTTTCTCGGAACGAGAGGACCTTTGTTGTTGAAACGAGAAGACGTTACGGGCAGTTAGAAATTGGAATTCGGCCTGGACGGTAGTGTTAGCCGGAGCTGAGATACGAGCCGGCCAAGCGGCGGATCGCGCGAAAGGCCCCTCGTTTGGATGACGTTGCCCGTGGTATTCCCCACCACTGTTTCTCCAAACATAGATTAAGCTAAAACTTAATTAACGACTTGGAAACCGTAAATAGAGTTTCATGCACAGAGAGACGAGATAGTTAGTAAACAAAGCCATTATCGAAAAGCAGACTTTAATTCACCGTTTTAAAAACAGTTGTTATCTTAATAATTAATTGGATACAAAAGGAAACCGTTAAATTATTCCTGTTGTCAGTTTGTTGTTTGAGTAACCTTGCCTTCACAGCAAATCAAGCTATCATCATCATCCGACCGAGAGGAGTTTCGAACCATTTTTCTTTTTCTGTCGCTTCGATATCACGAGCCCAAAGAGCGTGTTCACAGTCTAGAAGGATTCCTGCACCGAGGACCAGACGTGTGAGTACCGAGATAGAGGCGCGAGTGGACCACTTAAGTTACAAGTGGTTCAGTGACGCCAGATCAGAGTGAGGTATCTGTATTACTCGGCACTGCGACCTAAGTTTACATTTGATGCCGTCACTAAGGAAGAAGGGTGTGGGGTCCCGCGTTACATCTCTAATATTGAGCATATCTCTATCACGCATCCATTCCAATATAAAACAATTATTTTATAACACGTAATATATATTAGAGATATAGATATATAGATAGATAAATAGATAGATAGATAGATAGATATGTACATACATACATACATACATAGTAAGTTATGAAAATATATTCATGGCAATTAAGCTACACAGAGGCTTCCGCGTTTCATCCCCGTAGGAAATCATCAGGCTTAAATGTATGGAATGTAGCTTAATTGCCATAAATATATTTTCACAAGTTACTACCTAGCTCTAATCACGTCTTGGGCACTGTTAAAGTAAATACTGAAAATTAATACATAAAATATTATATCTCCTTACAACATTTTATGTGGATACGTGAAATAATAATTATATATATATATATATATATATATATATATATATATATATAATTATTATACAGCATTTCACTCTATATCTTATCTTATTTTATATACACCATTTATTTAATACAATTTGAAAAATAGATTTCTCTATTAGTTATTATTAAATAGCGTCATTAATAATATTCCTTCACACTGAATTTCATGTATACATCAATATACATATTTACACCATAATTTTCATATTTTCTTCATATAATCTTAACATATTAAACTTAAACCCATACATAATATGTCTGATATTATCAATTCTAATATCTTTTCAATTTATTTTCATCCTTAAAAATAATACTTAATAGAAATAACTATTTAATTAGATAGTTATTTACATCGGCTATATATTTTATATAGCCTACACTATATTGTTAGATTTAATCCACTAATTGTATTTATTTTATTGTTTCATTTCTTTGTATTCATTTTAACCTTTCTAATATTCTACTGATTTTCTTTTTACATATGACATTTGTATTATACATTATCCTATTTAATGATATTTCGATAAACCTTTTCAGTAGATATTCTCAAGGAAAAACAAATATTTTAAGATTTACCCTTTTTCAAAACTTATTTTAATTACCACTTGAAAACAGATGTTATATATTAATTGTAAATATCTCATCTAATATAGAATGGTGTGTTTCTCTAATTTTTAACCTGCTTAAAAACATTTTCCTAATTTGGAACCATTTAATTTTCGGTTTAAACTGAATTATCTCCCTTAACTTTTTTCTTTTAAATTACCGATTACTCGGAAAGTAAAAGACATTTAAATTTCGAGTAGTCTTAGCACTTACTCAATAGGTTAGTATATATATTACTTTTAATTAATAATATATTAGTACAAATGTATTATAAGTTCCTATTATATTTTTTAGTTTTAAGTCTCAAAAGCTTTCTTCGACTATAAAAGCTGTTTTATTTACTTACGTACATGTTTACAACATGAGGCGACTTACAAATTTTTATGAATAAATATAATA
>OY744519.1:9243430-9338430 GCA_963556195.1 Sepiola atlantica | reverse complement strand
AGAGAGAGAGATATATAGATAGATAGGTAGATAGATAGATAGATAGATAGATAGATAGATAGATGGAAATAGGCTGAAATATATATAGATCGATAGATAGATAAATAAATTGAGATAGATATGGATTGATATATATATATATATATATATATATATATATATATATATATATATAAAGAGAGATAGAGAGATAGATAGATAGATAGATAGATAGATAGATAGATAGATAGATAGATAGATAGATAGATAGATAGAGCGCTACGGTGACCAATTCTTCGATCCTAGCAAATTATCCGGCTTATCAGGTATCTTGTTGATTTTGTTCCTCCTCCGCCTCTCCTCCTTCTTTTTTCTTGTTCGTTGTCTGCTCTACGGTGTAGTTATTAATAGAATCGCTTTTAAATAATGAGAACATATTTTAGTTGTTTTATCCAGTATAAAGTTTATATATATATATATATATATATATATATATATATATATATATATATATATATATATATATATATATATATATATATATATATATATATATATGAAGATAGAAAAAATAAGAGTGATAAACATGTTCGAATGTCCAAATTTATTTCAAATTTCGATTGTTCAATGGAAGGTGTATTCTGTAATAAACCAGTGTTTATTGTTCTTTCCTTAAGCCAAGGCTTTTCAAAGATCGAAATCTTATCATCAGAGGAGAAATACAGATAGATAAGTTTGCTGTAGAAAAAGCCAAAGTTTAAATATTTGAGAAGTATTAAAACATTATTAAAATGTGGTGAAAAAGGTTCGTGTAAAAAGGATATGTGGCTTGTCCAGATGGTAAATTGTCCTTTGAAGGAGTGTCCGTTGAGGAGATTTTTGAGAAGACGAAAAAAAGAAAATTTTTCGTAAGAGCAGTATGGAGAAAGTGTTCAAAAAGAAAGAAATCCAAAAGTGAAATGTTGAAATCTAAAACGTAGATGGAGCGCACTTAAATGGAATTGAAGTAAGAAATCCGGCCATATATATATATATATATATATATATATATATATATATATATATATATATATATATATATATAATACCCACCGCCTCACCCATAGTGGAATGGCTGCGGCTCTCACAAGGCACGAACGCTGTATTTTGCTATCCAGAAAAAATGATGTGATAAGCTTATTGGTTATTGTGACGCAATATTCTGGCACTATGGTCTAATCTTATTGATCTTATAATGGAAGTGTACTAAATATTGCGACATAGATAGATAGATAGATAGATAGATAGATAGATAGATAGATAGATAGACACAAGTTATGTTTAAAACCCAAATACTTACGGCTTTGCCCTCACGGCCGTTGTCAACAACTCTGTAAATCAGCGAGAGATTAATTCTGTTTAAAGGTAGCTGTCGTAGAGAGTTCGACTTTTGTAAGAAATAATGCAGTTAAGCCACAATGACGGCTATGTAAATACTACTCGCTAGAGAGCCCAGCCTTGTTTCGGGGCGACAAATAATTAATTATAAATAATTGTTTTTATCAACATACGTATACGTTTCATTCTTACGGGTATATATATATATATATATATATATATATATATATATATATATATATATATATATATATATATATATATGAGAGAGAGAGATATGGTACACGTATTGTATTAGTTTCTATAAATGTAAATCCGTTGAAACTCCAGTGTTTATAAAAAGTGCTCAATAAAAAGTAGAGCTGTTCTTAAGTGTACCATTTTTGTATACGAACATTATTGGTTACATATGGGCATACATGTTTCGGTTGTGCTCTTCACAGAGATTTTTTTCATAATTTAGTATCAGGTTACATTCTTTACTTGTTAAATCTTTCAATTAGTTTCTATCTTTTTTATTCTTTTTTATTAGCTGCCTTCTAATTCTTTCCTTTTTCTATTGTTTTATTACCCACTTAGCCTGGATTCCTTTCTTCTCTATTAAACACTTTAAAGTTTTAATCTATTTACAAACATATTACAGGCATCAATATTAGATCTTTATATAAAATACACACGTGGGCACAAATTAATAGATACACAAGTACATATATAAACAAATATATATATATATAAAAATATACAAAAAATTTTTTTTTTAAATAACAGACGCAAATATATACGAAAATATACATACACGGATATACACATATATACACATACATTCATTTCCAAGCATAAATATCTGGTCAATATATGAAATACACACTATATATATATATATATATATATATATATATATATATATATATAAAATATTTGTATCCTAAAGTACTTTTTTCGGCCATTTTAAGCGCTTTCGATCAGCGCGATCATTTTAAGGAGTTGTTCTTTGAATGCTATATTTTGTTTTTGTTTAAGTGTTTTAATTATTTTGCTCGGTAATTTTGGCGGGAGAATTGGAGTAAATGAATTTGTTGTTCATTTATGTATTTGTGTATTTATTGTTTTTATTATTATTTTATTGTTTTATATAGTTAATGGTTTATCAATTTATTTTTATTGTGGAATACACAACTCTTTTCTTTTTGTTTTACATACCATCTATTCGACACCAGTGCAATTTAACACGACCATTTACACTAAAACCATGCACAAAAATAATCGTACACGCCGATTAAAAATCTTAGAAGCATTATATATACAAAGAAACAACCTTAATAGTATAGCCTTTTTCAAATGTATTTTATGATTTAATTAAAAAAATAAAAATAAAATAAATATGCAATCACATAAAAAGATATATTTTCTACAATTAAAATAGATAGATAGATAGATATATAGATATACTTATATGGATTGATCGATACGGACTGAAATAGACAGCTAGGCGGATATATATGAATAGGTTTTGTTTGGTTCGGTTTACGGCATATCAACCATTTATGCCGAAGAAAGTTGTCAACTGTAATTCTTTAGGTTGGATAATTACTTTATATTACTAGAATGCATTGCTCTCACAATATATAACATTATACTTAGAAAATATTTCTTCCAGAAAACATTAGTCTTAGAAAGAAATTTACAGACAAGATACAATCATCACTCTTATAAAATACCACTTCTCGAAAACATTACTCTTTAAATACATTGCTTCTAGCATACATTGCACTCACAATGAATTGAATCACTCTTAGAAAACATTTCTCCAAACACGTATCTAAATTGGAAATTGATTATATATATATATATATATATATATATATATATATATATATATATATATATATATATATATATATATATATATATATATGGGAAGAGAAGGATGAAGGTAATCCGACGTGATGGGAAAATGAAAAAGGAAAACCAAAAAATGGATGTTTTTTATGTGTACATCAACGTTTCGTCTTTATTTATAAGACTTCATCAGGATGATAATATAGAGAAAAAAATGTCATGCAAGTACAGATACAAGTACGGACGTCCACCCAGTAGTGGTCATTATTTTATTTTATTTTTCCTCCCAATATGTCTACCCTACATGTATCTGTACTTGCATGACATTTTTTTCTCTATATTATCATCTTGATGAAGTCTTATAAATAAAGACGCAATGTTGATGTACACATAAAAAACATCCATTTTTTGGTTTTCCTTTTTCATTTTCCCATATATATATATATATATATATATATATATATATATATATATATATATGTGTGTGTGTGTGTGTGTATGTGTATGTGTGTGTGTAGAATGATTAAAATAAATAAATTTACAACATTTTTATTACAGTTCTGAGAATTCAAGATCAACAACGGTTAGGCGTACGATCGATTCGGAGACGTGTAGGAATTGTTTTCATTCCCTTATTTTTTTAACATGATTTCCAATATGTAAATTCTTCAACGCTTTATACAAACAGTCACAAATAAAGGTACAGTGATAACATCAGCATATTCTCACTTATTTTCTGCACATATGTTATTTATACAAAGAAATATGCAAAAGCATGCACATAAAAACTAATATTTGATATATTTAAAAAAAAAAAAAAATAATAATAATAATAATAATAATAATAATAATAGTAACCGTAACAATATTAATAATATTATTTACAATTGTAATAAGAGTAATAACAGTGAAAATCATCTATTATATTAATAGTAATAATACTGATTATAATAATAAAAATAATGATAATATTAATAGTAATAATACTGATTATAATAATAAAAATAATGATAATATTAATAGTTATAATACTGATTATAATAATAAAAATAATGATAATATTAATAGTAATAATACTGATTATAATAATAAAAATAATGATAATATTAATAGTAATAATACTGATTATAATAATAAAAATAATGATAATATTAATAGTAATAATACTGATTATAATAATAAAAATAATGATAATATTAAGAGTAATAATACTGATTATAATAATAAAAATAATGATAATATTCATAGTAATAATACTGATTATAATAATAAAAATAATGATAATATTAATAGTAATAATACTGATAATAATAATAAGCATAATGATAATATTAATAGTAATAATACTGATTATAATAATAAAAATAATGATAAAATTAATAGTAATAATAATAATAGTAGTAGCAGAAATAATGGTTATGCTGATAACAATAGGGATAGTAAAAGAGATAAAAGATTATAAGTCTATATTGGATATTATTGGATAAAAAAGAATAATAGTAATACTAATTCGAGGACATAACAGTAATAATGACCACAAGAACACTAATGTTGCCATTGCAACTAGAACTGTCATGTGATTGAACAGTATATATTTTTATTTATACTTACATTTGTTACTACATATGTGTATACATGTTTCAGCTATGACCTTTTATCAAAGTCTACCTTCTGTCAGATGGCTAAAGAAGATGGATTTTGGAAAAGGTGGTAGCTGAAAAACCTCTCTCTCGTTGACCTGATAAAGCTAGACTTTGAAAAAGTCGTAGGTAAAACATGTATACACATATGTAGTCAAAAATGTTTGTATAGATAATAATGTATACTAAAATACAGATGTACTTGTTATTGAGCACTATCTTATAAACAGTGTAGCTTCATTCAATTTACACCTTGAACACAGTATATCTATCTATCTATCTATATATATATATATATATATATAAGTATAATTTATTATTTATACAAACATTATTGGTTACATATGTGCATACATGTTTCGGTTGCACTCTTCGCAGAAAGTCAACACATGCACATATGTAACCAATAATGTTTGTATAAATTAAAATGTATACTTATAAACAGCTCTACTTGTAATTGAGCACTTTTTATAAACACTTGAGTTTCAACGGATTTACGTCTACAGAAACTAATACAATACGTGTACTATATATATATATATGTATGTATATATATATATATATATATATATATATATATATATATATATATATATATATATATATATTATTCGGTACAGACAATCAGTACAACATCGGTACCATTGGTTTCAAGCTTCAGCTTTTTTGTCACTTGGTAGAGAAAACTTGGTAGAGTATATATATATATATATATATATATATATATATATATATATATATATATATATTTAAGATATCTTAAATTAGTGAACATCCGGATAAAACTGAAGCACAATATACTGGATAGAGCATTAATAGCATTATATAAAGTGAAATAATAAAATAAGGTGCGAATCAAATTTTATTAGAATTCAATGTTCAAGCAAAGTACTTTAAAGTCCTTAACTCATGAGTTTTCAAAGAAAATTATTCTCCTCAGAGGACCATTACCGCAATGACATTACTGCAGGTAATAAAATTAAA
Organism: Sepiola atlantica; assembly: GCA_963556195.1. Lineage (NCBI taxonomy): Eukaryota > Metazoa > Mollusca > Cephalopoda > Sepiida > Sepiolidae > Sepiola > Sepiola atlantica. The sequence goes on along the minus strand of OY744519.1, from coordinate 9,332,611 downwards.
CTTTGGAAATATATAAAAATATATATAAAAATACATAAAAGTATATAAAACATCAAATATATGAGCCCAAAACATACTTTTTTGTTAAAGCTATACAGTTCATCCAAGTCATACAATTTAAAACATATTCAGGAAAGATATCCAAGATGTTGATTGAAAAGTGATCCATGTGGGGAATGGTAGTCCAAAAACGAAAAAATTATCCAAGCGGGAAAACTGTTTGCAATCGATGCAGTAAATGACAGTGAAAAATGTATCCAAGATGAGGAGAAGAATTTTCTTTGAAAACTCATGAGGTACTTAAAGGTACTTTGCCTGAACATTGAATTCCAATAAAATTTGATTCGCACATTATTTTATTATTTAATTTCATATTACGCTATATATATATATATATATATATATATATATATATTTATATATATTAACATATATATATATATGTATGTATGTATGCGTATATATATATATTAACATATACACATATATTCGTATATATATATATATATATATATATATATATATATATAGTTTGAAAAGTCACACATTGAAATTGAAATTCGTCTTGATGTTATCGACGATTAATGTTGATATGCCGTTGTGTGTAGCACGCGGTAACGTGAATAAGATAGTTTGAAAAGTCACACATTTAAACGTTATTTCCAGTGACACGAACTCTCTTCCATGGTGTTATATCTATTTAATTCTAAACTTATAATTCTAAATGGAATTTTCCATTGTCTGCTTAACTTTAACCTAACGTGGAAAATACCGTGCCTTACATTATTTTTACTTAATCCTATCTGAAAATTGCTACAATTTGTATATAGAACTACCTCCTGCTTTGTCTACACAAAGAACATCTATTGATAGGACCTTTTATTTTACAAAAGCTACCATAAGAAACAGTTGTTACATTACAACGGGTTTCAAATCTATCAAATAGACAGTAATATGCCTGCAAACGAATTTTTTTTTTTAATACAAATACTTTGAACTCTACTAGCGGCGTATTCACAGTCGCCTTTGCTTTTGGCGCGACACCACCACCCTCAAGCGGAATTATTTTCTCTCTGTCTTTGCCTAGGCTACCGTTTCACACTTTGATGGGCAGTCAACCTCCGCCATTTTGTTTCCGTCTGTACCTGTAATGGCCGCACGTCGGAGTTCAACATTTCGCCGCCGCCGTCGTCGCCAACCCCATTACCCGCTTTTTGATCGATGCTTCTTTGACTCATTGATCTTGTTGATCCGTCGACCATAAAATTCTCACATTAACTTGCCAAACATATATCAACTTAATGGAGGTCATGTCTACGTAGGAACTCGCGTTTCTCATTCCAGGCGTAACACTTGCTTGTTTTCGTCTTTATTTTTTGTTTGTAGCGGACACCAAGAAGGTCTTCTTCTTCTTCTTCTTCTTCTTCTTCTTCTTCTTCTTCTTCTTCTTCTCCTCCTCCTTCTTCTCCTTCTTCTTCTCCTTCTCATCCTTTTTCCAGTTTCCGACTGCCATGATAGATTGAAATTTATAACCAAAGTTTTTTTCTTTAATTTGAGTGATGTATTTCTTGTCAGTTTCCATAGGAATTCTGTACGAAAGGCATCCGGTCGTTTAATACTAATGGGCAGGAGAATCCTTCCTAACCAATCACGCCTTAGTCCTTTTCTAAGTATTATTCTAAGCTATGTTTCTGTCACATTTTTTTAGACAATTATTTTAAGTTTTTGATGTGAGCACATATTTATAAAAACTGAAAACATGTCAGTTATCAGTCCGAAGAGCCATGTAACGACGCGTAGGATAGTTCAGGACTACTTCCTCTAAAAAATTCCACAAACATACTTCATATAATAAACGCAGCTTCATCAAAACAGTTGTCTAAATACAGTCAAACCTCGCTTCAGGAACGTCTCGGAACTGGAACAATTCGGATTTCGAAGTAAACAAAATTTCGATTCGCCGACTTATGAAACTTTAACATTTCTGTGCAGGGTTTCCACCCCTGTTTTTTTTTAAATCCAGGTCTGTTTTTTTTAATAAATATAATTTTGAATCTATTTCTTTCTTCTTAGGAACCATATTTTTAAATACCTGCTAAAATATTACAGATATTACACAATTTGTGGTAAAGTAATCTTAATTCATAAAAAGTTCACAAAGAGTAGTTTTACTAAATAATTAAACTAAGTATGTAAAATACTAACATGCCTGATGATTAATAAGTTTGTATGTTAACTAATTAAATACTTACAAATAGTCTTTAAATAAGAATAAACGAATTAATCTTTTTACATTATTTTAAATGGAAAGATATGATTCGATTTTCGAACAATTCGATTTTAGAACAGCTTTTCAGGACTAAAAATGATGTTCGAAAAACGAGGTTCCAGATGTAGATGTATTGAATCCAAGGTTTTCTTTTTAAGAAAAAAAGGTGCAATAAGTGAGATGTTTTTTCTTAGAAAACATATTTTGCATAATCAGCCGATATCTTCGTTAAGGGTGGCACGTTACATAAGACTAAAAAGAAATAGTTTTAAAAAATGCATTATAATTAACGAAAAAGGCGTGAAAACACAAACGTACAACAGATAACTTTTACCAAACGCAATAAAATGTAATCTTCTATCGATATGCATAACTTTTCTAATTTCAGAATTTGTTTTATAGTTTCGAAGGCTTATAAAACAAAATGGACGACCACGTGAGGCTAAAAGCCTCGATACACTGCAACTTATTTTGAAATAAAGACAGTATAAAAAAGTTTTAATGAGGTAAAAATATATAGATCGGTCGAAAATTACATTTTAAAGCGTTTGCTGGCAGTTATTAATTGTATTGTTTCGATTCTTTAATTGTAAAACATACCACATGGGAGATAAAAAAAATCATGAAAATCGGGCTTCTGGGAACATGACTCAAACGATAGATTAAAAGTGACGATAAAAAATTCATAGATAATAAATCTTACAATCAGTATTCACATATGAAACTTATACAAGTAGATAGAGAAGTACATTTTATTGTGTTTGGTAACAGTTATTTGTTATATATTTGTTTTAGTTTTTTATTACATATTTTCTCGTTGTAAACTATAAAGCACCTTTGCCTTAATTGCTTGTTGTGGGATTCTCCTGAAAATTTAGCACTTGCCAGCCGAAGTTCGAATGGTGTTATCTACGGTCTTTCAACCCTCTCAGAGACATTCACAGATTTTTTTTCATCGGTGTCGCGGTTTTTATAGGGTTAATCATCTTTTAGATTCTAATTTCATTTAGTCCTTTTGCCAGGTTTTAGGAACGATTCCTAGTGTTCTTACAATTATTGAGACTACCGTAGTTTCATGTTTCTCAGCTGTTTTAGTTCTCTAACATTTTCTATGTATTTAGATAGCGTTTCAATTCTCTTCAGCTTAACCCTGTGATTAGTGGGGACGCTTTGATAATCATTTCATTAGTAGGAGCTGTTAACCCGAATGAGGTTAAATAACTAGACCATAACCTTCCAGGTTTTCATATGTGAGGTTATCTCAAAGAGGTAAATCAAAACATTTCCCAGACTGTTCTTGAACTTAAGAGAGCCGCCAAGGCTCAAATCAGGACAGTGCCCTAATCCTAACCCTAACCCTGCGTAGTTTACTATTCAGCAGTTTACTATTCGTCTAGTTTATCATTATTAGTAGTGTTTGTTTAATTTCCTCCTGTTTTTATTTCATATTTACCAGCACATTGTATTTCTTAATTTTCCAATATCGCTTCTGATTCGTCTTTCTACCATTTATCTATTTGTTCCAAGTGTTTATCTATGTGTTACAAGTGTTTATTTATACGTTCCAAGTGTTTATCTATGTGTTCCAAGTGTTGCTGTTTACTGTTTCTTTCTCTGGGAGTATATTTCCCTCACAGGCTGGTTTAAAATTGAAGACTCTAAAAACACAAACGGAATTTTAGCGCTTATGTTATTTGATATTACAATGTTTTCTCCCATTTAAGGCAAGCACGAATGACTTCCTCAATCCTCAGTTACAAAGTATGCTCTCACGTTTTCGATACGACAGCGAGTATCAATCCCATTGTTTGTTTTTGTACATATCTTAACCAACTCACAAATCACTGTTGTTTTTTCAACCCTAATCTTAACCATAATTACGTTGAAACACCGTTTTTTTTTAGATCACCGAAGTTAAGTAATGTTGAAACTGGCAAGTACTAAATGGGTGACCATTTGGGAATACCAGGTACTGTATGTGGCCTGGAGAGGGCATGGACTCCACCAGGTTCTATCATGCCCACAGAAAGGTTACGACAGATAAGTATCTGCAAGACGCCCCAAGGACGTCTCTAGAAGTCATGAGATATCATCATCATCATCAACATCATCAACCTTAACCCAAACCCACAAATCACTTTTTTAGTTTTCAAATCGACACACAACTCACAATATTACCCCAACATATTCCAATTCCACCAACTCTTTCTTAACTAATTCCGAGCTTAACTCAATTCCTCTCCAGTTTTCTTTTCGGAATCATCAGTATTAGCGTTATCTAAACAATGCCTAGGGGCAATCTCGTTATACCAAATGAGTTACTCACACCCCGATTATGATAGAGCGGATTTATCCTGCCACCATATCTGCCATTGTCATTGAAAGGCCACACTTGTCCAAACATAAGCAATAATTCAATAATTCAATTGGTCACAGAATGTATATGCAACCAAATATCCACTTTTTACAAATTTGTTGCTAAGGTACCTGGGAAAAAGGTTGGACAATTCTAGCGCCCCAGAAAGTATTTGATTCTGATGCAAACCTCTATCTATATAAGAGTCAGATAGTCTTAGGATGATGTATTGCATCCACACTTTGGACAATGTCGCTCAAAGTACTGTTTCTTTGACAGAGTACAAAATCGACTTCGCAATCTAGTGGAGACGACCCTTCTTCTACACTATAACCCCTTTTACACGAAAGAAACGTTGCTAGTTGTTTCTACTCTCTAATTATTTCAATAGAAGTTGCTCGACTAAGCTTCAATCTCTGGTTACTCTTTGTAAGACATTCACAGCAAGAACTCGACTCGCTGCTACAACTGCAAAAACTTACCTTTCTTCTTACATGTGCAAACATAAAATGGAATTTCCATTCATAGAGTTTATTTCCAAGAACTTCCTTTCGATGCTGCACATTAGCACGGGATTGCTTTCCTGCTACTACAACATGTTCGTCTTAAAATCAAAAGATTACCACGATTCTTTCTTCTTTCTAGTTGTTATACCGATTTATACGTTTTTCCTTCTTTATTGTCTTTTTTAAACCTTTCAGTTTGAGACGTTTCTTTTTTCTTTTCTTCTTTTTTTAACTTGAGACGTTTTAATATCAATATGAATATTTGTGCGAATACTGACGAAACAGAATTGACGGTAGTCATCACTTGTTTATAATTAAAAGCTTACTCTGAAATATATCTGCACCGTTTTATTCATGAAATAATAACGCAAACTGAAGTTTTAGCTCATCACGACATGACTGTAAGTGAGACCTTTATGTGGTATCGCATGTATTGGTATCTTGACGCTAACCCTAACCCTAACCCTAACCCTAACTCTGACTTAGACTCAATAGAAATAATTATATTAACTCATTTTAATTGGTATAGTAAACCGAACGGTGCACATCTTACGCATGCCTTACTAAAATATTACCATGGCCCACCATTGATAGTAACTGTTTCGATCCATTAAAATATAATAACAAAAAAAATACCCTCGACGACGATCTATGGGGATCAAACATACACCCGGGATTCTTTCCTTGTTTATTGAACCAAAAATAATTCAAACTTCACAAATAAATAGTAGATCAACATCAACGTAGCCATTTTCTTGTTCAAGAGGAACAGAAACAAAAATAGCACTTTATTTTTCCAGTTCGACATCGTTGACTTTTACCCATCCATCATTGAGGATTTATTTAATACCGCCATAGATTAAACGGGAACCTGTACAGATACTTCTGCAGAAGATATTAATATCATCAAACCCCCCGAAAAGAGCCATTTGTTATAATGATAAGCAATGGGTTAAAAGCAGTGAATTCTCATCGTTTATGTCGCCATGGGACTTAGTTGGTCTTTCCATTATCCAGGACTTAAGCTGATTTGTTATATTTTTGATGTCACAAATCTTATATTCAAGAAAATTTTAGATTGATAATTTATATGATTTTGATTATTCAAACAACTACTTTTATAGTATGTGTTATTTTCATCACGTTTCGAAAGATAAAACCTCTGGCCTTCTTCAGATTAATCGTTTTGGACTTAGGACCTTATTTGGAATTCTGAACTGACCTCTCATTCTATCCACACTGATAGATGGTTGTCGTCTCGTCAGCCGGAGCTGGTTAGTATGAACTATTACATTATTATCAGTTATTATCGCCTATAAGGCTCAAACCTTAAACCTCCAAAAGAATATAATCATTGTTTGGACCCTGGTGCAACGGTGAAATGCGTTTATTTACGATAATTTTTAAACGATGACAAATAAGGACAGTAAAAATAGATGAAAATCTGTAACTGTAAAAAAAGAGTACATTGGCATTTGAGAAATAACTGTTTAGCGAAAATCATCATCTACCTCGCAACAATAAAATAAACCCTAATACTAAAAATAGTATATAGGGGGAACTGCAATGACATTTAAAAATGGATATTATTATCACAAAAGTACATTAAATAACAAAAAACACATCATTATTTGGACCTTAAAGAGGGTGGGTGGTCGCCCGTAGTTGAGTAAAAAATATTAAGATGCATCAAGACATGCAGATATTTAAATGATTCGTGTATTGTATGTTTGAGTGAGAAACTAAAAATTGTTAGTTTAAAAATGTAAAAATAATACTTAATCGTAGATACGGAATAGCCAGGCAACTGTAGAAACAGAAGAAACTTTAGTTTAGTAATAAGTACTTCACTAATGAGAATAAAAATCTAACGTACTTAAATAAATTTTAAAAAGTCTATATAGTGCATAAATATAAATCCGAAATCTCACATATTATAATGTGAAATATATCTAAGATATCGATGGTCAACAATATCAATATATAACAGACGAAATGTCCCAGTTTGTTTTGTTTTGTTTTCTTTGTTTTTATCCACTTAGAAGTAAATAGCACCCAAATCTCTATCAACCAAAGTGTTTGATAATGGCCCTGTGAGGCCGGACGCATGTTGAGTGGACGTATGTCTGGGGATCGTTTGGTTTGGCTTGCCCGATTTAATGCGGGTGGACCCGTACAGTCGAGTGCAGAATAAAACTGATTCTCACAGTTGGAGTTCACAAACGTTGACAGGCCACCATTTTGATGAGACATTTTAGGTCAGGGGTTCAAGGGAGTTAGGTTGTGACGAATGCACCTGCGCGTAAGGGTTCTATGACGTCACGGGTTCTTGTGTGTAAAACTGAGTTTTGGGAGTCTGGTTTTTGGAAGCAAGCTAAACAGACGTATTTCTTCATGTAGTCTGCAAATGAACAGGGGGATCTATTTCCTTAAAAGAATACAGGCGTAATGAAATCCCTTCTTCCCCCCCCTCGAATGGCTAAGGACCTAATAGACCATAGATAGCTATGAATTAACTACGATAAAGTAGTAATTTGATCTCTCCCTCAACGTTAAGTAAAACATCTCCTAGAGCGACAGAAAAGTGACGCCTGAAAAAAACTAATCAAAATTTAAAAGATTGTTCGCCTCCTGAATCGTGTTATGAAGGTTGTTGTTGCAGACACAGCGGACATCGATATTCACGGCAGTACAGAAGCGAAGAAAGAACTCAACCACTAGACAACATCGAGACGACACCACTCCATGACGAAGAAGAAAAGGTACGAGTAATTAAAAGGGTATATAACAAAATGGTTGTAAAATTGATTCACGCAAGAAAATAAATATGTAGTAAAGGGTTACAAGTTTAGAAGCTAGAAAAAGCACTGCTTTACTTTAAAAACAACCTTAATATGTAATTTAATGAAAGTCGCTTGAGGATTTCCCACGGAAATGAAACACGAACGTATATGTAACTGGTTATAAGTAAGTTTACCTTGATAATTATTTATAGTCTCTTAACCACGTTTTTAATTGATATTTCCCCTCGTAGTTGACAGCGGCATTGAAAAGGGTCGACTGAAAGATATATTTGTAGTTGCTTTTTTCTCTTACTAATTGTTTTTAAACATTTCTTTGAGAAAAAATCGAAATGTTATTATTTTGATTGTCTGTCGCCATACACACTTCTCATCTGCACATGAATGTTTTTAATGGCGTAAATAAATGGCAATAATAAGCGTAATGGTAAGAAGAATGGGGTACCATAAATAATTTTAAAAGAGAGACACAAGAGGAAAGAGATAGGAAGATAGAAAGGGAAAAGAGAGAAAGCTTACTATCAACACTACATAAGAGTTTCATGAATATTTGGAAATTACAAAGAATTACTTACATATAACACATTCTGATCCAACGGGGGATGGGTGGTCTTGTCTTAATTAAAAATCAATTTAAAAAAGATTTCCTTATCACTAGAAATTTAATCAGCAAACCAAATGGACATAGTACCTCGCCCCGAACGATTCGACACCGAGTCTATAGCCTTAAATACAGTAAGAAAATACAAACATTGAAAGCTTATTTACGGTTAACGGCACTGAAGAAACGGGGAGCACCAAAACCGACTTCTATGCATTGATGAATAGCATATCGGCAGAAGTATTTGAAATCATTAGTGACACAAACGACTGAACCTCTGTTATAAAAACTCTGGATACGACCTACATTAAACCCACGAATATAGTCTACAACCGACACCAACCTATCCCGATGAAACAGCACTTAGCACAAACAGTGAATCCATTCGTGTTAGAGTTAGAAAACCTTGCAATCTCCAGACCGAGAGTGCTGAAGTAAATAAAAACGAATATTTATGTGAGGTTTTTGCTGATGGTATCTCCTCCATCTCAATTTGACAACGACTTCTCGGGAAATCTTCACTAACTTTTCTGGTGGCAGAAGAGATGGCAAGATCTCTTGAACAAGCCGAAAAACACTATGCGTGCGACAAGCAGGAGAGTATGATTTCTGCCCCTAATAATGTCTTCAGGAGAAAATAAAAGTCTGCGACACAAAATTATACGAGGCTGAAGGAAAAAAATTTTTTCGGGAATTTCCGTCATCCGCGTCGCCTATGTCCGCCCCGTAACTCAAACTACAAAAAGTGTTCGAAAAAAGGGCATGGGCCAACGTCTGCAGACTTGCAATATCAGCATTTTTAAATGAAGACCGTAAATTCCCTAGTCTCGCCTGTCTAGGTAGAGAAAAGGGCATTACATTGACTGAGTGTTAAATAAATGATTACATAGGTTAATGACATAGTAGATTCTGATAGCGTAGGGACTTTTATTAACGACAATAATGAAACGAAAATTGAACCATAAAACTATTCCCAAACAAAAACTAATATCATAGGCCGACCCTAGCATGTGTGCGTAAATTGTTGGAGAATCAAATAATTCATTTGTCGACATCATCATAGGGAAAGATATTCTATGCAAAGTAACCTTCCAATTTGATAGACCGGAAGACGAACTTATTATTATGGGAGTTGTCACCAAAAAGAATCTATTTTCATACATAAACGTTCCTCCTTGCCCATTATCTTTTCATCTACGAACACAACTCCAATCAGCAGCTAGTCACGTCGTCGCACAATCACTGATAGAAAATTCATAAGAATACAAATTGAAAACTTGTTAGAGGAAAATATAATAGAACCCTCAATTTTACCTTAGCGAGCGCAGGTTTTAGTAACATCAAATGAAAACCAGAAAAAAAACGAACGGTGATCGAGTATAGCGACATCATCAACAGATTCACGGAACTGGACGCTTACCATATGCCGGATATATAAAAAATGGTCGAGGAAACACACAGGTACAATATTTTTTACTACTCTTGATCTTAAAATCAGCTTACCACCAAATTTCTATAAAAACGAAGATCGTAAATTTACAGCCTTCGATGTAGATGGTAAATTGTACCAGTTTAGTCGCTCGCCATTCAGTGTTACTAATAGAGTTACTGCGTTCGAAAGAAGCCTTGGCAGCATTGTTGGCAGGGGAAATTATCAGATACATTTGTCTATGTAGATAACGTTACTATCTGTGAAACACCCAAAACGAGCATGACTACAATCTTCAAAGATTTTATGAGGTAGCTAAACAGTACAACATCACGCTTAATAAGAATAAAAGCATCGTTTCAGTCTCGACTATAACTTTACTTGGGTACACTATCAAAAACAACTAAATATCGTCCAACTACGATCGCCTTAAACCTCTACTTGAGATTTCACTTCTTCAAAATCAGAAATCACGACGATGGATTATTGGAATGTTATTTTGCTACAGCAAATTTATCCAGAATTTGTCAGAGAAAATATTAGCACAAAACCGCAATAGCGAATTCCCATTAACTTCCTCGGCATTAGACTCCTTTCAAAGGCTTAAGAACGAGTTGAAAGATGCTATTCTGGTAACAATTGACCCAAAAAAGAATTTGTAGTAGAAACCGACGCTAGTTAAAATTGTACAGCGGCTACTCTTTATCAACAAAATCGTCTGATTACATCCAATCCAGAACACGGAGTCCGAATGAAGCTAAACATCGTACAGTAGAAAAAGAGGCAGCTGCTATTGTCGAAGTTTTACGAAAGTGGCGCTATTTCCTCATTGGAAAGCACTTTACTATAATTACAGACCAAAATAGTATTACCTTCATGTTTGATAATACCAGGAAATCAAAAATCAAAAACGACAAAATATGCCATTAGCGCATTGAACTGTCACAATTTAAGTGTTGCATCGTTTACCGTCCTAGAAACGAAAATACTGTTGCTGATACGTTTTCGCAAATATCTGCACTCACTCATTCTTTACAAGATCTTCGTGACCTTCACTGTAACACTAACACTAACCCTAACACTAACCTTCACTGTAAATGATGCCACTCTGACATTACACGCCTATTCCATTTTTTCCCAATTAAAAAAAAACTTTCCTTTCCCACTCGACCAAATAAAAAACATAACTAATTCGTGCTCGTCTTGCCAGTATCTCAAACCTAAATTCTTTTACCGGTAAAAAGGGAACTCCCATAAAAGCAATATTACCCTTCTAGCGATTAAACATGGATTTTAAGGGACCATAGACTACGTCCATACATGGTAATAAATACCTACTTACAATAATCGACGAATACCAACGTTGTGTATTTGCATTCCCATGTAAAGATATGACAAGCAAAACTGTCACACGATATTCGAATCAACTATTTGCGATATTTGGCATGTCTGATATGATGTACACAGATAGAGCAACTGAAATTATGTCAGAATAAACTACTAACTACTTACATGGGGAAGGTATTGCGACTTCGAAAACGAGTAGATATCACCAGGGAGGCAATTAGCAAATTGAGAAATTAAACGGCATACTATGGAAGGTCATACAAGTAACATTGCATTCTCGTAATATTTGGCTATTCTATTTGGAAAAATAGTCTACCTGTTGCTCTACACGATAGACTATTTAAGTACAGCCGTAAATTCACTTCTGGTACTTAAATCTCTCTATGGCAAACCAGGCCATGTATACGTCAGAGATCATACCAGATCGAATAAGTACGACCCTCCGCTAACTTCGTTACTGCAAATCATTCCTTACTACGTCCATGCACGTCTACTTTCTGGTATCGAAACTACCATCAACGTAGGAGATTTGGCTTCCAAATCAATTAATGGAGATAATAATATAAGCCTAGAGGATGCTTGCCTGCCACCTGTTAGTGAAACAGAGAGTCCTACGAGTGAAAACGAAAATTACGCAATTTTCGGAACCGACAGAAAAGAAAACCCTTGTGGAGAGCCAGTTGAGAGCAGAAGTTCCGATCTTGAAGATCTTTCGAAAATTTACTGATAAATACAAGGATTTTCTTACTAAATAGGACACTATTTAAAAATACAAAAATCAAAATGCAGAAATAAAACAAATAAATGAAAAATAAATAAGGTGAAACAGAACTTGAAACTCTGTATATTCAGATTCAAATTTAGCTACGTTACAAAGTTCTTTCCCCTAAGGAAATCGGAACACTGTCTAAATCTCATTACATGGGTGTACATTTAAAATAAAAAATGTATTTCTCTCGCATTTCAAAACATGATCGTCATGACGGTCTAACAGTAAGAAGCCATGGTTCATAATGTGTGGACGGGGTTCGAATCGTCCAACTGGTGGTACGGTTACGTCATCTATACTGACGATTGTAAGTAATACGAAACATATATATATATAATAAAACTATTTTAGTAATAAAATCTTATATATATATATATATATATATATATATATATAATTACATGCTGATGTGTGTGACTAACTTGCTGCATAGTTTTTATTTTTAAAGTATAGTATTTGAAACGATATGTATAAACACTGTTAATTCTTTGGATCGCTTTTCTAATAATGTCAAACATTAGAGACCAGCCAGGTACATTTTTGATGATCGGTATTGCCATGAAACTGCAGTGGGGTGTTAAGCCAAGTGTAATTTATCATGTATTATTGATATAGCTCCATCTAAATGGATATCAAGCCTTTTGTTTGTCCAAGATCTGATGTCTTAATTTGGGTCTGTTTCGAGTTTGAGAGGTTGTTTTTCGTGTTATTTATGGTAAACTCGGATATACTCAAACATTGCAATCAAATTTAGGAGAGTAAAAAGTGGACGTTGGGTACACTTTCGGTAACCTTCTAATTCTCTCTTCCCTTATTTTGTTATTTTGTCCTCACATTCCATGGGCGATGTTTCTGACAAAGGGGGGAGAATTGCTGTTTTCTGGGTCGAGATCTATGCATCTAACGATTTGCTATTTTTTGACCAGGAAGTAGTTTTTCAGCTCCTTATATCAAGTGGCGTCATGTCGTGTCTGGAACAACTTCTATAATATATATATATATATATATATATATATATATATAATATTACATTGTGTTTGTTCGCTAAAATGCACGGGTTTTACCCAGCGAAGCAAAGAAACTCGGGTTGTATCGGAACAACCACAAATGTGGAACACATTATCCCGGGAGTGCTTTTCTGCAGATTACAACACAGTTGTCTACAGATCCAATGTCAACAGATTCTTGTGATGAACCGTCCCCACAAATATTTTCAATCCTCTTATAAGGTTCGTCGTGTCTCAACTGACAATAAATCCATCTCATAAATCATTATCCTAAGTGATGTTTAGTAAAATAATACATGCACGTGTATGGCGAAAACAATTTAGATTCAGTTTAGCTAAAATATTGAGAACAATTATTGGAAAAATTGAGTAACAGCACAGGTACGAAAGTAAACCAAAACAACCTCATGTGAATTACTTTCTATTGTATCTGTGTGGTTACTCACGTTATCCACTTTCTCTCACCATATATTGTGGGATTTTTTCTAAATAGCCCTCCACCACCCATCATTCTACTAACTACCATAACATTTCATTTTACTCCCTCTTTTATCAGCCGTCCTACGCACGCTTTCTCTACATACACTAGCCACCAAAGCAGTGCCACTATCCAATCAGCTTTAATCGCACACCGAACGTTCGGCCTACCCCCAAGCTTACTCCCTCCAACCCTTACACCATTCTTTATTTAACCAACACTTATATTTGGCTTTCTTTTTTGCACACAACTATTTCCAGATTTATAAATATTTAGTTTGACTCTGTTCAATAAATGCTAGTCTTGACAAAGTTTCTTAAATCAAACGAAATATCAGTTTGAAATATACATTATTCTTATTTATTTTTTATATATAATTTGTTATGTGCTTATTGCTGTTCTTTCCGTTTTATAACCATACATCGTATCAGATATTTTATCCTTCAAATATAAATTTCAAACACACACACGCATATATATATATATATATATATATATATATATATATATATATATATATATATATATATATATATATATTATAACTAAGAAAAATAAAAAAATTAATAACATAACAAATAGTATGTAATCATGCTCCAAAGCTTCAACATCAACAAATATTTATGTGTACATATGTTTCGGAAAGTTTTAATAATATTCTATGCATGAAAAAAAATCACTTTATCATTTCGTTACGAGTCCAGGTTAGAATGGAATTGTTTCATGATTACAATCACATAAAGAAGAATACTCATCTAATACAGAAATAATAGTTCCTTATTTTATACTTTCCTCTTTCTTTACAGCTGGCTATAATGATTGGATTTCAGAGTCATATATATATATATATATATATATATATATATATATATATATATATATATATATATATATATATATATACATATATATATATATATATATATATATATATATATATATATTATTTCATGAAACTGGGGGGGTTGTTCTTATAGAACGTATAAGTTTTATAATATATTAAATTGTACTAAGTGATGCTTAATTTTTTGAATATATATATATATATATATATATATATATATATATATATATATACACACACATACATATATATATATATATAAGGAGATTTAGTGAATTATAAGATTCCAATTGCTCAAAGAATTAGAACAACAAGTCTATTATGGCGTACGGTCGTTTCCCAAACATTCTGGAAAAACGTCTTCATCAGCGCCTTTAGCACCACATCTTACAGAAATTCAAGGAAAAAATAACAAGCTTGTCTTAGAGGAACATCCATTGGCAGGAGGGCGTACATAGACTAATATTGGAAAAAGAATAAGTTACAGATATAAAGTAAGAATATGAAGATAAAACTGATAATGATAATAATAAAACCTTATAAACATTATAAAGATTAGTAAGAAAAAAATGAAAAAAATAAAAATAAGAACAAAAATAAAGTGTAAAAATAAAATAAAATATAATATAAAAATAACAGAATATAAGAAGGAAAAATAAAATCAGAGGATAAGAAGTAAAAAAATGAAAATAAAATAACAAGTAAAAAAAATTAAAAAAATAAAAATAAAAGTAAAAATAAAAATATTAATATATATATATATATATATATATATATATATATATATGTGTGTGTGTGTGTGTGTGTGTGTGTATGTAATAATCAAGGTAAAGTAAACATCCACAAAATAGGAAATTTTAACCAGGCTTATAAAAAGTTCTCAATATCAAATAGAGCTGTTATGTATATGATTAATTTATTCATACAGACATGTACAAAATCTACGACACTGGCGTGTCGATTTTATCGATCAACAGCTGTTAAAAGCTGTATATCGATACATCTACACGCCAGTGTCGTAGATTTTGTACATGTCTGTATGAATAAATTAATCATATACAGGGTGATTCATAAGTCACTTGGCTATTTATTTTTGACATTCTGAAGTTAAAAAATACGGTAATACAAAACAGAATGTTTATTCAACAGATTCATTAATGTGAGTTTAAAATCACAGCAAATTATAAAAATGTCCGTTCTGCATGCATAGCTCCATTCTTTTTTGCAATGAATTTACGACTCTTTGTAACATATTTGATTGATTATGGTGTTGTGCGAAGGAGGCTTTCTGTTCACATCACGTTTCCATTGCGTAACAAATAGCAGTAATTAGAAAGTAAGATAACAATTATCAACAGTTCCTAGTATGTTTGTGCTTCATATGGTAATCATTGTAAATAGCTAAGTGAAGTGACTTAAGAATCACCCTGTATATATATATATATATATATATATATATATATATATATATATATATATATATATATATATAAATATATATAAATATAAATAAATTAGCCATGCTGATGACATCTATCAGTCAGAAACATGTGTCCATGGATTACTTTCATGTACGTATAAAATTAATTAAAATATATATATATAATAAAAGATATTCATACATCCTTATATACGCATGCGGGTATGTGTATTTTGTATGTATCCTATGCCTCTTTCTGGCAATTTTCGTCAGCAAAACTTTTAATTCGTCAAGACACAAGTAGTACAAGTGTCAGAACCCCGTAGCGGTTATTTGCCGTACAAATTAACTTTTTATGATGCAATCACTCTAGCAATGCTCCCTATTTTATTTTTCTCTCGCCTTTCTAAGAAGAGCCCTGTGGTAAAAAGAAAAATAAGAAGAAGAATATACGAACAAACAATGGCGGATGCTCTTTTTCGCAAATAATATTCTTAGGTAACATCAATTAGCATAAATACATAGAAGATACTGCCAAGTCTTCTGCAAATAAAGTGGGCTTCTTCCTGGTTATTAAACTTCTCAACTGCCACTATCCTATATCTCAGTGTTTTGCTGTTTACGTTTTAGTATGTTTACGTGCCAGCCGCATCATTTCTGTGAGGAAAATAAGACAACCTCTGAATCAATACAATTAGTATTACCGACATAAATTGTTTTAAAACATATATAGACTTGGGATATTCGTCGAATATTGGACCTATTTACGTTAACACAAGTTGCATCTATATTAATCCACGTCGAAAAAAAAACAAAGCAAAAACGGGTGAAACAGATTTTGAAACAAATGCAACGTTATTGGGTTAGCGTTAGGGTTTGGGTTAGTTTCTGTTATTTAAATAATGGCACTTCTTTACTGATTCTAATCAAGAGAAGTGTGAGAGCGCTCTTTCCCTTAATAGACTTCAAAAACGGCCTATGCTAGAAATCACATTTCTTTGATCAATCATAACTCAAAAATAAATAAACAACCGCCAATGTCCAAGGGGATTAGGCGAATGCTCCTTGTTTTGAACAACTGAAGATATTGATGTGCTTCCATTTGCAGGTCTATTTTTCATTGACTCATCATATATATATATATATATATATATATATATATATATATATATATATTACTGTATTTTAAAAGAAATAATAATAGAGGTCTGAATTACATTTTTAAGAGCATGATGATTAATACGTCTTGCTGGTTTGAGTAAATATGTGCCCGGTATTCAGTTATAAAAACGTGACACATCTGGTATTATTTAGACAAACGAACAAGATTTCACATACCTCCTGAAACCGCATGTATCAACGGCTAGTCGAACGATGACTGTATATTATCATATGTAATAAACATTTATATATACCAATTTATATTTTTTATATTTTTTACACATCGTCTAAGCTTGTTTATTTCGTATTTATCATTCAGATGTTGCTTTTTTCTTTGAAGCAGAAAAATACAAAATTGTTTTTAAAGTCCTCTTACCCCCCCCCCCAAAAAAAAAAACAATAAATAAAAGAAATAGGCCTCTGCGTATTATAAGTTTCAAAGATGAGCAGGGGCTTCTTTTTTTTCTTTCTCTCTTCTTAATTGGCACAACTCTGAGTTACCTCCCCTTTTCATCTTCCGGCCAGCGATCTGCACGTAACGCGCCGCCATTACCGATTTCTCTTCATATCCCATTGCTCACTTTGTCGCTTCGAATTACACCTGGCGCGTCTCGATTATCCTTCATTTAATCAGTCCTCGAAGGAGGCTTCACGGAAGATTTACTCGGACAGATGAGTACGCTCTGTCAACAGCTACAAAAAAAAACGAGGGACAGAAAGAAAAGACAAGATATTTCCTCAACAAAATCGCCGGTTTTTACACGTTTTTGTCAACTCAATCTTTTTTCTTCTATTTCATAATTCTTTTTTCATTTTTCCATTTTATGTGCTTTACATATTTGCATATATCGAAATTAGTTTTTAAAAATTAGTAAAAAAAATTAGTAAAATAATTAGTAAACAAAAATTAGTAAACAAAATTAGTAAAAAAAAATTCTTTTTCATCATTTTTCCATTTTATGTGCTTTACATATTTAAATATATCGAAATTAGTTTTCAAAAATAGTAAAAAAAATGAGTAAAATAATTAGTAGACAAAATTAGTAGAAAAAAACTTAATTAGTAAAAAAAAATGAGTAAAAATAATTAGTAAAAAAAAATTAGTAAAAAAAAATGTTATTTATCATTTTTCCATTTTATGTGCTTTACATATTTACATATATCGAAATTAGTTTTAAAAAAATAGTAAAAAAAAATTTTAAAAGTTAATAAAAAAAATTAGTAAAAAATAAAATTCGTATTTATCATTTTTCCATTTTAAATGCTTTACATATTTACATATATCGACATATTTCGTTCGTTATATACTTCTCTGTCCGCTTTCATAAACTCTTCTCATTTAAAAAAAAGAACTTCTGATTCTATTCCTTTTTTTATTCATACCATACGAGCTTACACCTTCCGTCAAACATGACGTGACAATAATTATGCTTCGCCAGTGTTCGCACTATTCATATCAAATAACGTCTGAATCGGTGAAATTAAAAGTAGAAAGAAAAACGAAAGAAAACGTAGCAAACTAGGGAGTTTTATTTAAAGAAAATAGAAAAAAACGTATAAATTAGTAAGAAAAGAGAAAAGAAAAAAAACGTATGAATTAGTGAGAAAAAAGAAAAGAAAAATACGTATAAATTAGTATAGTAAGAAAAAAGAAAAGAAAAAAAAACGTATAAATTAGTAAGAAAAAAGAAAAGAAAAAACGTATACATTAGTATAGTAAGAAAAAAGAAAAGAAAAAAAACGTATAAATTAGTAAGAAAAAAGAAAAGAAAAAAACGTATACATTAGTATAGTAAGAAAAAAGAAAAGAAAAAAAACGTATAAATTAGTAAGAAAAAAGAAAAGAAAAAAACGTATACATTAGTATAGTAAGAAAAAAGAAAAGAAACAAAAACGTATAAATTAGTAAGAAAAAAGAAAATAAAAAAACGTATACATTAGTATAGTAAGAAAAAAGAAAAGAAAAAAAAACGTATAAATTAGTAAGAAAAAAGAAAAGAAAAAAACGTATACATTAGTATAGTAAGAAAAAAGAAAAGAAACAAAAACGTATAAATTAGTATAGTAAGAAAAAAGAAAAGAAAAAAAACGTATAAATTAGTAAGAAAAAAGAAAAGAAAAAAACGTATACATTAGTATAGTAAGAAAAAAGAAAAGAAAAAAAACGTATAAATTAGTAAGAAAAAAGAAAAGAAAAAACGTATACATTAGTATAGTAAGAAAACAGAAAAGAAACAAAAACGTATAAATTAGTATAGTAAGAAAAAAGAAAAGAAACAAAAACGTATAAATTAGTAAGAAAAAAGAAAAGAAAAAAACGTATACATTAGTATAGTAAGAATAAAGAAAAGAAAAAAAACGTATAAATTAGTAAGAAAAAAGAAAAGAAAAAAACGTATACATTAGTATAGTAAGAAAAAAGAAAAGAAAAAAAACGTATAAATTAGTAAGAAAAAAGAAAAGAAAAAAACGTATACATTAGTATAGTAAGAAAAAAGAAAAGAAACAAAAACGTATAAATTAGTAAGAAAAAAGAAAATAAAAAAACGTATACATTAGTATAGTAAGAAAAAAGAAAAGAAAAAAAAACGTATAAATTAGTAAGAAAAAAGAAAAGAAAAAAACGTATACATTAGTATAGTAAGAAAAAAGAAAAGAAACAAAAACGTATAAATTAGTATAGTAAGAAAAAAGAAAAGAAAAAAAAACGTATAAATTAGTAAGAAAAAAGAAAAGAAAAAAACGTATACATTAGTATAGTAAGAAAAAAGAAAAGAAACAAAAACGTATAAATTAGTATAGTAAGAAAAAAGAAAAGAAAAAAAAACGTCTAATTAGTTATCTGTTTTCTCGCTTCCCTTAAACATTTGATACTGTTTCGTTCAGAAAATTGTTTTAAAACCCATCGTACGTCAAATATTCGTTGTGTTTGGATTTTTGGAACTGATATAAATAATGTTCTAATTTTATTTATCACAACTTACATTATATATATATATATACATGCATTGTTGAATATAAGGGACAACTCATGTCTAGATATCCTTTGGTAGATCCTTTCAATAGTCCGAATTAGGATCTTAGTTTCGGAGGGGAATTGGCTGATGAAGTTGCCATAATTTGCATTTGTCTCCCAAGTACTTTCGGACCGATCTGGGTCTATCTTCGGGGGAATGATGTTATTTAGGTCTAGACCATTTGTTAGTATTTATAGAAGGTTTTTGGCAGGAATTATGTACTAAGTACGAAGCTATACTGGAGCTGTAGACATTTTAGAATATTATTACTGATATTAAAAGTTAATTCTATTAATTAGGGTGTTTTGGTTTTTATATATAGGACTTCTAATATATGGAGTTTTTGTTTGTTAGTACTAAATCCTAAGATGGGTCCGAAAGTACTTGGGAGACAAATGCAAATTATAGCAAATTCATCAGCCAATTCTCCTCCGAAACTAAAATCCTAATTCGGACTATTGAAAGGATCTGCCAAAGGATATCTAGACATGTAGTTGTCTCTTATATTCAACAATACTTGCCTTCAAAAGTATATGCTGCCTATATATATATATATATATATATATATATATATATATATATATATATATATATATATATATATATATATATATATAATGGGACTTTGCTTAAAGAATTGGTGTAATTATAATCAATTTATTAAGAAGGCTAAAGGCAATTCAGAGTGCCGGATTGATGAGAAGCTGGAAAGAACAAAAATAAACAATCGAAAGGTAGATCTTACTATAGTTTTTTTTCTTTACAATCTTACATAACAGCAAGTGTGGTGTAAACTGTGGGCGCTGTCCGGATGATGATTAACAATCATTTAATATTTCGGGAAAATATTCCCTTCGTCAAAAATGGGCACGAAAGAAAAGTCCGACTGTGTTAAATTCGTCAAAATGGATGCCAGAGAATAGGGCCGATACAAACCAGTCCCGCCGAAAATAATAAATCAAGTAAATTAAATTTACTAAAATGATGTTCTGTATAAAGATGTTGTGTTTAAACATAAGTGTGTAATATTAAATAAATTTATTGGGAATTATATGGTTATTAATAAACTCTTTTGTGTAATGATATACTTTTATTTGTTTGTTTGTTTGTGTGTTTTTCGTTTTTTGTGTTTTTTTTATTTTAATATAAAGAAATAAATTAAATCTTTTTCATTAAATATTCATTTGGTTATCATATATTCAAGAAATATTATTACTTGTAGGTTTTCTTAAATTAGATTATCGAATTAATGAAATGTGTTACTAATTATAAGCATTTATATATTTAACGTAGGCTTCGGTAAAGAGAGTTAAATTAAGATTTTAACCGTAAAGATAATACCGGCGAAACTGTGACCGATACTTAATTAGATCTTAATTCATAGATCCAATCAATAGAATGTGTTATATAATTTATTTATATATTCTTTCCACAAACACACAACCCTATGCAAAACTACTTAACGCGACATCCGCGTCTCCATCCGTGACTCTATCAGAAACATTGGGGATCTAAGAATAACGGAATCGATACTTATCTCCAGATTAAACCACTCACTCAACCAACGTCACATATTCTATGAGCTACCCTCTCACCTACTGGCCATCCTTCGTATCTAATACTCTCTTGTATTTTAATTTCATGAAAATTATTGATCTTCAAGTTCATAGTAAATATAAAAAAGGGAATATATATATATATATATATATATATATATATATATATATATATATATATATATTAATAGTACAAATAAAACAAGCCGCGCGCGCGTGCGTGCGTGGTCCCCCTCTGTATGTGACTCGATGTGGCGAGTGTAAAATGCAATAAATTTGGGCAATTTGGGGCATTTTTGACCCCCCTTTGACACCCTGGGGGCGCGAACCAGAATTTTTCTGCGGTCAAGGATGCTCATTTTATATCCAGAACAATTTCTTCTACAATTTGGCCAAGTTTAAGAAAAATTGAATGAATGGATCAAACGTTATGGATGAAAAGGGTCATTTTTTGCCATTTCAGGGGGCTTTTGACCCCCTGGGGGCACAAACCAAATTGTTTTCAAGGTCAGCGATACTTATTTTCTATTAGGAACAATTGCCTCCACATTTTGGCCCAGTTTCAGAGAAATTAATTGGATGGATGAAAAGTTATGGGGCAAAAAATGTCATTTCCTTTTGACCCCCTGGGGGGCTGACCAGATTTTAATTTTTAAATCGGAGAATTTTTCTTTCTTACCTGACCAATGTTGCAACTTCATGCAAAATTTCAGAGAAATTCAATGGGTGGTTGCGGAGAAAAATCTAGACGGACGAACATGCCTCAAAACATAAGTCCCCCGATTTTATTAATCGGGGGACCGATAAGGAAAGAAGAAGAAGAAGAAGAAGAAGAAGAAGAAGAAAAATAAAAAAAAATATACAAAAAATAAAAGTAATATTTTTATATTATATTTGTTATTATTATTATTTATTTTATTTATATATTTTATATATATATATATATATATATACATATATATATATATGTATATATCAGTTGTAGTTTGTTTAATCACCATTCTCTCCCGACTGCCGTCATTATATAATAAATGGACGCGGAACTCTTCTTATCAAACACCTTTTATGCATGACTAGTTAATAATAATAAAAGAAAAAAGTTAATTTACGTATAGCCAATCCATTCAAGTTTTGATTTCCAACCGAGGATTGTTGCTTTCTAGCAACTGAAATATATTGGTATAGCTTTGTTATGTGTTTGAGTTCATATTTTTGTTAGGTCGTTGATTCGCTTATCCTCAATTAGATTTTCATCTTGCAT
The DNA here is from genome assembly GCA_963556195.1 of Sepiola atlantica. Taxonomy (NCBI): domain Eukaryota; kingdom Metazoa; phylum Mollusca; class Cephalopoda; order Sepiida; family Sepiolidae; genus Sepiola; species Sepiola atlantica. Next base: position 9,309,789 of record OY744519.1, on the reverse strand, counting down.
TTTGTCTGAAACATTGTTTCTATTTTTCCTCATATATATAGAGAGATAGTTAGATAGATAGATAGATATTTAATCAAGAGATGCGTCGTTCAAATAGAAGAATTATATATATATATATATATATATATATATATATATATATATATTATGATGAATAGTTTTTAATTTTTATCCACATACACATGTGTTTCATCTTTATCCGAGAATCATCAGTTTGGAGGTCACACGATACGAACCCTCAGACCCAAAAATAAATCACCAACTGTAATCTGGAACACTATCAGAAAAACTAGCACCTGTAGCTCCCTAAACTTACCATGTTATTTATGCCTTGGCGAAAAACTTGAAATAAGTAAATTTACCGATAGAGGAAAACTTTTAAACAAAAAACCGGAAACATCGATCAATTGTAGGCATAACAGATCACATCTCCTTAGTAATTTGTACAATAAACCCTAACTAATACCATTAAAACCAAAAAAAAACTCAATATCCACTAAAATTAACACTTATAAACATCTCCAAACCAGATAATTTTAACCCTTAATTACAAGTATAATATAATTACCCCCCTTTTTTTTGAATAAATATTATAACACCCTCAGGTGGAGCATTTAGATATGTATGTGTAGGTATGTTTTGTGGATATATGTATATGCATGTGTGTGAAAATATAAAATTTATAAGTATATGTATGTATATATATGTACATGTGTGTATGTGTGTGTATGTGTATGTATGTATATATATGTATGTTCATGTATATGTATGTGAATATGGATGCATGTATAAATATCTATGTATGCATATGTATATATGTATATATGTATATGTGTGTGCGTGTATGCGTCTGTATATGTGTATAGGTATTCCCCATATACTTAACCTTGACCAGAAATATTTAATATTTAATTTACAAAATCCCACAAAAGTCAACCACACATCACCAAAATCATCTTCAAAAATTATATATTGCTTACATTACACAAAATTACTGGCTCCCACCATTTTAGTCCCCCCACCCATGGACCATAATTTCTTTTTAACAACTTTAACTAAAACACCTTACTGCCAATATTAATCTTCTGACAAGTTTTAACCCCACCACCAATTACAACTAATAATAACATTTATTAATACCACTGCCACTAATTCATATATGACTTTTACTCAAAATAAAAGTAATTACCATCATGTTTTATTAATTCATTAATAAATATTACTTAGAATTAAATTACTTAGAATTAAAATACACTTATTTATCCCCAAAAATAATTAAAACTAAATATAAAAGTATAAATTATTAATACTACTGTCATAAATCTATATACGATTTTTACTAAAAATAATCACCACTATATGTTATTAACTAATTTTCAAATATTATCTAGAATTAAATTTATTAATACCACTGCCATTAATTCATATATGACTTTTACTAAAAATAAAATTAATTACCACTATGTTTTATTAATTCATAACTAAATAGTACTTAGAATTAAAATACACTTATTTATCCCCCAAAATAATTAAAACTAAATGTTAATAGGTCGAAATATAACAGTATAATTTATTAATACTACTGTCATAAATCTATATACGATTTTTACTAAAAAATAATCACCACTATATGTTATTAACTCATTTTCAAATATTATCTAGAATTAAATTTATTTATCACCAATAATAATTTAAACTAAATATTACTTTAAAGTTTTTTATCGTGGAAATTTAGCCGTCTGCTTTAAATAGGTTGAAACATCTATATTCCCTTGACACGCGACAAAACCACACCTGCAAAATATCGGTCGCGTCAGGCTAGACACCCTAACCCTATCCCGTCTAACACAACTTTTAAATGGCTATAGACACCCACCCTAACACCCCCTCTACCTCTCTTTCTTTCTCTTCTCTTCTCCTTTCTTTTCCTTTCCCTCGCCCCCCCCCCTGCCCCAGCTCAGCGTTGAATAAAAATAAAAATATGAATTATTGTAAATTAAACTTTTCTAACGGCCAATCTTTTTTAAAAATTGGTCACATTACTATTATTCCTTCTTCTTCTTCTTTTTGCTTAACTCCATTCTTCCTGGATTTCACCGACCGGGTTGGATTACAAAAAAACCTTCTGCCTGATGAGACCTCAGCTCTTGATAGCTGTAGATCGATAACATCGACATGCCAGTGTAGCAGACTTTATACATGTTTAAATAAAAAGCATTCAAAATACAGCTCTATATTTTTTATTGAGCACTCTTATATAAGCCCGGTTTGATTCCCTTTGGATTTCTACCCTGTGGATTTTTACCCTACCTGGATTACTATATATATATATATATATATATATATATATATATTACTATATTTTTAATTCTTCTGTTCCTTCTTTCGTCCTACATTTTTATCTTGTTTCTCTCTTTATATATCTCTATCCGTATCTCTCTTCCTCTGTTTTTCTCTCACAAACATCCTCATCTCTCTCACCCCTCCTCTCTCTCTCTCTCTCTCTCTGCCCATATATCTATCTATATATATATATATATATATATATATATATATATATATATGTCTCTTTCGCTGCATGGTATCCTCCTGTCTCTCTCCTTTTTACTCACATTCTGTTTCTTACACTGATTTCTTTATCACCCCTTTCTCCCCTCTCTCCTCTCTCCCTCTCCCATCTATCTCTCTCCCTCTTGCAATGTCTGGGAAAGTATGGAGGGCAAGCTGTTACCCATGCAACACATCTCTTTTTGAATCCCCTCTCTTTCTCTTTCCATTATCTTTTTTCGTCGTCTTTCTTCCAATTCTTTTTTTGCCTTCTTTCTCTGTCGCCTTTTCGCAATTGCTCGATATCTCGTCTGCCCCTCCTCACCCAACCCCAACTCTAAACCCACTAATCTCACTCATCGAATGGGATCATCATTCACCAATTAATCAGCTTGTCTTACAAAGAACGACGAAATGTAATTAAATCAGCATTTCCATGATGAATCGTTTGCAAGCGATTAAAATGGCCGCCTTTTTCCAGACAACTTAAATTTAAGGCATTGCGTTTTCTCCTACCAGAATGTGTGTGTAGCATTTAGTAGTCAAGTGTTAACAATTCCATGAGAAGGAAGAGACAATTAACAGTTTGGTAATTTAGCAAAGTTAGAATGAAGGATCCTCTACGAGAATTTACGGCCATCATTTTTTTAACAAAGATTTATTTGAAGTAGAGTATTAGGTGCTTCTACAGAATTTGAACTAAACCTTTTGTCGAACGAAACCTAAAAGTAAATGTTATGTTAGAGTTAGATTATAGTTAGGTTAAAAAACAGTGCGGTTATAAAGTATGTAGAAGTACCGATAATTATTACGGATATTTCACTCTTTTCATGCAATATATTTCTCTTTGTCCCTGTCTATCTGTCTCTCTCTCATATATATATATATATATATATATATATATATATATATATATGTGTGTGTGTGTGTGTATTTTTATATATAATTATTTTATAATAAACAAATGGTTCACGTTATAGCTCAATAGTGCAATACTAGAACTTTTTATTAATGTTAATGTTGTATAAAACTTTATATATCAAGAATATGTATGGAGGGAAGAAACAATTGTATGCCAATAAAAACTGTATTTGATGAACTTATGGTAATTTGTTCATTTCATCACCTAAGGTTTATATGATGTTAAAATTATGAATATATGTATATTTTTTAACATAGTTCACCCTAAACAAGGCAAGCTGCCACTGTAGACGTAAGAGGCTACTGGGAATAAGGCTGAAAGTTTTAGGAGGTCATCCTAAGTTGGAAGCTGTGCGTCGACATGTCTGTTAACATTAGTTTTCAATTTCTGCATGTCAGTACAGTTGAGGAAAAAGGGAGCAGGGAGGGGATACTAAAAGCCGAGGGGGCATCAGAGCAGCAAGTTCATTGGAGCACATTCCATTAAAGTACTTATAAAACAAGAACAACGGTTCAATATTGCGACGATGGGACAGGATCTGGAGCCTGGTGGATAATGAGGGTCTATTAGGTTAGAGACTCTTTTTGCACCTTGTCCAAGAGGGAGAGACTAGTTGATGGTTCAACAGCCCATATGTGGCAATTATACTCCATGCATTGTAGATATAGGATACTGTCAGGTGTGAGAAGTTTTCTAGCACTGTAGAGGGAGCCCACCTTCTTTGCAGCAGCCTTAGCAATGTCTTCTATGTATGTGTTCCAATTGATGTTACCTGTGAATGTTAGTCTAAGGAGTTTGAACGCTATTTGCCATGGCAATCGGTGGTTGAAGAGGTTTCTTGTAGTTATTGAAGGAAAGGAGCTTTCATTCAGCAGCATTTAATGTCACCATCTATGTATTACCCCATTCCAATTCAGACTGGAGGTTACGGCTTTTTGGTAAGATGTAAGGTAAGATGTGACACAAGGTCGGGAAAGTGGGAATTGAAAAACCAGCGCCCGAGAATTTGAGCCCTCTGGCCATTAAAAATTGCCTGGACAGCCCCGTCGGCATTCCCCGGTAGGGGCGCCTCAAGCGATTAGCAATAAACTAACCCCTTCTCAAAGGGTGAGAAGGCAAAGCCTGGGAGGTGCACCACCTAGAATTGCACAGGACAAACCAACCAATAGACCGGCGTAAATCAAGCCCCGTAGGCCAAGACAATATCGGTCTATGGGGGTGTAGTATCCATCGGAACAGATACTACACTTTGATCTTGGCCAAAAGGCCCCCCCCCAAAAAAAAAATAATGTCAGGGGATTGATTCCTAGAACACGCTTGCATTTATGTCATGTTGTTTTGATAGACGGCCATCGAGGACAACCTGGATCATTCTTTTGGTTAGGAAGAATTTAATTATATAAAATATTCGTCTAGTAATACCAAATGAATGATTTTTTTTATTTATTTCTCTTTATTCCGTTGCGTAGTTTCTCTCTCTCTCTATCTATCTCTCTCTCTCTCTCTTATGTATATATATATATATATATATATATATATATATATATATATTTCTCTTTATCTCTATCTCTCTCTCTGTCTCTCTTGCACTTCTCTTTCATCTCATTCCTACTCCTCATCTTAAAACTGTTTTGTACGAACATTTATTTATTACATGTTATCTTCTTTTCTATTTTCTCTGTTTTGTAAATTATATTATCTATATAACAAGTCTTCACGACCATAACGCTGTCAATACGCATGCACCAATTCTGTGTCATAATCATTTTTCAAAATTAAGTTCATTTGAAAACTTTCTTCTCCCTGACTGAGAACAGTCATCGATGCATTAGCTAGTCGTAATTTGTTGGTGAAAGTTCAATGTCCTCAAGCATACTATTCTAACAATAAGAATGCAACTTATTGAAACAACACACTCTTAGAGAATGAAGGGTTTATTCGACTTACACACCGCCATGAACATCGTTTCAGACGAAAGGCCCGCGAGAGAGATAGGGTAACACTTTTACTTAGACTCTTCAAAAACTCAGACTAAAATTAAGTTTCCTTTGAATATATGACGTCACGTCCGACAGTTATCATCGGCTTCCTATTATCATAATATGACTTCTACAGTCTGTGTTAACCTCTTGATCTCTCCTAATCTCTGATCTACAATACTTCTGAACGAAGCAAATATGTGCACTAGTCAACCCACCAATTCTAATATATAAAGAATAAAAGCGATGTAATTTCTCCAACCCTCCTAACCTCTCAATTACAACACTTCCGTCAATAGTCAACCCACCCATTCTAATACAAATCATAGCGATGTAATTTCTCCAACCCTCGTAACCTCTCAATTACAACACGTCCGTCAATAGTCAACTCACCCATTCTGTATTAGAATGGCGATGTAATTTCTCCAACCCTCCCAACCTCACAATTACAACACTTCCGTCAATAGTCAACTCACCCATTCTAATACAAATCATAGCGATGTAATTTCTCCAACTCTCGTAACCTCTCAATTACAACACGTCCGTCAATAGTCAACTCACCCATTCTAATACAAATCATAGCGATGTAATTTCTCCAACTCTCGTAACCTCTCAATTACAACACTTCCGTCAATAGTTAACTCACCCATTCTAATACAAATCATAGCGATGTAATTTCTCCGAACTCGATCCAATAACAATATTAATACAAGTTTACTTGTATATGTAAACAAGAAGCAGGCGGAAACTGACTTTATCCAAGTTTATTTAATTATAAAGTTTTTACTTAAGAAAGTTATTAACCAATATTTGTAGAAGAAACATGTGTGAAGACACAATCTCTATTTCAACACATTTTATGTGTATTAAATAGGATTTAATTTGTACTTTTACTATAAAATGAATCTCGTCTAAAAACATTATGATTCATATTGTTTTGGCCTTTGAAAATAAAATTTCAATGAAGAAAGCGTTGTGAAATTTCGCGGCTCGTTCAGTGTAAAGAATTATTTGTTTATTTAGAATAGGGAATATTGCAATTCTATTCCCAGGAGCATAGTTATGAAAAGTATGTCTTTGTTGTAAACACGTAATTTGTATCAAACAAAATGGCTGATAGACTTCTTCCCTAAAATGCAACATTCAAACTATTTGGCCCAACATTCACAGGTAACATGAATTGGAATAAATACATAGGAGATACTAGCCAGTCTGATGAAAAGAAGGGGGAGCTCCTTCTATCGAGCTTGAAAACTTATCACACCTGCCAGTATCAAATATCTCTACAAAGCCACTATTCACCTATACATGGAGTATTGTTCCTACGTCTGGGCTGGTGCACCAACCATGTCTCTTCCTCTTAAACAGGATAAAAACGGGTCTCTAACCTATTAGGCCACACTGTTTACCAGTCTCTACCCCCTGTCCTACTGCAGCAATTTTGGATCGTGTGCTTGTTTTACAAATACTTCAACGGAATGTGCTCTGAGGAACTTGCTGTACTAGTGCCCTTTCTACGTAAATACTCCGACAACCCCGATAGACAGCAAAATTACACCCCTTCACTGTAGAGGTCCCCATATATCAAAACCCTTCTACTCTAATAGTTTATTTCCTCGAACCGCTTGCTGTTTGGAATCCCCTCGATGCTCTTTCTTTCTCTGACTGTACCAACATGCAGAAATTTGACTATAATGTTTACACGCATCTTGTTGCACAATTTTCATTTATTATGCCCCTACAAATCTAGGCCCCTAATTCACAGTAGCAGTGTGCCTTGTTAGGGGTGAATTAAACTAAAAAGAAGAGAAAAAACAGGTTACGATTTTTGGTCAGCTTGACTGTGATGTTGGCATTTTATCAACGATTCTATTTTTTTCTAAAATAAGGTTTTCACACGAATGACCACGCGAAGGTTGTCAGCATCTACAGATAAAATCGTGGTATGAAAGCAATCGTCTGTATTATTTGAATTATTCAGACTTAAATAGTGAGAGAGTATAATTTTGTTAGTTGAGAATGAGAAGAAAATACGATTCAGTCGGGGATCAGCTTAGTGTACTCGGATGTCAGCTTGACCTCCTTTGTGATAGAAACGGATTTGACGCTATATGGCTCAAAGTGACAGAGAAAGTGAAGAATAGATGTCGCTAGTTCTATCGGAAGCCTCGAGGTGCGAACACGCGCTTTCAGAAATGTTGTGATAAGATGTAATTAGACAGTAATAATCGACAACTCTCTGTCTCCTCCCTCACCTACTCGTCAGTGATTGACAACAAACGATCCCAGACGAATAAACCTCTGCTTGTCTTCAACTGTTATCTCTTCTTGGTCATTATTTTCGGGGTATCAACAAACTTGTTTGCAGGTGACGTACCTGGTCGGGCAAGATCACATTTAAGAAACGAACGGCCAGCAAGGTATGTTATGAACGTCCATGTATTTTAATTGATTGTGACTTGTGAGACATGAGACCTCCTTTGTGAGGGGGTATATATAACAGGACTACTATTCTCATATTAGTGTTTATTTTCACAACGTTTCGACCAATGCAACTACCAATCTTCATTACGTACATTTTTTTCGAGCTCGTGAATCTTTATTTCTAACTCGGGAATCTATACTGAATGAGAATAGTAGTCCGAATTTCGAACCGAACGATGTTTTGATACGCGAGTGTAGATTGCTCTCATTGTGTCAGCCATAACCGAGTAGAAGTGTTGATTAATTATAGAGGTGTGTCTTAATTATTATTGCAAGCATTGAACCTTCAACCTCTAGAAGACAATCACCTAGAACAGATTGATAATTAAAGCCTTTAACCGTTGTATGAAATAAACGTGAGGTAGCATTTAACGAGAAAGTGAATATGTAAGGGGAGGTAATATATACACAGAACGGCGTGGTAAGAGTAGAATACATATGGAGTGATGTTGTATTGAAGAGAGAAGGGACGATTACTCGCTTCAAAGATAGATAGATAGATAGATAGATAGATAGATAGAAGGGTAGAAAGAAAGATAAACAAAGAGAGGGCGAGAGAAAAGGAAAGAAAGATAGCTTTAGTATGTATATGAAATCAACTTGGAGTGGCATTTAGCGAAAAGGGGAATAAGTAAAGGGAGGTAATATATACACAGAACGGCGTGGTAAGAGTAGAATACATATGGAGTGATGCTGTATTGAAGAGAGAAGGGACGATTACTCGCTTCAAAGATAGATAGATAGATAGATAGATAGATAGATAGATAGATAGAAGGGTAGAAAGAAAGATAAACAAAGAGAGGACGAGAGAAAAGGAAAGAAAGATAGCTTTAGTATGTATATGAAATCAACTTGGAGTGGCATTTAGCGAAAAGGGGAATAAGTAAAGGGAGGTAATGTATACACAGAACGGCGTGGTAAGAGTAGAATACATATGGAGTGATGCTGTATTGAAGAGAGAAGGGACGATTACTCGCTTCAAAGATAGATAGATAGATAGATAGATAGATAGATAGATAGAAGGGTAGAAAGAAAGATAAACAAAGAGAGGGCGAGAGAAAAGGAAAGAAAGATAGCTTTAGTATGTATATGAAATCAACTTGGAGTGGCATTTAGCGAAAAGGGGAATAAGTAAAGGGAGGTAATATATACACAGAACGGCGTGGTAAGAGTAGAATACATATGGAGTGATGCTGTATTGAAGAGAGAAGAGACGATTACTCGCTTCAAAGATAGATAGATAGATAGATAGATAGATAGAAGGGTAGAAAGAAAGATAAACAAAGAGAGGGCGAGAGAAAAGGAAAGAAAGATAGCTTTAGTATGTATATGAAATCAACTTGGAGTGGCATTTAGCGAAAAGGGGAATAAGTAAAGGGAGGTAATATATACACAGAACGGCGTGGTAAGAGTAGAATACATATGGAGTGATGCTGTATTGAAGAGAGAAGGGACGATTACTCGCTTCAAAGATAGATAGATAGATAGATAGATAGATAGATAGATAGAAGGGTAGAAAGAAAGATAAACAAAGAGAGGGCGAGAGAAAAGGAAAGAAAGATAGCTTTAGTATGTATATGAAATCAACTTGGAGTGGCATTTAGCGAAAAGGGGAATAAGTAAAGGGAGGTAATATATACACAGAACGGCGTGGTAAGAGTAGAATACATATGGAGTGATGTTGTATTGAAGAGAGAAGGGACGATTACTCGCTTCAAAGATAGATAGATAGATAGATAGATAGATAGATAGATAGATAGATAGATAGATAGATAGATAGATAGATAGAAGGGTAGAAAGAAAGATAAACAAAGAGAGGGCGAGAGAAAAGGAAAGAAAGATAGCTTTAGTATGTATATGAAATCAACTTGGAGTGGCATTTAGCGAAAAGGGAATAAGTAAAGGGAGGTAATGTATACACAGAACGACGTGGTAAGAGTAGAATACATATGGAGTGATGCTGTATTGAAGAGAGAAGGGACGATTACTCGCTTCAAAGATAGATAGATAGATAGATAGATAGATAGATAGATAGATAGAAGGGTAGAAAGAAAGATAAACAAAGAGAGGGCGAGAGAAAAGGAAAGAAAGATAGCTTTAGTATGTATATGAAATCAACTTGGAGTGGCATTTAGCGAAAAGGGAATAAGTAAAGGGAGGTAATGTATACACAGAACGACGTGGTAAGAGTAGAATACATATGGAGTGATGTTGTATTGAAGAGAGAAGGGACGATTACTCGCTTCAAAGATAGATAGATAGATAGATAGATAGATAGATAGATAGATAGATAGATAGATAGATAGATAGATAGATAGAAGGGTAGAAAGAAAGATAAACAAAGAGAGGGCGAGAGAAAAGGAAAGAAAGATAGCTTTAGTATGTATATGAAATCAACTTGGAGTGGCATTTAGCGAAAAGGGAATAAGTAAAGGGAGGTAATGTATACACAGAACGACGTGGTAAGAGTAGAATACATATGGAGTGATGTTGTATTGAAGAGAGAAGGGACGATTACTCGCTTCAAAGATAGATAGATAGATAGATAGATAGATAGATAGATAGATAGATAGATAGATAGATAGATAGAAGGGTAGAAAGAAAGATAAACAAAGAGAGGGCGAGAGAAAAGGAAAGAAAGATAGCTTTAGTATGTATATGAAATCAACTTGGAGTGGCATTTAGCGAAAAGGGAATAAGTAAAGGGAGGTAATATATACACAGAACGGCGTGGTAAGAGTAGAATACATATGGATTGATGTTGTATTGAAGAGAGAAGGGACGATTACTCGCTTCAAAGATAGATAGATAGATAGATAGATAGATAGATAGATAGATAGATAGATAGATAGATAGATAGAAGGGTAGAAAGAAAGATAAACAAAGAGAGGGCGAGAGAAAAGGAAAGAAAGATAGCTTTAGTATGTATATGAAATCAACTTGGAGTGGCATTTAGCGAAAAGGGAATAAGTAAAGGGAGGTAATGTATACACAGAACGACGTGGTAAGAGTAGAATACATATGGAGTGATGTTGTATTGAAGAGAGAAGGGACGATTACTCGCTTCAAAGATAGATAGATAGATAGATAGATAGATAGATAGATAGATAGATAGATAGATAGATAGATAGATAGATAGATAGATAGATAGAGGGTAGAAAGAAAGATAAACAAAGACAGGGCGAGAGAAAAGGAAAGAAAGATAGCTTTAGTATGTATATGAAATCAACTTGGAGTGGCATTTAGCGAAAAGGGAATAAGTAAAGGGAGGTAATGTATACACAGAACGACGTGGTAAGAGTAGAATACATATGGAGTGATGTTGTATTGAAGAGAGAAGGGACGATTACTCGCTTCAAAGATAGATAGATAGATAGATAGATAGATAGATAGATAGATAGATAGATAGATAGAAGGGTAGAAAGAAAGATAAACAAAGAGAGGGCGAGAGAAAAGGAAAGAAAGATAGCTTTAGTATGTATATGAAATCAACTTGGAGTGGCATTTAGCGAAAAGGGAATAAGTAAAGGGAGGTAATGTATACACAGAACGACGTGGTAAGAGTAGAATACATATGGAGTGATGTTGTATTGAAGAGAGAAGGGACGATTACTCGCTTCAAAGATAGATAGATAGATAGATAGATAGATAGATAGATAGATAGATAGAAGGGTAGAAAGAAAGATAAACAAAGAGAGGGCGAGAGAAAAGGAAAGAAAGATAGCTTTAGTATGTATATGAAATCAACTTGGAGTGGCATTTAGTGAAAAGGGAATAAGTAAAGGGAGGTAATATATACACAGAACGACGTGGTAAGAGTAGAATACATATGGAGTGATGTTGTATTGAAGAGAGAAGGGACGATTACTCGCTTCAAAGATAGATAGATAGATAGATAGATAGATAGATAGATAGATAGATAGATAGATAGATAGAGGGGTATAAAGAAAGATAAACAAAGAGAGGGCGAGAGAAAAGGAAAGAAAGATAGATTTAGTATGTATATGAAATCAACTTGGAGTGGCATTTAGCGAAAAGGGGAATAAGTAAAGGGAGGTAATGTATACGAAGAAGGAGGTGTGATAAGAGTAAGGGGAGATTACTCGCTTCAACGATAGATAGATATACGGAGAGAGGGGTTAGAAAGAAAGAGAAACGGAGAGAGAGAGAAAAAGAAAGATAGCTTTTATCATGTACATGAAATAAACGTGGATCAGCATTGTGATAAGAGGCGTATAGGGAGATAAAAGCGAAGAAGGAAAGAAAGAGTAAAAGTTAAGGTTGTTTTAGATCTATCATTTCTGTCTTCATCATGTAGTTATGTGCTTTAACTTAAGAGGATTGACAAATAAACGATGTCAAGTGTTACCATTGTAATCGTTCAAGAGGTTAAGCGGTTTTTAAGCATCTATCTCACATTTCCTACAATGCTTGATTTTATTTATTTATTTGGTTATTTATTTTTGTCGAGTGAAGACACAAAATAACGACGCCATTCCGACGATGAGTCTCCATTTTACTTCGTTTTTTTTAAATCGCTCCAGAAAAGACATCAAGCAACTTGATGTAAGAAGCTAACAAAACCAAAATATTATTATCACAAATACAAGAGATTACTATTGGCCTTATTATTAAAAAGACCAAGGCTATAGGTAGGAGGAAAGCAGTCAGCAGGAAGAGAGTTCTACAAGCCTGTTGTTCTTTGAAATAAGCCTCATTGTAATACAGATTTCTATTCCAATAGAATAGAAATATGTATTACAATGAGGCAGGCACGTAACCAGACTTCTAACTAAGGAGACAAGGCATTTTTTTAGGGGGGGGGCAAAACTAATATTGATATCATACGGCAGTATGTGTATAATATTGTTATGGTCACATTTCGATCACTCGCAGCACTTTCAAAGCGCTGTCACTAATTCAGTTTTTAATTAAATTTAGGACCTCGTAAAAGCTACATTTTGACATAAAAATATTGAAATTTGGTCCAGTAGAAAAAAGGTTACATTAAAATAGGTAGGGACCAAAAAATTTCATTAAGTTTCAGATTACGTTCAAATCAATTTATCTTTTATATTTTAAATGATAACTGTATTTTCTTTGAGCCTAAATGATAGAAATATGCACAAGAAATTCAATATTGGTAACCGCATCCAAAAATATCAACAAGTAAAAAAGATAGAAGAATTTTTTACCAAATTCTGTGATGATAATTTGATTACTATATAAAATCAATAAAGAAAACTGGGCGCTTACAACCCGTTTTTCCCATCTGTTTGACTGACCAAATTTTTTAGGGGGTGGAGTAACTTATCTTGCCCTTGGTAATATTTATTTGTTGCCTATTTGTTTTGTTTTTTCACCCCTTTTTGTTTTGTTGGCTATTGTAACATATTGCCAATAGTTGTTTGTATGTGTGAACCTTGTAAAAAATAAAAATAAAAACCATATATATATATAAAAGTTGGTTACATGTTTTATATTTCACAAGTGCCTTTTCATGCACAAAAGCAACAAAATTGTACACAGAAAAAAGAAAATAATTTGGTGATGGTCAAAAAGTGGTTGCTCAGTTCACATTAAATTTATAAAGGAGACTGATCCCCTCCTCCTAAAATCTAAAATGTTTAAAGAAAAGTTTAAAATAAAAACACGGAATTCTCTAGCGACATGATAGATAATTGTACGCCGAAAAAGAAAAAAAATTGGTTAGTAAAAAAGTTGAGAAAAACAGGTGGTGGTGTATTACGAACAAACACATCACATGGTCATAAAGTGGGTTCTCAATTTACATTAAATTTATATAAGAAAACTGACACCCCTTCTAAAATCTAAAATATATGAAGAAAAATAATTTAAAAAACTGAATTCTCTAGCAACATTATAGCTAATCGTAAACAGAAAAAAATTGATCAGTAAAAAAAAGGTGGGAAAACGGGTTGTGGATAATTTCGAACAAGCGCCAAAAACTGATCTGATTCAATTAAGAAAAAAGAAAAAGTTATCTTCCTTATTGAGAATATGGGAGCCATTACGTTCGCTTTCTTGATTACCTTGTCATCTAGATTCCCCATCTTACTATTAACATTAGTGTTCGGTTTCTTCCGTACATTCTTAAAAATACAGAAAACATTTCTTCATAAAACTAATGTAATTATTACATTCTATATAACACAACATTTAACTCTTCCTATAAAAGTTAATTTCCCTTCTAGTCATCCATACAACACTTAGCTTTCAACCACATTATTTCTCGTAACGTTTTCACCGCAACACTGTCCAGATAATTAAATTTCAATTTTCCTTCCTATTAAAACACAAATCATAATAAGATTCATTTCCCTTATTTACGTTTCCTTTCTTTCAATACACATTTTAACAAAACATGTCATACATACATCCTTTCATAAAAAAAACATTTTCGCATAAACATTACAACATAATATTACATAAATAGATTACATAAATATGTGTTCTTTATTTAGTAATTCCGTATTCAATCGTATCATTCTTTATGATTTTTTTCTCATTAGCGTTTATATATAACAAAATCTGGCGCTTTTTGTAATTTTGAAACAAAAAATATGGCCAAATCTGTTCGTCTTTTATCTTACCCAAATTAAAATATAATCCCATATCGAACATCTTGAGACAAATCAACTCCTTTGGACCCCGTATAACTGGCATATATGAAGATGTCATCAGCTATTTATTCTCTAGATAGTTTATAAACCACATGTAATAATAACTAACATCGATTATTTTCTTTCTTATTATTACATATATATGCACGGTTAAGAATAATTACAATTCGTCTTATCCTATTTGAAACAACAATTGACCACTAAGCCTAAGTCCGAGTGGTCACATAGTAAAACCACATTACTTGCCAAAAACATATAACTAACATCGATTTTTTTGATTTTTACAGATAAATACAAAGTTAAGAATAACTACCATTTCCCTTACCTTATTTAAAAAAATCAAAATTAATACTAACCCTAAGTCCGAGTTGCCACATCGTAAAATCACATGTATTCGCAAAAACAAGTAACATAGAATATGTTTCTTTTTAATTATTACATATATACAGGATCCTATTTGAAAAAAATGACCACTAATCCTAAGTGCGATTGACCACATCGTAAAACCACATGACTTTTAAAATTAAAACGCAAACAAATTTTCAAATATATTTTACCATTTCAAAAAATATTTTCAATTTTATCTTAATTGTGATTTAAAAGAAATTGCAATTCCGATCTATGTTTCTAAAAGTTCGTGATTCATTCTACAACACTGCTCTTCTTCATAGCAAAAATATGTTTTTAATTTGATTTATTGAACATTAAAGTTGCTTTTTTGTTGTGTTATTTATTTTAAATAAATCGTTGTATTTTATCACTTATTTTTCGCGGAAAGCAAAACTACAACAATTATTTTAGAATGCAGATCAGGGGGTTCAGTTTTGCATATAATTGTAACATAAAATGATCCCCGTTTCCGAGGCATTCTAACTTTTTAGATCAGTTAACCAATTCTGTTAGCGATTGGAGATAAATCCTATGCCTTGTTCTTTGTGGGGTGATGGGGTTCTACTTTTTAAAGAATGCGGTTTTACGACTTTGCCGACTTAGGGTTAATAAGTAAAACAATTTAGTTAACATTGGCTCTCCAGTGTAATTGTAATTGTATGGTGATACAAAGTAAATATTCCAGAGTTCACTTAATCCTATTCCTCTTATCAATCGTTTTGAAATGTTCAAATTTCTTTTCGTACCTCTTTGTCAAATGTTTATATGACGCTGCTAAGAGAGTTAAGTTTCAGGACAAGTTTTTTGGGGTGGCAAACGAAATTTACAGATAAAAAAACGCTTAATTGGTAACAGTGACTCTCAGTGCAAGTCATGGCCCCTCCTCCTATATATATATATATATATATATATATATATATATATAGCTTTGGCCTTTCACTATTGAGCTATTATAATCACTTTATGTTATAAAATTATATTTGAAAATATATAACAAATTCTTAATATGAATAAAAAAATACATATGTTTATATATATATATTTATATATATATATATATATATATATATATATTATTATTATTATTCGTACCTAGACGTATGCAAACACACAGTCATACAAATTATTAATTTATTTATTTTTATTATCAGTTTGTTGGCGGTATTGGATTTTTCATATCTATTTGTTTATTTTTATTCGTTCTTTTGAATAGTGATCATTGTAAAATTTGTATCCTGATATGTTACTACATGCAATAATTCAATGATACATAGTTTACATTTTTTATCAGGTGAGTTATTCTTAGCCTTACTTATAATTAACCATTTCAGTTCAAATGGTATATTTTTATCATCCACTCGGTGTATCATTTTAAACCTCTGATTGCCTTTTTGAATGTCACAAGATGATTGTTATATCTAGTTTTAAATTGGAAACTAGTTGCTCATATATATGACATAATTATGTTCCATTAAATTACGACACATCTATAAAGTATTTCCGGAGTTTAACATTTACCTTCCAGGAGACATTCATTAATTTGTCTCTAATTGAACTGAAGCTCTGGTTGGTTATTACCTTTATTATTAGTTTTAATAGTTGCGTGATTCCTATTAAGGTTTGTATTGATAGAAGGTTGTTATAGTCGAGATTAGGTTTTAGGAAGTTGAATATAATAGTTTAATCGTGTTTTTTACTATTCATAGAGAATTCTCTTTCAATGATTTGATGGAATAGTGAGTGTACGTTCACTAAATGATAGATTAAACCAAATAAGTTCTGCGACTATTTTCTTATTACCGCCATCATTATTGGTTGTTACATTACCTCAGTGGTAGTGCGTCTGACCCAGTCGAATCTCGCTAGAGAAGGCGGAGGGGTAATATATACAGAGATGTAAATATGTATTCAATATAGAGAGAGATTTAAAAATTAACCATCTTAACATGCAAAACATTTAGTATATTTACCTACTCTCCAGAGGAGGTTAGACACAACGTCAGGTACGATTTTGAAAAGCCTGCACACTATGAGCAGCTTACAAAGAAAATGTCTGAAAGTGCCGTCGGCATTTCCCTGTAGGGTCGCCTCAGACGATTAGCAATAAACAAACCGTTCTGTTTATCAAAGCGAGAAGGTAAAGCATGGGAGGGTGGACCGCCTCGGACAGAACAGAACCATACCGCAGCCTGACAGCAACAAAGTCACTGTCGGACTGATTTATGAGGACGTATCTTCGACTGGTATGAACAGGTTCCTGAAGAAACTCCAACCACAGTTTAAGAAAGATTGCTCAAGACAGTCTGTGTCTGTTCGTTATTATTAGTTATATATGAAATCTCAATTCCTCTTCACCCGAGACGGGCGTACCGCGATTTCGCTAGCTGATTATCGCAAACTTGCCCTTTGCGCGTATTTTATTTGGCTCGTCGCGACTCGTCGATTAGTGTTAATAGGTTGAAGAGGCTGCAGATAATAATGCCGATCACATCAACTCGACTCTCTTCCGTCAGCAACAGTGAATTTGTCATACTTGAATTCTGACACTGACACTTCCTGACACGACGCCATTACGACAAGATAAATTCCGCGAAATGTTGCCCGAAGCGCTTTGCGTCGGCCCATTTATACTGATTGACATGTACAGATATAAATTTACAGTAAACTCACAAAACGTAAAACACACACACACACAGTGAAAGGTATATATATATATATATATATATATATATATATATATAGAGAGAGAGAGAGAGAGAGAGAGAGAGATATATATACTTCCTTGTGATATAGCAGGAAAAATCGCAGCAGATTGCTCGATTAATTGGGAATTAAAGTTAAAAATTAAAAGATTAAGAGCGTAATATTAATTTATTTGGGTACAGAAAATTTAGTACAACATTCGTACCGTCGGTTTCAAGCGAAACAGATGACAACGGAAGCTGAAAAGAGCCGGATGGCTAAGTCCTTCTGTGCTTGAAACCGACGGTACGAATGCTGTAACCATTTTTCTGTATCAATATATATATATATATATATATATATATATATAATTATTATTTCATGTATCGACATAAAATGTTATAAGGATATATAATTTTTCATGTATCATTCTTCAGTATTTACTTCAACAGTGCTATATATTAATAATAGAGATTATGTATCTGTCTGTCTGTCTATCTGGCTGCCTGTGTGTCTGCCTTAAGCCAAAACTATATTAGTTTTAATCGCTCTCGTTTTATATCTACTTATCAGCTCCTATATATACCAATTCCAAAAACGCGTTTTTCAAATTTATATAACTAATTTGTTTTACAGATTCTAATAATGATTCGCAAATATACACTCCTGATTTGTTTTTTCAGATTGTTTAAATATTTTCGTCGATAATAATAATCTTAATAAAAAATATAAATAGAATTAATTAAAGACATCGTTTTTATCTATATAATTGAGTTACGTAATTAAATTAGATTGTAATGGAATATGCTGGAACAGCCGGCGCGCTGTCTAACATTTTGTTGCCCACCCTTTGATTATTAAGTATAACGTTTTATTTCGAACGTACTGAAAGTTCTATTTCAAGAAAGAGAGAGAGAGAGAAAGAGAAAGAGAGAGAGAGAGAAAACAAGAGAAAGCGAAAGAGAGAGAGACAAAGAGAGAGAGAGTAAAATAGAGAGAGAGAGAATGGAAACAAGTCATGGGTTCGTTATTTGATTAATAACGTGTAAACAACATATTCTCTGAGATTTATCGTACGAGTCGCTCAAAAATGATATGTTTACTTTGATATTTTTATTAAAACGTTTTGGGTTTGTTTTTTTATATTATTAAAAATATATGTTTAAAGTACAAATTTATTGAATCAAATCGTTTAATTTAAAAGATAATTGATTCAAAAATTACTATTTTATTTTGTAAAAAAATCAAATACATTTTATTGAGCAATTAAATAACTGACTATAGAATCGTGTTCAGTGTATTTTATTTTTTAATTGTTGATTTTATTTTAGGAACACCGTTTTTTTTTCGATTTGAAAAATTTCAAATATCATTATCTTTTTATGACCTTAAGTGAGTTTAGTATTTTTTTGTTTAACAAAAGGGTAAATTTTGTTTAAAAACTATGTTTGTATTATTCCGTGTGTGGAACAATGCGTGACCTTTTGGGGAGCTAAGTGCTCTCCGTTATATTCGTAATCCTTATGCTAGACTTATTTCAAAAACAGTAATTTCCTGCGTGTTGAGATCACTGAGTGCACCTGTGCCTCAGTCGTATTTTGGAAGACTTAAGGTCGGTGTCAAACCCATTCAATGCCAGGTGCATGTTATGGGGTCAGAGATCAGACTATCGTCGTTCCAGAAAATCAGTTATAAAACTCAAAACAAAACATTTGACGAGGCGTACAATGATGACGGCTGTATTCCCCCTCTCTCTCTCTTTCTATTCCTCTGTCTCTCTCCCCCCCTCTCTCTCTCTCTCTCTCTCTCTCTCTCTCTCTCTCTCTCTCTCTCTCTCTCTCTCTAGTAAAGAGATTGAAAATTAAGAGACTGGTTTCGAAATTTGAACGAAGACAACGCGTTTGTCGCGCTATGACATCTTCGAGTCGCAATTATGTTGCTTTTCGAAATATAATAAATTACATTTTTATATTTAAAAGTAAAATGGTGTATTGCATTATTTACATAAGGTTCCTTTGCAGCACGATGCTCCTCAGTCAGTCAGCCAGTCAGCCAGCCAATCCCAGAAGCAGACGACAGTAATTATTGTAAAACGATGATTTCTCACATACATGCACAGGTTGTCACACATCGTCCCGTCGTTGGCTAAAGACCGGCAAAGATCGGCCAGCCGTCCAAACAAATGTTGCCACACGTGTTTTATTTATTCAAATGAAGGATAAGGTGATTTTCTTTCTTGTTTTTTTTTTAAATACGAAAACAAACACATTTTACTGAGCAATTACATAAAACAACACGCAAAAATATGCGACCGGAGGGAGCATATATTTACTTGTATATATAATGTTTTTTTCATGTAATTGTTTTTTACTGGTGATTGCACCGCTTGTTGTCTTTGTGTTTATTACTATTTCGATTGTTTTACTTCCTAAAATTTGCATTATTAGTCACCCTTATCTTTATAGGACGTATTTTTCGTTAATATATATTTTTTCTGAATTTTATACGTACATAAAAGTTATCTATGGACACGTGGTTCTGTCTCACAGTCGTAATTAGCATGGCTAAGGATTAAACCTTCGATGTGTATTATGTATTCAAGCTAAATGCACATTTAGTCTGATAATTTCCTGAGGTTATCAAACATGAACGCCACTGTGTAGCTTTTTGCCAGAGATATATGTCATACTATATATATATATATATATATATATATATATATATATATATATATATATATATATATATATATATATATATATATATATATATATATATATATATATATATATATATATATATATATATATATATATATATATATATATATATATATATATATATATATATATATATATATATATATATATATATATATATATATATATATATATATATATATATATATATATATATATATATATATATATATATATATATATATATATATATATATATATATATATATATATATATATATATATATATATATATATATATATATATATATATATACGGCACAATCACGTTGACACACCGGTTCCCGTTAGATCACCGAAGTTAAGCGGCGTTGAGCCTGGCCAGTACTAAATGGGTGACCATTTGGGAATACCAGGTGTTGTATGTGCTCTCTGCTTATCTCGGACTTGTTTCCAGTCGTCTTGTACTATACTTGCCATTGGAATCAAGCAATGCCGACTCAGGAGAGCGGTTGTTAGAGATTGCGCAACCCTTGCACTTTCAAATTCATGCGTGGGCAGCCCCTGGTGGGGCACTCATACGTCGAAATATCGACGGGAGAGTCCATCATATATATATATATTCAGATAGAGAGAAGAAAGCTGGAATATGAAAGTACATTTATAGGTTCACATCGAGTGGAATACGAATCAATTTCAAAATGCAAAAAAAACTCAATATTTAAAATTTTAAATTTAGTTTTTTAAATTTTAAATTTAGTTTTTAAAATTTTCATGAACAAATAAAGTATAAAGTCACGGTTATATCATTCCATGATTTAATGACGATTTCAGAACAAAATAATTGTTGCACGTTTTTCTGGAAGTAAAACATGATTAGACCAGGCTATAATAAACCACACTCCATCATCAAAATGAGTAGGGATGAGTACAAAAAAATCCGGATTTTCCAAAACCCAATATTTTCTGATGAAAGGTGGTTGATTCTAACAGGCTCGTCTAACAATGTTTTGCTTCTAACTTCTCCAGAAATATAGTTATTCCGCTGTTTTCATTAAATGATAAAATAATATAACCGTGATTGCATACATTTTGTATATATATATATATATATATATATATATATATATATATATATATATATATATATAAAAAGGTGTACTAAAAGCGAACTTTTAGGAAAGGTAAAACCCTATTGTGAAGAGTATACAGCTCAATATCCAGGATAGAGCAGGTAAAAATGAAGGTGAATGGAAAGGAATTAGAGAAAGCAAAAGCCAAATCAAAATTCAATTCAACAGTTCAAAGCAAGGTATATTCCGCAAAAAGGCAATTTATTCAAGTTAAATTTTCCTTAAGCCAGGCTTTTCAAAGATCAAAATCTTATCATCAGAGGAAGTCGCTGGGATAGATAAGTTGGCAAAGGGCAAGAATTCAAATTTGAAAAAATAAAATAAAAGTTGTAGGGAAAGAAACGCAGGGCAAAACTGTGCCAGGGTGCAAGCAAATGTCCGATTGCCAAAAAGTCCGGTGTCGAAGAGTCCAGCGGAGAGAACAAGATGTAGATAGGTAGGTCGTTAGAGGCACGAGAAGTAATGAGAGAGGATTCAAAGTTAAATTCCAAGAAGCCACAACTTCAGGTACGGCGAAAATAGAAAATCCAAAAAGGGTAAAAAGTCCAATAAGAGGTACATTCGATGATGCAGGCAGGCGTCAGAGGAGATTAAGATGGAAAATATTCGCCATTAAAGATACTTCCCGGGCAGAGATGACAAAGGAAAATGTTTTAAAGTGGGAAAAAGGGGCAGCGAGAATATTTAAAGCCTGCCCAGTTGAGAAAGCCGGCTATAAATGAAGAAAAGCAAAGACAGTGAAAACAAGAATATAATATGCGACCAGTAGGCAAGGGAGGAAACGGGTAAGGGGTGTGTGGGAGGAGAAAGGGACGGGTACGAGGAAAGAGAGGGGGAGGAGAAAGGGAGCGATGCGGTGAAGGAATGCGGATAAAACTAAGAGTGTGAAAGTGGGGAGTGAAACATAAAGTTTAAATTGGAAGTTAGCGCGAATTAGGATTCAACTAGAAAAGGGGAAGAAAGGAGTGGGTGTAAGTTAACGAATGTTAGGATAAGGGGTTAAAATATCAGAATATGTATAAGAACAGAGTTCGGGGTTTAGATGTTTAATCAAATGACCTTAGATATAAACAATGAGGCAACATATATATGAAGGGTAGGACTAGAAAAATGAGTTAAAAATTAAAAGAGTAAAGATAAAAAATAAAGATAAAAATAGTATAAAAAGTAGAAATAAGAAAATAAAAGAATAAAGAATGAAAAATAGAAAATAAGATTAGTCTTAAGCTCGCAGGGAAAATAAAGGATTGACCGAAAGAATAAAAAATAAATAAATAAAAAATAAAAATATAAAAAAATAATAAAAATAAGATATTAATAATAGAATGAGGGAAAAGTCGATAAGATTGGAGCTCAAGAATGAAAATTAGAATAAGGAAAAAGAAAAAGGAAAACAAGACCTCGAGAGGATATCCGGAATGGGAATCTCCAAGGTGGAAAAAATTATGGGTTGAAGTAAATAAGCAGTTACGGGATGCTAGTTCAAATAGATATGGGAAAATATAAACTTTGAAATTTAAAAAAAAGTTATATGGAGGTTAATTAAGAAAATTGTTAAATAGGTTAGTGAAGGCCGGAAGAAGTAAAAGATATACAAGGTTAAAGAAGTGACAAAGGATTAAGCCAGAGGGAGAGTGGAGATCGCAGTTAAAAGTAAATACTATGGGGGTTAAAAGATGTAGAGCGAGGGCGGGTTGGGGGTTGAGTAGTTTGAGAGAGATGTGCGAAGGGCGAGGTAAAACAAGGGGGGAATAATTGAGGCTATTAAAAGAGTGAGAAGAATTATTTAGAAGTAAAAACAGGAGGGGAAGAATAATTAGAGTGCACAGTGGAAACAGTAAGGAGTTCGATATCGAGGTGTGCAAAGGGGATATGGAGTAGATAAGGCTAATCAACAAGTAAATAAAAGGGCTAGGATATAATATGAATAGAGTGGGTTAGTTATCACGTTGAAAGGGAAAAGAATGAAGAATGGGAGTGTTGAAGGGAAGCGGACGAATGCATTAAAAGAAGTTAAACGGGAAAGAAAATGGAAAGCCAAATAAAGTTATACAGTTAAGGAGGTTAAGTGGAAAGATTTAGGGGCTTATGGAAGAAAGGTGTTAAAACTAAGGGAAATGTGAAGCTAACGGAGTTTATGGGTAATTTTATTAAGTTAAGAGAAGGTTAAAGGGATGAGGGAGATATAAGTAGAGATTATAGAACAACAGGAATTAGAATTATCAGAAATAGGATTCGAGATGTAAGGAGGGAAAATCCGAGATGAAGGGAGGGTATTTAATCAAATGGGGGAGGGGTGTCTGGGGGATTATTATGGTTGCTATACCTGAATTTACGTTTATACCTGCAACTGGAGATAAGTTCATTCTTAGAATTAATAATATTTTTAGATTTAGTAGCAGTAGCTATCATAAAGGTTTCCAGAGTATAAAGTTGGCAATGGGATGCTCCAGGGGTATATGATTTGGACTTTTTAAGTATTGACCAGTGGAGTGAATAGGGAGTATTTTTAAGATTGAGGTTTCTAATTAGATTGGAAAGTGAAGTGCCTGTGCTGTTATCGCTACTATTTTTAAAGGAATATATATGGTTAGAGATCCGGGTCTTAATGGGGAAAGAGGACGCCCCAATATATGTGTGTATCTTGAAGGGTGGTGCTATAGTTGCATTGAGATTGCTAATGGTATTAGAAGAGATTTGGGTTTGGAGATCCAAGTTATGCGAGGAAAGTTGTTTGGAGAAGTGGGGTGGAGTGGATATGGGGGAAATTTGAGTTGGCCCATGAGCACTATCTATTATTGGGGGTGCTTGGTTAGAGGTATGGCTGTATAAGCGGGAGTTTAGAGTATAAGCGGATTGGGGTTGCGGGGAGATCCGGAGTTCGGGTGGAGTATGGGAACTGTGATTACTCACAACATTGGTGGAGCGGGGGAATTGTTTAACAGTACAAGCGTATATTACGTCCTTCTGTACACAGTTGTTGTTAAGGGGACAATCTCTAGGTTTACGGCAGTTACAAGTGGTGAGGGATGTGGTGGGTGGTTGCTGTTGGATATGTTTGATTTTCCTATTGTTAGAGGTTATGATAGTTTGTTCAATATTGGGCATAGTAGAGTATGATATTTTAATAGAATTTCTGTTAAGGATAGTGCTATATCTGTGGGGATGCTTAAAAGATCTGTCTAAGATTTGGAAAAATTCTTTAGGTATATTGGTTTTAACATTACTGCTGAAAGGCGGATTAAACCAAATGTTATTCTTTCTTCTAAGTTTTTTTCTTTGTTTGTGCGAATGTGGGTCTACCCGATTATCAATATCTTTAGTTCCTATGGGCTTATTAGAGTGTGTTTTGATTATCTTAGGTGCTGATGAGTTAAACTTTTTATTTCTGTGTTTGGTCATGTTGTGTGTAATAATGCCTGAAGATTTGTTAACTTGAGTAAGGGGGTTGCAGTTATATTTAATTTTGTGATTGTAGCCTGAGTTAAGCAAAGCATATTGTAAAAGCTAGAATTTTGATCGAAGATAGATTTATTCGCAGATAGCTTAGAGATTCTATTAGATACTGAGGGGACTATTGAGTTTATGATGGATTTAGGGTGGTTAGATAGGCTATGTACGTAGAAAAGGGTTAAGTTAGGTTTATGGTATGGGCTGAAGGTTCCCGAGTTAAGATCTAATGTAAGGTCAAGAAAGTTGGATATTCTTTTCTCAGGTTCCACTGTAATGGTCAAACCAAAGTTTTTAAAGAAGTTATGCAGGTTTTTGATAGTGTTGTTATATTGTCTCGATCTCTCCCCAGATACAAACAGGGCATCGTCCCTATACAACCCACCCTGTAAGTGTCCAAAATTAAACCCCAATTCTCTCATCAAGTACAAACCTACCAGGTCAGTGACCTGGGCAGAGTCTGAGGCCCCCATGGTAATGTCAAAGTTATTGGGGGTGTCCTTCCTAGTCCAAAGCTTATTATCAAATTCTAGTAGGGATCTTCTGGCTAATATTATTAGTTTAATCTCTATGTCAGTAATGTCAGAATTATTTTTGGCGAAGATTAATGCTTTAAGTAAGATAGGGGAAATGGATTGGTAATAATTATTAATGTCGAATGTTATGAAGTTCAAGTTAGGTTTAGACTTATCAATGAGGTTAAGGAACCAGGTAGTAACCTCATCTGAGGATTGCCAAAGAGTGTAACGAATTTTTTCTTTCAAGGTAGGGATAATTCTATCCAAGATTTTCTTGCTTATGATGCCTAGGTCGGATTTAGAGGGGCATATTAGTCTGATGGTAGGGTTTTCTTGGAAATTATTTTTATGGTCCTTCAAGGTAAATCTAGGTATTGCAGGGGTTAAAGTTTCTGCGTAGTTGAGGACATTCAAAGATGTTAGTATGGATTTAGCCTCATTGTTTATACTAGCCAGGGTATCGTAAGATGTGCTTTTGTAAGATTTATTTAATTCTTTGTAGATTAAGGATTCGTATTGACTATATTTCAGTTTGTAAAAATTCTTAGTTTTATCCGCTGGGACAATTATATCTGGGTGTTTCTTAATATTGTTAGTAAACTTGTTGATTTTTTTGATGATGGGATTGAGGTGTTTATTGTGTCTTTTGAATTTAATGCGACTAATGAGGTCAAATAGGTCATTTTCGAAATTATTGAGGTGTTCATTTTGTTTAGGGAAGGAGGAGGTTTTGAGACCGTACCTGGAGGCAGCTGATTTTTCCAATTTCTTCAGTTCCCTAGAGGAGTTCATAGGTAGTGTAGATCCAAAGTGGGTAGAAAGTGAGGAATTGTTGGTGTCAGTTTGGTGGAAGGGGGTGTTGTGGTTCATATCATAGTAAAATGCTTTCCATCTAACGTTAGTGATGAACTTCTTCACAGATTGGATAAGCTTGCAGATATAGGTTTCATTTGAGGGAATGGGTATATTTTTTGCCGAAAGCGGGAGGAATTCCTTGTTGAACATATCACAAATAGGAGGAAAAAGCTCAACTAAGTAGGAGCTTAAAATAAAGAGGTGTACTAAAAGCGAACTTTTAGGAAAGGTAAAACCCTATTGTGAAGAGTATACAGCTCAATATCCAGGATAGAGCAGGTAAAAATGAAGGAGAATGGAAAGGAATTAGAGAAAGCAAAAGCCAAATCAAAATTCAATTCAAAAGTTCAAAGCAAGGTATATTCCGCAAAAAGGCAATTTATTCAAGTTAAATTTTCCTTAAGCCAGGCTTTTCAAAGATCAAAATCTTATCATCAGAGGAAGTCGCTGGGATAGATAAGTTGGCAAAGGCCAAGATTTAAAATTTGAAAAAATAAAATAAAAGTTGTAGGGAAAGAAACGCAGGGCAAAACTGTGCCAGGGTGCAAGCAAATGTCCGATTGCCAAAAAGTCCGGTGTCGAAGAGTCCAGCGGAGAGAATAAGATGTAGATAGGTTATTGGACTTTTTACCCTTTTTGGATTTTCTATTTTCGCCGTACCTGAAGTTGTTGGCTTCTTGGAATTTAACTTTGAATCCTCTCTCATTACTTCTCGTACCTCTACCGACCTACCTATCTACATCATTTAGAAGGTGCATCATTTAGAAGGTGTATCATTTAGAAGGTGCATCATTTAGAAGGTGCATCATGTAGAAGGTGCATCACGTAGAAGGTGCATCATTTAGAAGATGCATCATTTAGAAGGTGCATCATTTAGAAGGTGCATCATTTAGAAAGTGCATCATTTAGAAGGTGCATCATTTAGAAGGTGTATCATTTAGAAGGTGCATCATTTAGAAGATGCATCATGTAGAAGGTGCATCACGTAGAAGGTGCATCATTTAGAAAGTGCATCACGTAGAAGGTGTATCATTTAGAAGGTGCATCATTTAGAAGATGCATCATTTAGAAGGTGCATCATTTAGAAAGTGCATCATTTAGAAAGTGCATCACGTAGAAGGTGTATCATTTAGAAGGTGCATCATTTAGAAGATGCATCATTTAGAAGGTGCATCATTTAGAAAGTGCATCATTTAGAAAGTGCATCACGTAGAAGGTGTATCATTTAGAAGGTGCATCATTTAGAAGATGCATCATTTAGAAGGTGCATCATTTAGAAAGTGCATCATTTAGAAAGTGCATCACGTAGAAGGTGTATCATTTAGAAGGTGCATCATTTAGAAGGTGCATCATTTAGAAGATGCATCATTTAGAAGATGCATCATTTAGAAGGTGCATCATTTAGAAAGTGCATCATTTAGAAAGTGCATCACGTAGAAGGTGTATCATTTAGAAGGTGCATCATTTAGAAGGTGCATCATTTAGAAGATGCATCATGTAGAAGGTGCATCATGTAGAAGGTGCATCATTTAGAAGGTGCATCATGTAGAAAGTGCGTCATGTAGAAGGTGCATCATTTAGAAGGTGCATCATTTAGAAGGTGCATCATTTAGAATGAGGCATCGTTTACCTGTTAAAAAAGTGTTGCCTCAATTAGTTGTCTTCGTTTGTACTTTACCTTGCGTGTAAGAACAGTAGAAATTCTAAGATTATTGATAACATTACTATTTCCCCGGGCAGCACCAGGTAACTATGCTAGTTTAAAATAATAAACTATTCATTCATAACTTTGTTGCAAACACGAAACAGAAACAGCTTTATTTACTTTAATAGTAACATTACTTTATTTACTTTAATAGTAACGTAACTTTATTTACTTTAATATTAACGTAACTTTATTTACTTTAATATTAACGTAACTTTATTTACTTTAATATTAACGTAACTTTATTTACTTTAATAGTAACGTAACTTTATTTACTTTAATATTAACATAGCTTTATTTACTTTAATATTAACGTAACTTTATTTACGTTAATAGTGACGTAACTTTATTTACTTTAATAGTAACGTAACTTTATTTACGTTAATATTAACGTAACTTTATTTACTTTAATATTAACGTAACTTTATTTACTTTAATATTAACGTAACTTTATTTACTTTAATATTAACGTAACTTTATTTACTTTAATATTAACATAGCTTTATTTACTTTAATATTAACGTAACTTTATTTACGTTAATAGTGACGTAACTTTATTTACTTTAATAGTAACGTAACTTTATTTACGTTAATATTAACGTAACTTTATTTACTTTAATATTAACGTAACTTTATTTACTTTAATAGTAACGTAACTTTATTTACTTTAATAGTAACGTAACTTTATTTACTTTAATATTAACGTAACTTTATTTACGTTAATAGTGACGTAACTTTATTTACTTTAATAGTAACGTGACTTTATTTACTTTAATATTAACGTAACTTTATTTACTTTAATAGTGACGTTACTTTATTTACTTTAATATTAACGTAACTTTATTTACTTTAATATTAACGTAACTTTATTTACTTTAATATTAACGTAACTTTATTTACTTTAATATTAACGTAACTTTATTTACTTTAATAGTAACGTAACTTTATTTACTTTAATAGTAATGTAACTTTATTTACTTTAATATTAACGTAACTTTATTTACTTTAATATTAACGTAACTTTATTTACTTTAATAGTAACGTAACTTTATTTACTTTAATAGTGACGTAACTTTATTTACTTTAATATTAACGTAACTTTATTTACTTTAATAGTAATGTAACTTTATTTAATTTAATAGTGACGTAACTTTATTTACTTTAATAGTGACGTAACTTTATTTACTTCAATAGTGACGTAACTTTATTTACTTGAATATTAACGTAACTTTATTTACTTTAATATTAACGTAACTTTATTTACTTTAATATTAACGTAACTTTATTTACTTTAATATTAACGTAACTTTATTTACTTTAATAGTGACGTAACTTTATTTACTTTAATATTAACGTAACTTTATTTACTTTAATAGTGACGTAACTTTATTTACTTTATTAGTGACGTAACTTTATTTACTTTAATAGTAACGTAACTTTATTTACTTTAATAGTAATGTAACTTTATTTAATTTAATAGTGACGTAACTTTATTTACTTCAATAGTGATGTAATTCAATTTACTTTAATATTAACGTAACTTTATTTACTTGAATATTAACGTAACTTTATTTACTTTAATATTAACGTAACTTTATTTACTTTAATAGTGACGTAACTTTATTTACTTTAATAGTGACGTAACTTTATTTACTTTAATAGTGACGTAACTTTATTTACTTCAATAGTGACGTAACTTTATTTACTTGAATATTAACGTAACTTTATTTACTTTAATATTAACGTAACTTTATTTACTTTAATATTAACGTAACTTTATTTACTTTAATAGTAACGTAACTTTATTTACTTTAATAGTGACGTAACTTTATTTACTTTAATATTAACGTAACTTTATTTACTTTAATAGTAATGTAACTTTATTTAATTTAATAGTGACGTAACTTTATTTACTTCAATAGTGACGTAACTTTATTTACTTTAATATTAACGTAACTTTATTTACTTTAATATTAACGTAACTTTATTTACTTTAATATTAACGTAACTTTATTTACTTTAATATTAACGTAACTTTATTTACTTTAATATTAACGTAACTTTATTTACTTTAATATTAACGTAACTTTATTTACTTTAATAGTGACGTAACTTTATTTACTTTAATATTAACGTAACTTTATTTACTTTAATAGTGACGTAACTTTATTTACTTTATTAGTGACGTAACTTTATTTACTTTAATAGTAACGTAACTTTATTTACTTTAATAGTAATGTAACTTTATTTAATTTAATAGTGACGTAACTTTATTTACTTCAATAGTGATGTAATTCAATTTACTTTAATATTAACGTAACTTTATTTACTTGAATATTAACGTAACTTTATTTACTTTAATATTAACGTAACTTTATTTACTTTAATAGTGACGTAACTTTATTTACTTTAATAGTGACGTAACTTTATTTACTTTAATAGTAACGTAACTTTATTTACTTTAATATTAACGTAACTTTATTTACTTTAATAGTAACGTAACTTTATTTACTTTAATATTAACGTAACTTTATTTACTTTAATAGTGACGTAAACAAAAAAATTAACTTGCCTTTTCACTTCCAATTTCGAAAAATCAAGATGGTGCGTCTAAAGAAAGGAACATTGGAACACAAATACTAAATTGTTGTCTAAAAATTAAATCAATATTGCGAAACAGAACTATTTGTCATATAAAAAGTATAATGAAGCATCTAAAAAAGATGGTTCGTCTGCTAGATAAGTTCAATTAAATAGTTTTTTGTTTTTTTTACTTTACTGTGTGTGCGAGAAATGGGCCCAACTTTAGAATTTGTCCATTTAGATGTTTCTCTATACTTAGCCACACAACGCAGGCCACACCTACCAAGCCAGCCACCGGCAGGAGATACCAGACTCAAGTTTCTTCATTATAATAAAGAATGTAGCAATCAATCAAAGCTGCTGTTACATTCGTCTATCTTAATATTTAACAGGGCCTTTTATCTAACACCCGTGTCTTCTCTACCGACCTGTCACTACTTATTAGCGTGTTGATATCTTTCTTCTGGTTAGTTCGCTAAATAATAAGACGTCGGCCTTTCTTATACGTTTTCTCGCCTTTCCGAATGTCAGTTAATCAGATGAAGACCAAAGAGAACTAATAAATATGGAAGGACTCTCAGTAAAAAAACATTATTATGGATAATCATCCCCATCAGCAGCAGCAGCGGCAGAAGCAGCAGCAGCAGCACCAGCACCACTAAAACCGCCACCACCATCATCATCATCAGCAGCAGCAGCATCAGCATCATCAGCATCACCATCATCATCACCGGCAACCTTAACAGGAGTACTGTTTTTATGTAAGGGAAAATGTTGGAGGGTTGGTTTCTTTATTCGTTGTTGATTCCTTCTCTCCAGATTGTTCATTCTTTGAGCTTAGAATTATCAGATGTTTCGGTCATTTTAGTTTAGAATTATCAGTAAATTATCTCTGTAAATTATCTCCCCTTAATTATACTGACCAACGGAGAATGCGCTCCCCTGTTTAGTTCTTTATCTCTTGAACTTCTTCGTCCTGTGTATATTTACCGTTCACGTTCACAATATGTTAAACTTTTTTAAATAAGTATAACTTTGTATTAATGTTCCTCTCTGCGGGTGTAAAAAATGGGTGGACAAATCCAAGTTATCTCCCTTGAACATGGTGAGTAACGAGATACCGTTCTCTATGCGTATAGAATATAAATATTTATACTTTGTATAAAATCTCCGGAAAGCAAAATTACGTACATTGTAATCTTAAGAGAAGTATTGTCGTTCGACGATAGCATACTCTCTCCGAAGATTCAACACATGATTGAGAACAGAACTTCTGCCTAGTACTTGCTAAAGGTATTCTCAGAGTTGTATTTCCACATACGGCATAATCACGTTGACACGCCGGTTTTCGTTAGATTACTGTAGTTAAGCAGCGTCGAGGCCGTCCAGTACTAGATGGGTGACCATTTGGTCTACCAAGCGCTTTATGTGAGAGGCACATGGGTTATGCAAGAGGGAATATGGGAGAGATAGCGTATTTATTGGTCCTGTGCCTGGTTATCTATTCCATTTTTCCATTTCTCCAAATTTTAGTTTTGTTGGTTCAGAATTATTAGGAGTCATTTCTTTTTAAACATATCCAAGTTATCTGATCTGAATTATACTGACTAACCAAATAATGAACTCTCCTATATAGTTCTTTATCTCTTGAAGTTTTTTCGTCCTACGTATCTATACGGGTTAGGTCCACTAGTTTTTAAAAAATTTAAATAAGTATTTTTTTTTACCTCCCCTCCGGGAGGTTAGACACAAGGTCAAAGAATGTTTATTTACCTCCTCTCCAGGAGGCCAGACACAATGTAAAGTGTGGTTAGAAAGCGCACTAGGATTAGCGCGCTATGACCTATAAAAATGCCAGAGCAGCCCCGTCGGCATTCCCGGTAGGTGGGCCTCAGGCAGTTAGCAATAAACTAACCCCTTCTCAAAGAGAAGGTAAAACCTGGGAGGGTGAACCTCCTGACACTTAACAGAATCATACCTCAGCCCGACAGCAAAAACAATCACTGTCGAACTGATGTCGAGGACGTTTCCTCGACTCACCTACTCAGCCTTGTGCCAGCCATAAGTATTTTAAAATTTCAAATAAGTATAATTTTGTGTTTATGTTTTCCTTCAACGGCATTAAGTGGAATTGAATAGATGTTAAATAAGAAGTGTCAGAAAGTTAAATAAGTACAAATTTAGACGCGTGTGGGAATATAGAAACGTAAGTAAGGGAGGTAAGTTACGTGACGTGATCGACGAACTTAGGTGAGATTTTTAATCTGTTCCCGTTTCGTGGTAAGCTTTTACGGCGTCACAACCGCCATTGTGTCATATTTCCCGTATACGATCGTTTTGTAGATTCATTTTTCGTAGTAAACAAATGTTCTATAAACAATAGTTTCTAGTTCATCCATAGATTGGCGTCTCGTTAGGTACTAGTGTTTAATGTTGGGCTAGTATAATTGTTGTTAGTTGAGGGGTACAGGAAATAGGGTTCAGTCGGGGTCAGCTAGTATACTCAGGTGTCAGCTCGAACCTCTGTGTACGAGAAGCGAACGTGACGTCACATGGCTAAAAGAGGGGGTTGTGAAGAGAGAAATGGGCAGTCGGTTGGAAGTCTCAGCGGACGAGTGGAGGTGACTTAAGATCGACAAATAAACTCAGGATCTCCTTTCCTCTGCCGCTGGTAGAAGAGAATGCAACGCCATACATCATCATAAAAAGCAAATTGATGATGTTTTCAATTCTTCGTGCTGTTGTGAAACATTAATTACAGGTGCCCCGGTTACAGAGGAGTGTAGAAAATAGGCGAGATTGGATCGTGGAGCTATGATTGTGATCTGCATTCAGTAACAAGGTATGTTGAGAAACCCATACATGTTGATTGATTGTGACTTGTAAAACATTCAGACCTCCCCTCAGAGGGGAGGTAATGTAACGCTAGTATTCTAGATCAGAATGAGCCTGAAAGTAGTCATAACCACAAAGCAACTCAACACTCCATAATCCACCCAAATTGGGGGCTCGTCACTGAATAGAGTTTGGTACCATGCCCATGACTGTTAAGAGAGAGAAATAGAGTAGATGACAGGGTTGATAAATAAGATAAAAAGTTCGAAGGGCGTGGGAAATGGGGATTTCCTGTTCGTGAATTGAGGTAGAAGCGAACACCTTGCACAAGGGTGCCCGGGAAGTTTAGTGTCGTGCTCTAGACAGATTATATTTGTTGTAAATTGGATCTTAGCAGATACTAAAACTCCGAGTTAGCGCGGATAAAAAGGGGGAAACTGAACACTCCTCAAAACTGCTAAATTAGGGGCCTCACTACCAGATGCACTATATAGATAGATAGCCTAAAAATGGCGGAGAGACATCTTTATATATACTCTTACTTATTATTGAATACAATCCTTTATGCACGAGGGTTGATTTTCTCGTCGCTGTTGTCAGCGCCATCATCGTTGTGAGTCCAGGTGGTTTTTCGTCTGTTGATAAACTTACGCTAACACGTGTTCAGTTTATATATGGTTTATTCAAGGACAGAACCTGAAACTTCGCATCCGTGTGAAGGAGAAAGAGATAGATAGATAGATAGATAGATAGATAGATAGATAGATAGATAGATAGATAGATAGATAGATAGATAGATAGATAGATAGCCTATCTCACTACATCAGCTGCCCGGCGCGTTTGGAGGACGGCACGCAAACATGTATTTCCTCGTTCAAGTTTCGCCAGTTAATACAGTGAGATAGGTTTTACCGGAAGTCACCTGATCCCGCAACTTCCGCCGGAGGTGACCTTCAAACTGTAAGACGCCTCCGCTATAAACATGCCACCATTATTTGAGCATAGATGTTCATACGATTCCGACTATTTTATTGCCGATGGCTTAACAGCTAGACTGACTGTTGAAAAAACGGCCTTGTTTTGATCTGGTCTTCATCTCGATTTGAAGCACTTGCCTGACTACACACGCTGAAGAGCTATAATTGATCACAACAGCCTCTGTGTATTACTACATATTTCTCAATCCTTTCGTGGGTTGAGAACGGTTGTAAGTGAACTGGCAAGCTACCCTTAGCAATAATGCAAAGCTCTTTGTAGAAACGAATGGAGCCATCTTTGGCAGCTGATCTTATTTGTATAAACATTAAGATTTAAATTCTTCGTGGCTTGTACTGATAGCATAGCGGTTAGAATTTCCAACTTTCAAAAATTCGTCGTTTCGACCATTGATTTGAAACGCTTGTCTAACCACAATGAAGAGCTGTGATACAGCAAAAAAGTTTGATAGATAGATAGATAGATAGATAGATAGATAGATAGATAGATAGATAGATAAATGAACTACCTTAAACTGTTTCAGATAGATATATTTGGTTAATATAAGGTTTTGTTAATCTAGCTTTGTTATATATATATATATATATATATATATATATATATATATATATATATATATATATATATCAGTGACTAAGGCCAAAAGCCACTCGAGAATAAGGGTTAATGAGATTGGCAGTTGAATGCTAGGGCTGTATTTTTAAAGGATTATAAATGATGAGCAAAATTGAATTACTTAAATGGACGGCTCAATAGGTATTTGTTTACATTGGACTTGAAAACGACCATGTTGTAGTTTGTAGGGAAGTAATTATGTATACTGCAGCAGTTGTATGTAATTATAAAGCGTAATAATAATAATTATGAAAAGATGTAAAAAAATAAAAGATGATTACTAAAAAAGATGAAGAACTGAAGAAAAAAGATGAAGAACTGAAGAAAAATGATGAAAACCTAGAAGAAAAACATTCAAATGAATAAGAAAATAATAAAAATAGAAAAAGATGACGACAGAGAAGAAAAACGATAAAAAAGGAAATTATTTGGATTATTCGACCTACTGTTCTTATCTTGAATGTTTTTCTCACATTTCGTTTCGACCGATGTAACCTCCGACTGAAAATAAATGAGACAAATAAAAATACGGAGAATAAATAAAAAAAATGAAGAGAATTTATGGCTCCTTAATATTTGTTCTTCCTGTTTTTGTATTCTGTTTTTTTTTGCTTCATTGTTTTTTATTTTCCATATTTTCTCGCCATTTTCTATTTTCTATGGCTCCGAACTTCCTTGCCAATTGCCTTTTAATGTTTCCTGCACAATGTCAGTCAGTCGCCATTAAAGATCTTTGAGAAACTTTCCTAAATGTTTAATTCCCGCCATTAGGTAATTACGACGGGCCTGAGTCGGTGGGAACAAAAGCTATATATATATATATATATATATATATATATATATATATATATATATATATATATACATATATATATATATATATATATATATATATATATATATATATATAAGTAAGAAACTAAAAGTAACACTTTTAGTAGAAAGAACCTATAGTGAAATGGTAAAAGCTCAATATACGAGATAGAGGAATTATATGGAGAAGAAAAAGTTTCGTAGAGGCATCATGGGAAGGCGTTCAAAAAATAAGTAAATCCAATGGTGAAAATTGAGTTCAAATTAGTAGATAGAGCGTACTTCTCCATTGAAACCCTCTTCCATTGGACACCTTATCGGCGGACAATTTACCATCCGGACAAACCCAATATCTTTTTACTCGAACTTTTTTTTTCTCACCCATCTTTTTCTGAATATTTTTTCATATTTTTTCAAATGTTGAACTTTGGCTTTTCTATTGCCAACTTATCTATCTGTATAATTCCTCTGACGGTTCTCATTTTCATTGAAGGAAGGTGATGAAAGAGTCTATAATAAACATTTTTTTTAATTTTTTGTAATTTTTTTGCGCATATTTTTCAGGCTGTTTACAAAGTAGAATAAAATTTTATGATTTCGGAATTGAAGACGTTGATCTTGAAAAAAAAAATTTGTAAAAATTTCTTATATATTTGTAAACAACAAAATAATTCTTATAAAAACAATTTGTTTTCGCTTCGTCGTAATCTTTTACCTACTTATTTGTGACCAATTTGTGTTAATAAAAACAAATTATATGACAAAATAGCAGGACCTTGTCGCGACATTGCCCGGAAGTAATATAGAGTAATAATTATTTTTTTAAATATTAGCATATATATATACATATATATATACTTACACATACAATAACGCTTAGAAAATCGTCACTATATAAACACTAAAATAGAATATAATAGCAGAAATAATAGGATCATCAGAAGAAAAAATGAAACCGGACGATTATTTGGTTTACACCACCGCAACCGAGTAGATAAATCCAAAATATAATATTTGTTTCATCTTGTAAGTCGATATTTTCTGACTACGAATTCTGTACATAAGATATTCAATAAAATACTATTAAACATGTTTATAACTGTACAAATAACCTGAAAGATTATTAAGAGCCGTAACAGACTGATCCTAAACCTGATATATTAACCGCAATAACATTAATAAATCACAAGATAATAATAATAACTGAAATAATGAGTGTAACTGCAGAGACAAAAATAACTGTCCGCTACATTAAAAATGACCAAGAGTATAGTGTATTTATGAACAATATACCCAGAAGATAATCCAAGTGTAAAAAGATTTAACATAGGTGGGAAAGTACTAGTTTTAAGTCCATGTGATGAAACCATAAAATATCTTTCAACAACCTGGAAAAAAGGATGACACCTCACTATTCAAATACATATGGTATCTGAAGAGGAACAATATTATATTGTATTAAAATGAAACTTCTCAAAGAAGGATTTAATCCTCACGCTAAATAACCCTACATGTTAACTTTGCCTTGATGAAAAATTAGCTATGATTAGGTTCCGTGCAAGAGACTAGTTGTGTAATCAAATAGATGACGTGAAGATTAGTTGTAGACATATCAAACAGTTAATCCTTGATAAATCTGATAGCAACCCAGTGAATTTACGATAAAATCCAGATAAACAATCATTATTGATTAGATACTTGTTAATTGGTTTCGAATAAAAAGTAATAACACCATAGTTAAATATCTAATAAATATAATTCTTATTCTTTTAATAAATGTAAGTAATATTAAATAGATAATTAAGCTAATAAGTTCATAATTAATTCAATAATTTTAAATAAAATTGAAATAAATAGTTATATAAGTATAGAATATATTGAATAAATAATTAAATAAATTGATAAATAAATACAAAAGTAGGTTTTTACTAACTCCGTTTCACTTCCATTATACACAAAAAGGTTAATGCAATAGAGAATACATCAGATAACAAGTGAAATATGTGCACGTCTGCATGTTAACATTCTGCATGTTAACATTCTGCATGTTAACATGCAGAATGTTAACATTCTCAATAAGTTTGAGTTGTAAGTTAACTATAGCATGTGATCAATGTGTGTAGTTATGTGTAAATATTTAGTAGCGATATATGAGTGTGCTTGTTTGCTTGCGTGTAATTGTCTGTGTGTATGAATTTATATTCCGTTATGCATGTGTGCTGCTTGTGTTTATGTGATCATTCAAGTGTGTAAGCTTTTAGAGTGGTACGGTAAGGAAGAGGGAGTCTAATACAAAACTAATACATTAGTCTTGTTATGGTCACAGAAAAATGGCGTTCTCTTTTCTCCACAGTTATAACCGTAAGCCAAGTTCGCATGACGGCGAGACACTGCTGCTGATTATAAATGTTTCGTCTGGCTGGATCATCAACATCTAATGTTCCCTTTTGGGGGACAGTTTCATTTACATATGAACTTGTGGTCCCTCAGAGGAGCACAGTAGCACCGAATTATGAATTTGTGATTTGTGTCAACCATTTTAAATTGAGATCAATGTGTAGTATCTGTTCCGATGGATGCTACTTCACCTAGACCGGTACCGTCTTGGCCTTCGGTCCGTGATTCCGCCGGTCTCAGGGATTGTCCTGTGCAGTTCTAGAAGGTCTACGCTCCCAGGTTTGCCTTCTCACCTTTTAAGAATGGGTTTATTTATTTCTAATCGTCTGAGGGGCCCCTACCGGGGAATGCCAACGGAACTGGCATTTTCTAGGTCAAAGTGCCCTTCATATAGGGCGCTGGCTTTTCAATCTCACTTTTTGGCCTCGTGTCACATCTTACCACCGTGGGAGGGAGATTTTGAAAACATGTTTATATGAAGTATATTTATAAAGCTCTATCTTGTATTGAGCACCTTTTAAAGCAGATAGTCGTCTTACCATTACACTATCAGCACAAGCTTACTACAGTGAATGAAATCTAAAATGGTAATTTTCAATAAACGAAAGCGCTCTATTCCTTTACGAAGAGATGTGCATTATCACTAATGGTCACCGGTGGTCTCACTTACCAGAATGCTCAACCCACGAAGGTGGGGGAATATCCTCTCGCTTCGCCTCTTGTTCTTTACATGCATATACACATATAATTCGTTTTGTTATTTTCCTGTATAGAGACTAGTGTTGAACTAAGCGATCCCACAGTGCTACGTTCTAATCAACGTCCAGATGAAAATTTAGGTAGACAGCCAGTTAACTTCTATTATCCAAAGCGCATCACAGAGAGAGAAGGAGACATACAGACAGACAGAGAAGAAGAAGAAGAAGAAGAAGAAGAAGAAGAAGAAGAAGAAGACTACACAACGATGTGTAATAACGGTTAAAGAATCTCGTAATTTCGCCACTGGTAGAATAGGGACAGGTGTGTGTGTGTGTGTGTGTGTGTGTGTGTGTGTGTGTGTGTGTGTGTGTGTGTGTGTGTGTGTGAGAGAGAGAGAGTAAGAGAAAGAGAGAAAAAGACAGGAGAGCGACTATAAAATAAAAGAAAGAGAAAAGGAAATGTGTGAAGAAAAAAGAAGAAGAGAATATAAAAATAGATTCAACGTGAAAAAATGTTGGTGCGGCATAAATATATAAATAAATAAAATAAGAAAAAAGAACAAAAGAAAAGAAGGTCGTTGAAAGCAAATGAACAGAGAGAAAGAACAAAGACAAACAAAAGAAACGATGTAAGAAATGAAGGAATAAAAAAATGAAAAAAATAAAAGAATGACGGGTTATACGAATGAAGGGTTATAGGATTAAGGAAGTTTCTACTCTAAAAGGATACGTAAAAAAATAAACATAAGAAATATAGTAATTATAAAATTGATAAAATTATTTGGCTTATATAATCACCGAAGGAAAGAAAGAAAAATGATATTAAATAAGAAAATATTAGCAAAACTTGTATAAAAAGGGCAATAAAACTGTTCAGAAGGACAAAAAGAAAGAATGATTATCATAAAATAATCGTACAAATGATCGCATGAAAGGATTATCATTGGAATTATTCCGTCTCGAAAGATTTGCGCTAAGAACGCAAAGTCTGGGGAAGTAAGTATTGAGGGTTAGCTGCTACCCATGCAGACGATCTCTATCCCCACTCGCTCTTCTCTCTCTTCTCTCTCTCTCTCTCTCTCTCTCTCTCTATATATATATATATATATATATATATATATATATATATATATAGATAGATACATATATATATATATATATATATATATACATATATATATATATATATATATATGTATATATCTCTATATATATATATATGTATATATCTATATATATATATATATATATGTATATATCTATATATATATATATGTATATATCTATATATATATATATATATATGTATATATCTCTCTATATATATATATATATATGTATATATCTATATATATATATATATATGTATATATATATATATATATGTATATATATATATATATATATATGTATATATATATATATATATATGTATATATCTATATATATATATATATATGTATATATCTATATATATATATATATATGTATATATCTATATATATATATATATGTATATATCTATATATATATATATATGTATATATCTATATATATATATATGTATATATATCTATATATATATGTATATATCTATATATATATATATATATATATATGTATATATCTATATATATATATATGTATATATCTCTCTCTATATATATATATATGTATATATCTATCTATATATATATATATGTATATATCTATATATATATATATATATGTATATATATATATATGTATATATCTATATATATATATATATGTATATATCTATATATATATATATATATGTATATATCTATATATATATATATATGTATATATCTATCTATATATATATATATATATATATATATGTATATATCTATATCTATATATATATATATCGATATCTATCTATCTATATATTTATCTATCTCTCGCTTGATATTGTAATGAGAAAGAATAACTTCGAAATCTTGAAGAAATAAGAGACAAAAAAATAAGGCCATGGCGAGGATCAAA
Source organism: Sepiola atlantica (assembly GCA_963556195.1). NCBI lineage: Eukaryota > Metazoa > Mollusca > Cephalopoda > Sepiida > Sepiolidae > Sepiola > Sepiola atlantica. Next base: position 9,268,831 of record OY744519.1, on the reverse strand, counting down.
CTCACAACATTTGTTTCTGTAAGTGAAGCAATTGTAAAAAGAATATTAACCGATTAATGAATTTGCGTGTCTCCTGTTATTTTATTTCTTTCCTCTCTCTTTCTATGTCCCTTTCTATCATTATCTTTCTCTCACCTTCACTCTTTCACTCTTATCTATCTACCTCTCTTCATCTTAATCTCTCTCTTCCTCCCTCTACATCTCTCTATCTCTCTCTTTTTCTCTCTCTCCCTCTCTGGCAGCTGGTTCAATAGAATAGCAAGTAAGATCAAAGAAAGGGCAAGAAAGATAAAAAAGAAAAAAGCTGACGATGTTTGACCTAATTTAATATTGTTTTTAGACAACTACCAGTAAGAATGCAAAAAAGTAATTATTTCAGTGTTCCTTGGCTTCCTTGACCTTTTGACTAAGATTAGAGTGTAGTATCTTTTCCGATGGATGCTGCACTCTTTAGACCAGTACCGCCTTGGCCTTCGGGCATGTATTCCGGCGGTTTGAGGTATTTTCCTGTACAGTTCTAGGAAGCCCACCCTCCCAGGATTTACCTTCTCTTTGAGAGGGGGTAAGTTTACTGTTAATCGCATGAAGCGACCCGACCGGGAAATGCCGACGGGGTTGCCCAGACATTTTTTGTAAGCCCGGCTGCGCTAATCCTAGTGCTTTAGCTAACCACACCTGACCTTGTGTTTAGCTTTCTGGAGAGGAGGTAAATAAAAATATTTTAACCTTGTGTCTAACCTCCTGGAGGTAAATAACTTGGCATTTTGGCTTGGAGCAAAGTTTAGTATCTGTTCACGGTAAGTAAGCATGAAAGGCAGACTGATACCCATGCAGCATCTCTCTCTTTCTCTCTCTTTTCTTTCTCTCTCTTTCTCTCTCTCTATCTCTATCTCCCTCTCTCCATCTCTCTCTCTCTCTCTCTCTCTCGCTCTCTCTCTCGGCGTCGCTGAAAAGGTTTATTGGAGAAAAAAAAGCGCCGCTGTACATGATTCCAGTTCCGTCAGTAGTTGCCAGAACAACGTTGTGTACAAATTCGGATCGCATGGCACGAGATAAAGAAAGAAGGGCAATAGAAAATGGAAGTAGAATACAAAATAAAAAAGGAATAAAAACACAAAAAGAAAGGAAGAATAAAATAAATTTAAAAAATGACGATGGAAAGAAGTAAGGAAGGAATTGAGTTCGGAACAAAGTAGAACACGAAATCAAAGGGAGTAGAAATAAAAAGAAAGTAAGTAAACGAAATAAAGGGAAGAAAGAAAAAGAAATGACTCCAATGGAACAATGCGGAAACATTCTCTGCACGTTTCTCCGCTGTCTTTTTAAAATTCTCTTCCTTCTCCAGCTCTTTTTGTTCATTTGCTTTTGACACCTGAGGATGATTCGACAAAAAATCGAAAACGTTCGTGAAACCTGTGGAACATTTATTTTTTTTTTTTATTTTAATACAAAAAAGACAATCAGAAAAATTGAAAAAAATAAAAAAGGTATAATTAAAAAGACGAATTCTGTTATTTCATATGAAAAGAAAACCTGAGAAAATGCGCATAGATTGATTAGACAGAAGGAAAAAATAAGAATTGCAGTTAAAGAGAGAGAGAGAGGAGGGGGTAGGGGGTTGTCAGTGCAAACCGTCTCTCGACACTTACTAGGAAGAAAACGACTTGTTCATTTTACCGTTCAACATAGTCAAAAATGAAATCAATGTTGATGGGTGACTGAGCCGATTTTTGTCTTTGCTAATATCAAATACACAAAGAGATGGAGATTGAGAGAGGGATCTCGGGGAGATTAAGGGAAAGAAAAAAGTGGGCATTATGGGAAGGGGGTGAAGAGAGCCAGAAAATGCGATAGGATAAGGAGAGTAAGGTTTGATGATGATGATGATGATGATGATGATGATGATGATGATGATGATGATGATGATGATGATGATGATGATGATGATGATGATGATGATGATGAAGGCGGAATGATACATAGGAGAGGAGGGAGAAAAGAAGTAAAAATAAGTGGAAGAGAAGGAGAAAACATGGAAAGGCAGAAAAAATTTTAAAGAAGAGGAAGAAGAAGAAAATATGAGAAAAAGGAAAAAAAGGGAAATGCGGAGAAGAAGAAGATAAAAAAGAAGAAAAAGAAGAAAGAAGAAGAAGAAGAAGAAGAAGATCACCCGATCGATCGATCGATCGATTGATCGAGGTTGTGTGCCTAAAACTATCGAAGGCTGTGGAGAGTACGACTAAAAGACGTGTCGAACGAGAGTAAGGTTGTAAAAGAATGAGGTCTGAGGAAGAAGAAGAAAAGGATAAGGAGGGTCTGGAGAGATGAGGATGGAACGGAAAAGACAAGAACGGCAGCGGAGAAGAACATTCTCACTTCACACTGAACACACAGAGCCGAGTTTGGCTTGTCTTGCCTGACGATGTCACGCCAGAAATGACAACGGAAATTAGATTCCGTTTTCTCACTGCCGAAAAGAATTAGACTCTAATTTGCATATTCTAATTCATCGCGCGTCTTTACAAAAAAAAAAACGGTTTTTGTTTGTTTTTCGTTAACGTCTTTTCATTTTAGTGTCTCGATTTTTTCGTGAACTTTTTTGTGACGTTCGATTTCCAATGTATGTGGGGAGGGAGAGGGTCTGTTCAAAGGGGAAGAGATTCTATCGAATCGATTTCCATATGCGTCCTCGCTTTGTACGTCTTTCAGTCGGTCGGTCGGTCACGCTTCAGGTTGAAGAAGCATTCCCATCACCGAACGTTGAGGAATGCGTCGAAGCATCTCTATAAAAGGATTTGTCCGTCAGTATCTCTCTCTCTCTCTACCTCACTTTCTCTCTCTCTCTCTCTCTCTCTACCTCTCTTTCTCTCTCACTCTCTCTCTCTCCCTTTCACTCTCTCTCTCACGCCTAAGTTTGAAATGCTGTTTTCGTCGGTGTTTCACGTTTAAGGTTGGAATGCCGTTTTCGTTGGTCTGTCTCACTTAAGTTTGCAATGGTTGTATCAAGTAGTCCAGAGAGTGGAACGTGCTTCCAACGGTCTAGACAGTGACCGTTAGAAAATGTGTTTGTCTCCGTTGAATACCAAGAGGAAAGAGAGAGGGGAAGATAAGAATCAAGAGTCACCTGACTCAAAGGGATATTCTCGATTTACCATCGGCATACATACGTAGGCCAGTCAAGGATACGTCCTCGACCGTCAGTCCAAAAGAGTTTGGGCCGTTGTGAGTTTTTTTCTGGCACTGTCCTGTCGGGCTGCGGTATGGTTTTGTTCCGTCTAAGGAGATCCACCTTCTCAGGCTTTACTTTCACTTTGAGATGGAGTTAGTCAATTGCTAATCGTCTGAAGCGCCCCTACCGGTGGAATGGCAACGAGGCTGCTCGGGCTTTTTTTTTGGGGGGGGGGGCAGAGCGCGTTAGTCTTAGTGCGCCGGCTTTTCAAAACAACACCTGACCTTGTGTCAAACGCCATGGAGAGGAAGTACATAAAATACACTCGCCACAAAGAATTAATGTGTTTGTTATTCCATCCCTTTGCGTACCTCTCACACAAATAATCTATGTTCACTATTTAGTTGGATGTTGTGTTTAAGTAGACGAGCCATCAACAAAACTCTCGCTACCAACTTGAGTAGTATCGATACGGAGCCCTCAAACGGATCACCAAAATTGTCCCGCACTATAAAAACAGAAAAGGACCAAGTCCAAGTGGCAAGCATATTGGTACTGACCCAGGTTAGGGCCCAAGCTAAAATCTATTTGGAGTCGGTAGTTTCCGGATGTTTACGTAGACGGCCGGAAAAACCGAATCGAAAGTCGGTTACCTGCGTCCAAAAATTAACTTACATTTAAAGCAAGAAATAAATGAAAAAAAATTGGTTTTAATCAAATAATACAATTAGTCAAATTGTATGAAATAAAAAAAATTTTAACGGAGAAAAATATATTTTTTGGTTAAAGCAAAATAAAACTAAACAAATGATAAAATGTTTTATTTTAACACGTAAAAAATAAATTTTAAGAAAAATATCACTGAACAAGTATTAAAACGGTGTTAGGCTTCGAGTTACTGAACAAGTGTTTAAATGGTGTTAGGGTGAGGGTTATAGAATTATATTTTCTGCATAAAAAATACTGTTTTCTTAGGATAACTATCAAAACAAGTGGTGAAATGCTTTCTTTGCATGAAAAGTATAAGCGCTTCGGGATTTTCCGGCCATCTACGTAAACATCTGGAAACTACTGCCGCCACGTCGATTTTTGCGTATGTCCTAATCTGTACCGGTACCAGCATATTTATAAACCGGTATACTCTTTTCGGTATCACCCCAGATACATGGAAAACTGGGGAGCTGGTGGGGATACCGCAGTACATAGATAAAAAAGTATAAGCGATATCAATAAAAGTTAAGCAACTTAAAATCGTTTCTGTTCGAGTTGTCATTGTCTAGAGAGAAAACACTAGACGGGCATCTGTCGAAAGGGAACAAGTCGAGATTTCCAGGGAGTCTTAATGAGTTACAAGCGACTCTTCTTAATAAATGGCTATGTGAAACATAACAATACGAAACAACGTCACGCACAACTATTTGAAGTATATTGCAGGTTAAGTATTTCGATAAGTGAGATCGCCAGCTACTATTTGCAAAAATGCAAAGTTCTTTGTAAAAACGAATGGAGCATTTTGAGTGGCTGATATCGTTTACATAAGCAGTAATATTTTATTTACTCATAGCTTGTGTCGATACCCTAACAGTTAGAATCTCTAACTGTGTAAAAATGGTCGTTTTTCGCCGCTCTAGTAAAACGTTCGTTAGGGAGGCAGCTGTACATAGAGAAAAGAGTGTTAGAATAAGCAATAAACGTTAAACAACGTAAATTATTTTGTGTAAGGACCCATTGTTTTCGGATTTAGTGTGAAAAATGTTGTACAAAACAACAAGTAGGTAGATACCAGGTTAGTCTAGACTTCCAGTTTCGTTTTAATATGTCGCATTTTGGCGAGTTGCACGCGAATCTTCTCAACAACGATAATGGCTACCTGACACATAACGAGAATATGCAATGTAACGCATTTCCATTTAAAAGAACTTTACAAACTGTCATATATCGAAATCCATTCAGAAGGAACTGGGGGACTGCAATTTTACATTATTGCTTGTTTCTCATGTTGTATTTGCGCACACACTGCCTATGAATATTTCCACTGTTGTATTTGCTCACAAACATCCTATTATTATTTCCACTGTTGTATTTGCTCACATACTGCCTATAAATATTTCCAGTTGTATTTGTTAACACACAGCCTATGAATATTTACACTGTTGTATTTCCTAACACACTGCCTATGAATATTTTCACTGTTGTATTTGCTCACACACTGCTATGAATATGTCCACTGTTGTATTTACTCACACACTGCCTATGAATATTTCCACTCATGTATTAGCTCACACACAGCCTATAAATGTGTCCACTATTGTATTTGCTCACAGACTGCCTATGAATAGTTTCACTGTTGTATTTGCTCACACACAGCCTATAAATATTTCCACTGTTGTATTTGCTCACACATTGTCTATAAATATTTCAACTGTTGTATTTGCTCAAACACTGCCGATGAATATTTCTACTGATGTATTTGCTCACACACAGCCTATAAATATGTCCACTGTTGTATTTGCTAACAGACTGCCTATGAATATTTTCACTGTTGTATTTGCTCACACACTGCCTATAAATATTTCCACTGTTGTATTTTCTCACAAACTGCCTGTGAATATTTTCACTGTTGTATTTCCTCACACACTGCCGATGAATATTTCAATTGTTGTATTTGCTAACACACAGCCTATGAATATTTCCACTTTTGTATTTGTTTACACACTGTATATAAATATTTCTTCTGTTGTTTTTGCTCACACACTGCCTATGAATATTTCGACTGTTGTATTTGCTCACACATTACCTATGAATATTTCCACTTTTGTATTTGCTCACACACTGCCTATAAATATTTCCACTGTTGTATTTGCTCACAAACTGCCTATGAATATTTTCACTGTTGTATTTGCTCACACACTGCCTATAAATATTTCCACTTTTGTATTTGCTCACACACTGCCTATGAATATTTATACTGTTGTATTTGCTCACACACTGCCTATGAATATTTATACTTCTGTATTTGCTCACACACTGCCGATGAGTATTTCCACTTTTGTATTTGCTCACACACTGCCTTTTAATATTTTTACTGTTGTATTTGCTAACATACTGCATATGAATATTTCCACTGTTGTATTTGCTCACACAATTCCTATGTAGATTTCCACTGTTGTATTGGCTAATACACTGCCTATGAATATGTCCACTGTTGTATTCGCTCACACACTGCCTATTAATATTCCACTGTTGTATTTGCTCACACACTGTCTATGAATATTTCTACTGTTATATATGCTTACACACTGTCTATGAATATTTCTACTGTTGTATTTGCTCATGCAATGTATATAAATATTTTCTACTGTTGTATTTGCTCACACACAGTATATGAAAATTTCCACTGTTGTATTTTCTCACACACTTCCTATGAATATTTTTACTGTTGTATTTGCTACACACTGCCTATGAATATTTCTAATGTTGTATTTGCTAACACACTGCCGATGAATATTTCGACTGTTGTATTTGTTTACACACTTTCTATGAATATTTCCACTGATGTATTTGCTAACACACTGCTTATGAATATTTTCACTGTTGTGTTTGCTCACACACTGTCTATGGATATTTCTACTGTGTGTTTGCTCACACACTGCCTATGTTGTATTTTCTCACGCAATGTCTATTAATATTTCTACTGTTGTGTTTGCTCTCACACGGACTATGACAACTGTTTTCTTTTTCAGTACTATAAAGAGTTAGTTCATTTTATTTATATGTTTCAATTGTGTTTAAGAAGGCAAACAATTCAAATGTGCTTTATAGACATCGTGTATATAAAATCAAGTTAGTAAATAATGTAAGTTTTCAGCAAACTTTCGTCACTTGTGAAATAGTATCGTTTTATTTAAAAATAAAATAATATATATATATACATATATATATACATATATATATATACATATATATATATATGTATATATATGTATATATATATATATATATATATATATATATATATATATATATATATATATATATATATATTGTGATGAATCATCTCTGGAAAAATATCTTGGTAAACTCTACAAATAGACGTATAAATGCTCTGTGCCTTATACTCGGGGCTCATGGAGCTTGTTTTTATTGGCCTTGTTCCAGACTTTACTGAATATTCTCAGTAAAACATCAAAATCACTCTTTCCCTCTCTCTCTCTCTCTCTCTCTATATATATATATATATATATATATATATCTTTATTACCTCTGTTAAAGGGGTTATGTTTCCGGGCGAATTTGTTTGTTTATCTGCTACTATGTGTATTTGTGTGTGTACAGCCAATGGTCAGCAAATTGGCTCAAAATATGTCCTATGGTCTAACGTAAAAGTAATTTAAATTTTAGATATCTAGCTCAAAGGTTAATAAAGGTCAGATTTTTGGCGATAACTTCGGTTTTCTTCATTGTAGATCCGCACTACTAGGTCTATATTGTAGCTAACGTTGTCCGACATCTTGTAAAGTTTGTTCAAGATCGAAATTTTGACGGAATTTCAACTTCCGATTTTACTAAATTTGATGCATTGGTTGCATGCTATTTGATAACAGTAACCACTATGTAAAATTTCCAACTGACGAGATGAAGAGTTTTAAAATTATAAACGTTTCAATCGCATGACTTTGGGTATACTTTATTCAATATGGAGAAGTATGGTCCAGATAAGACGTTGGCCCATCCTTACGTTGTCAGGCAGAGATATGCAGTCTCATGACTGACTTATACTCTTGTTTTATTTATTACAAAAAATGTAAGCTATTTAATGTACTACAAAACATTTTCAAGAGACATTTACAAATAGAATCAAGTAATTAAAAATAAGAGCGAAACATTTTAAAATTAATCTTATTAAATTAATTTTCTAGACAAAGTTACTCAATCCATGAATTAGTTTACTGAAAAATGTATTTATTTTTAACTCCTATTCATTTCTTTAATTAATACTTAATTTAATTTTATCATTTGTAATTCTATTAAAATACGCAAGTGGAAACATTGCTTCGACTAAAGAATGAATAACTTGATTGATAATATATCTACTTGTGATGGGACGATTACAATATTTTTCCCGATTCAATACAGTTACCAATTCTGTTTAAAATTCCCGATTCCGATACAATTACCGATTTCGATTCTTTTTAAATCTCTAAATATTTAGCTATAGACTTGTTTTCTGGGTTGTTTTTTTTTAATTTTCGGATTACATTAAAACGTCATGAAAGATGTGCACATGTTTTCGCAAATGTTCAAATTCACTTGTCGGGGCGTGATCGGTAGATTTAAGTAAAACTGGTGTTTAAAATCAACAAATATTTATTATTTTATCATTATTTCATCATTAGTACAAGGAATAGAAAATTTTGTGCTTAACAAAAAAAAAACGCAATCCAAAGAATCGTTTTTTTGGCATCGGAAAATAGCCACAAATTTTCGGATTCCAATACCGATTCCGATTTTTTCGATTCCCGATTCCGATTTCCGATTAATCATCCCAACACTAATACATACACACACATGCATATATCTCCCATTATTCATCAAGCTTTAACTTTACAATGTCCGCTGCCTATCTAGACAGTGAGCAATGCAAAATATGGCCCAGAAAAAGGTGAATGTAGCCATATGGAAAATTCTCTTCAATTCCCAAATACACTCCAATGTGTAAATTAAAAGGATTCCTGATCCCTAAATGTTCTCAATTCTTAAAAGCCTGATTCTTTCGGACACTAGAAATTCACGATTTAATTCATCTGTGTTATTTATTACTTACGAAATGTCTAAGGTTCATGGAAAATCAATGCTCATTATCTATTGCTCATGCTGTTCCGTCGCTTTCGAACTCCAACATTCAGCTACTCACATACATCGCACGAAAATTATCATCCATGACCCTAAACAAACAATGGACATGTACTTGTCTATAATAATCCTTCCTTTTATACATTAATGCTCTTTGGTTCCTTATGTCGGGAATACTTACGTTGACTCATCGTTTCTCGTTAGATCACAGAATTTAAGTGACGTTGAGCCTGGTCAGTACCGGATGGGCGACTACTTTGGGACTACCAGGCACTGTATGTGGAAAGCCATCGATACCTCCCTGCAGAAACAGAACCCGAACGTATTCTACTCTGATCGAGATATACATGCGACTGGGGACCGCTTGTGAATTTGATATTCCCTAGAAACTTCCTCCTTTGGAAAAAAGGCAGCTCTACCCACGCAGGGTGAATGCTACTTCGTTTCGTTTTTCTTTGCCTTTTGGCTAGGAGCTAAAAGTGGTATCTGTTCTGATACGACACTTAATCTGTTCTGTCTTTGATCAGTGAAGATGAAAGCTTTCTAGACTGAGGCAATTTTTATTTATATCCCAATCCAGAGTGCCTCTTTTGTACGAGCTCGATTTTCAAAAGCTTAACTATCGACTATGTTTCCAACTCTGCTGTCGTGGGGAGGCAAGTAGATTGACACTCACCTAACCCATACTATAAACCAAATTCGAACATGAAAACTTAATTTTAACCTATCTTAACCAATCAATATTCATTCTCTTCTTTTACCGCCAATGCTCAGATCCTTGTTTTGTCCCATTTGAAATGTTGGCTTTCTCCTTAAGGAAGCCACATATTTTCACACGTTCTTAGAACTGACTTTCACTTCAGATCTTAAATGGAAGACTTTTTTATAATCTGTTGCTAAATTTGCTGAACAAATATTATTTATTTGAAGAAATACATTATTTTAACCGAGAAACACATTTTAAATCAGAAGAAAAGCGTACATATTTTTCTTATCCCAATCACACACAGACACATATGTATATATATATATATATATATATATATATATATATATATATATATATATATATATATATATATATATATATACTATTAAAAATAAGAGCGCCATACAATCCATTTTAATTTATTAACACTTTTCAATTTTTTTTCAATTAAACTTTCGAAGATATGCTTCATCATCAGTATTTAAAAAAAGATATATTAAATACCTTTTTTTCTCATCGTTTTTTTCTGTGTTTTCAATTCGTTAGTTGTTGAAGCGAATGCGGGATGAGCGTCTCTTTAGTCAAACACGCGGCACGTGGAGGTGCAAATTGAAATTGAAATGGTGTTCTTGTTTAGAAAGCATTACTTCTATGGTAATATGAATTATTAAAATTAAGAACGGCATACAATGCATTTTAATTTTATTAACTTTTTTCAATTATTTTTTCAATTAATTGCAATAAATTGAAGTATATTTTCGAAAATTTGATTGAAAAAAAAATTGAATAAAGTTAATAAAATTAAAATGCATTGTATGGGGTTCTTACTTTTAATAATTCATATTACCATATAAACCATGTATATATAGTATGTGACAGTATAAAAACAATTTTATTTATATATATATATATATATATATATATATATATATATATATATATATATATATATATATATATATGCAAACATTGTTACAAATTACAAAATTCGTCTGTTTAAGTATCCCTTTTTTATTTTTTTATGTTTCTGATGGTCTTTTTGTATTAAAATCAGAAAAATTCATTAATGTTCCATAGGATTCACGAATGTTTTCGATTCTTCGTCGAATCATCTTCAGGTGTCAAAAGCAAATGAACAAAAAAGCTGGAGAAAGAAAATATTTTTTAAAGACGTCGGAGATGCGCGCATAGAACGTTGTTCGCGTTGTTCCAGAAAGGTCGTTGACGATTTAAATTCAGCAACGCTGAATGGCATCACAGAATAAAATCGCATTACATTAAGCATTTTCAAATGTTGCCACTGGTTTCATACCTGATGTTATTAATTTTAGGTTGTTGTGTTTTTATGTAGATAGCTTCTAGTATTTTAATTTTATTAATTAGTTTCGGTATGTACTATTTTAGTTTTATTAACTAGAATTTGTCTTAAATCAGAGGGAGGGCAGTTATGTTTTTGTAGATGTTGGTAAATTGAGCTAGAGTTAGCAAGATGCATGGTGAGACGGCGGGATCGGGTGGTGGTTGTAAACCCAATGTAGCTTTATTATTTTATGGGAGTTACATTCTCCCAAAAGGGCATTTAAACTTATGAATAACATTGGTTCTTTCTAGTGGTTTTGGGGTTAATATTTACTTAAATAAATATTGTTTATATATATATATATATATATATATATATATATATATATATATATATATATATATATATATATATTATGTGTGTGGTGGAGTTATTTATCTAAAAGATATGCATTGATTAATATATTGTTCTCTTTTATCAAATTATAAGCTCCCCCATACCTCCCTCTCTCTCTTTCCCTCTCTGTGTCTGTCTCTCTCTCTCTCTCTCTCTCTCTCTCTCTCTCTCTCTCTCTCTCTCTCTCTCCTTCTCAGAACATTTGAAAGATTGAAAGAAATCTACAGACATATTTCATAACTTCAACATGATCGTTTTCAAAGTCGGAGGAAATTGTAGCCAATTAGCCATCGTTTTGCGTCTCAGATCAACACGAATTCAGCAAGAAATGGCGTCGCAAAATTGCCTAAATGAGAGACGAGCGATACAAATCCGAGGGGGGATAGCTTCACATCAATTGATCATTCAAAACTATTTCAGAAGAAAAGAAAAGAGACGCTTTTGGCACATTTATCCTTTTTTTTTTTTAAATATTTGCTTCTTTGTTTATTTATTTGTTTTTAATTTTCTTTTCTTTGATTAATTTATGAGCCAAACAGCCAGCGTGAATGAAAGAGAAAGAGAGACGTTTAGTACGTGTGTCGTTGATCTGACTATTTCGAAATCAGTGGCTGGGAGGTAACGATTCTTGTTTCAGTGATTTCAAATAAAAGACTTCCGATTCCTGTTTAATAAGAAAGTTCTAGCATTCTTAATCATCGGACTTATCTGACAAAGACTTTGTTCTTTTTATCTTTCGCTAGCTTCCGATGACCGGCGTGATATATATATATATATATATATATATATATATATATATATATATATATATGTTTTGAGGTACAAAACTTATAAATGCATTTAAAAAGGATGCGCGGAAATCTCTCAAAGGCCCTGTGCGTGATCTATACACGACGTACTGCATCCCTGATTCCTATCGGTTTACTGAAGTTCTACGTGGGTTAGATCCGGATTATGAGACATCATTTATGTGCTCTTTTGATGTCTCCAGTCTCTTTACTTATGTACCTTTAGATGAGACTATAACTATTTGTGCCGACTTTCTCTTTGAAGGTTGCCTGACTGCCCCTTGTTTACCTAGGGAGATCTTCATAGAATTGATACTTCTATGCACTAAATCAGTCGAGATCAGCTTCGAGAAAATAATGTATAGTCAAATAGCCTCCACTTTAGCTGATATCGTCGTCGGATATTACGAATCCGTTTTATTTAGGTCTGTAAAGATGCCCACTACTTATGTTAGATATGTAGATGACACTTTTGCGATGTTTTTTTCGCAGAGTGAAGCACTGGCATTCTTTCATAAGTTAAATTCTATTCTTGAGGCTCTAAAGTTTGCGATAGAAAGTGAGAAGGATAATTGTCTTCCCTTCTTGGATGTTCTTGCTAAACGTTCAAGGGGTGTCTTTCTCACTTCCATCTACAGGAAGCCTACTTTTATTGGCATGTATGTAAACTGATCTTCTTTTGTGCCTAAGTCTAGAAAGGTAGGCTTAATTTACACTTTGGTGCATAGAGCCCTCGTGATTTGTTCTCCAAGTAGATTAGAGTGTGAACTTAATAGGATCAGGGATATATTCATTGATAATGATTATCTTGAACACCTTATCAATGATTGCATTAATAAAAAGGTTGCTGACTTTAAATCCCCAAAAATACTTTGGTCTGTAAAATGCTCCATTTATTTGAAATTACCTTGGATAGGAGGAAATAGTATTAAACTGGGTAAACAGATGGTTGATAGCAATAATAATTGTTTCTACTCTGTTGCCTTATGATTAGTTTATGCTACTAGACCTGTTTTTCCTTCCTTTCGCAAAGATAATGTGCCCTATACAAATTATAGTAATATTGTATACACATTTAAATGTCAATGTGATGCTGGCTATATAGGGCGCACTTCCCTGCATTTGTAGACCCGCATAAACCAGCACGTTTCATCAAGAATACGTCAGGAAAGAGTAGGATCCTTGTGTTACCCCTCCTCTAATTTTTTGAACTCTGCTATTGGCCAGCATTTGGTTGAAAACTTAGTAGTGCCAGTAGCTATAACGTAGACCGTTTTGAGGTCTTTCATAGAGCAGATTCCAACAACCATTTCAACATATTGGAGTCTGTCACTATCGCTATTCGAAAACCTTCCTTGTGCCGGCAGAAGGAATTTGTCAGATCGCTAAATCTCTTTGGAGAACTTTGAACTCCCTTCTTTTCTCCCTTTTAATCGGTTTTTTAAACGAAATCATTAAATTGAGTTTTAATCGCTCTATCGTTAATTTTGGCACATTCAATTCCCCGTTTGCTCTTTCTTTCGACAATATTATTAATTAAAATAGTCGAAAGAGCCTTTAAGAGATTTCCGTGCATCCTTTTTAAATGCATTTATATATATATATATATATATATATATATATATATATATATATATATATATATATATAATCAAATATAAACCAAAACTAAAACTTTTAGTAGATGGAACCTATAGTGAATAGGTTTAGCTCAATATACGAGATAGAGCTATTGTAGAGATAGAAGAAAAAAGAGTGATAAATATGCGACGATTGTCCAAATTTATTTCAATGCATTTTTTTAATAATATTTTAATATAGTTTTCAAATATTTGAAATTTGAAATAAATTTCGACAATCGTCGCATATTTATCACTCTTTTTTTTCTTCTCTCTCTTTCTCTCTCTCTCTCTCTCTCTATATATATATATATATATATATATATATGTGTGTGTGTGTGTGTGTAAGATAGTGGGATATTGAGCAAAACGCCCAAAGAAAAATGCATGCTGAACAAAAAGAGCTGGTGACCACACGAGAAGAAAGATTTCAAGAAAGACTGTTACAACAGCAGAAACACTTCGAAGAACTCTTGATAAAAACACAGGAGGAACAAAGAAAATTTCTGGAGGCAACCCAGCTAACGAAAGCAAACGAGAATCATAATGCATTCTCCCAGACGGCTGTGTGGAGCGCTATCAAAATTTTCAATTATGATCCAGAAGACGATGTCACTTTTGCTCACTTCTATAGAAGATATGAGGATATTTTTGTATCGGACTGCAGTACATGGACAGACTCTAAAAAAGTTAGACTTTTGCTAAGAAAATTAAGAGCTGCCAAGCATACACAGTTCGTGAATGTTATCCTTCCTAAAAAGACCAGTAAGTTGAACTTCCAGGAGGCAGTTACTTTACTAATAGAACTGTTTTCTACAAAAACTTCTCTTTTCCACATGAGATATAAGTGTAGGAATGTCACTATAGGAGAGAAAAAGGGCAGTTTTGTAACTGCCTAGCCAAGTGCCAGTCAGTCACCTTACCTTGTACTTTTTATGTTAATACACTTGTTATCTTAACCCAACCTCGACATGACTTCTTCTTTTTACTGTTGGACTACTTCACAACAGATTGAGAGATTATAATTCAAAATTAAGAGCGTATATATTTATTTATTTAATACAGAAAATCAGTACAACAGCAGTACCATCGGTTTCTAGTTCCGAAGGGGTCCGACCTTCCAAATATTCATCAGGTTTTTCTCAACAGTATCAACAAAAGCTGATATAAGTTTGGACGGTTGGACCCCTTCCAACTCGAAACCGACGGTACTGATGTTGTACTAATTTTCTGTATTAAATTTTTAAAATATATATATATAGATAGATACACATATATATATACACACACACACATATATATATATATATATTTATACATATATATATATATAATTATACATATATATATATATATATATATATATATATATATATATATATATATATATATATATATATTAGTGATGGAACGATTTCAATATGGTTACCGATTCCGATACAATAACCGATTACGTTTTAAATTCCTGATTTCGATTCCGATTCTTTTTACATTTCTTAAATATAATATTGTAGAGTTGTTGTTTTTTTAATTTTCAAATTACCGTGAAAACCAACCCTGTCATGTGTGCATATAATTCCGCAAATGTAAGAATACACTTGTAGGGGGTCCGTACATTACATGCGTAGATATTTCAAACTCTTGTTAGCTCAAATATTTTCCCCGTAATTGATTGAAAATAGTGAGGCAACTGAATATTTATTTCTATTTTAAAACAAAGCCGATTAGCAGTAGTTCGTTGTAAGTGTTATGACCCTGTTTAGGAGCCGGAATGAGAATACGGGCACGGGGTTTAGGTAAAACAAATATATTGGAGAAAAGTGTATACAACAGAGGAATAAGAGAAGTAGTACGTCAGTACTGACTGCCAGTGTTGACTGGGATTGAACTCAAACGCTGAGAAGCCTATGCTTCCCGCACCTATTTAGAATGGACGACTCCAAAAGGTTCGTTATAGGTACGGCACGATAACACCCCCTCCTAAGCCTTACCTCCTCCGGGGTATTAATATCGTTTTCATTTTTGGATTGATTTCGATAAGATCCGGAGACTTCCATTACTTTTTAGATTACCGCTTTTCTGGGGCTGCTGTGGTTACTGGTACATCAAATGTATCGAATGTGATGTCCATAACTTATTCTTCTACCTGGGGAGAGCTGTCAGTGTCATCCAACAGTTGCTTCCTAATTTGATTTAGGTGTCTTTCATGAGAGAACTGAGATCCTTGGATTATGTAAATCATATTTCCAATTCTCTTTTCTATCATACCAGGTTCCCAGAAAAACATATTATTTTTAAACATCTTGAAATATACTCTGTCCCCTGGGATGTATCGCTTTTTGGCACAATAGAGGTTCGATCTTGTCAAAAACAGATCTCACTTTTCGCGCAAACATCATCTCTGCGTGAGATTATGAGGATGGTATGTTAACGTTTGGCGTGATCCTGTACACTTGTAAAGATTGCTGCATGGGTGTTTCTGTGAGTATGCCGCGAGCTTTGTTCTTATCTGAAAGATCTCACAGAACTCTTTGAAATAAACTGCGTCCTGTTGTCACTGACCAAACAATCGACTACACCAAAACGGGCGAACAATTCGTGCAAAAAGGTGATTGTTACCTACGTGGTGGTGTTTTTTTACATCGTAACACTTCGGGCCACTTGGAAGAAATATCCGCTACAATATGATAGTGAAATCCTTCCAGTGGGGTTAGGGCCTGCAAAATCCACGTGTATCCTTCATCAAGATCAGTCTGTATTTAGCCACATTGGTAAACGGTTGTTGCGATAACAAAACATGATTAGTAATGGTAATCGGAGAGGTTTGGACATTTTTAGAGACTACTTGCTTCTAAAAGTCCATGAACATAATGTATTATTGTGTGCGAGCGATCACTGATAATGACTCGTGTGAGAACTCCTAGTGAGTAACTAATAATGATTAGGTTTGATATGAGGTGCCTGTGCCGCCAAGGGACAGCCTTTACACGTATTTACTACGTTCTAAATGTCCTGATCTATTCTAGGCCAGTTACAAAACTCTGCATGAAACTCTTCATTCTGTTTTTCCCTAGATGGTCAACGTGAAAATCCCTCAGGATTCTCTTTTGTAACTTTTTTGGAATTACGACTCTCTCGTTGTACATGAGTACATCGTCGCATAATACAGAGTTGTCTATAAACTGTAGGTCCTTATCGGCTATTTTAGCTTTTGTACTGATAACGAATTCATCATTAGAGACTTCTTCTTTAATTTCCCGTAGAGTCACCGGGAGCTCTCTTACTGTGTTGCACAATATAGCTTTTATATCCCCTTCCGCTTGCAGGGAAGCGATCACGGTGTCTTCTAGTGACTCTCTCTGTCTTGGCACCAGTCTAACAATCCATCTGCGTGATGGATCTTTTTATGGTAAAAACTCCATTTTGAAGTTTTAGGTCAATAAAAGGGTTCTCCATATCTGTAATCTATTCGCCGTATACACCGGCGGGCCTTTTTTTGAACCGAAAATTGTGATTAGCAGTTTATGGTCCGTCTGTAATGTGAACAATATACTATGTATATAGCGGTGGAACTTAGTTACAGCAAAAATTATTCCTAACGCCGCCTTCTCAATTTCCGGAAGCAGGGTCGTTGGTGCATGCGCGATAGGTTCATGCGTTCTATCCGGCATTACATGAAGAATGCATGCCCCCTAATCCGTATGAACTAGCGTCGTTAATCACTATTATGTCTAAGTCTGGGTTGTAATGCGTAAGGAATAAATCCCATGTCAGCATTTAAATAGTTTTGTCGAATGCTACCTGGCATTCGGGTGTCCACTCCCAA
This sequence comes from Sepiola atlantica, assembly GCA_963556195.1. Lineage (NCBI taxonomy): Eukaryota > Metazoa > Mollusca > Cephalopoda > Sepiida > Sepiolidae > Sepiola > Sepiola atlantica. Next base: position 9,251,171 of record OY744519.1, on the reverse strand, counting down.
ACCTTTTTCAATAGTTCATTCAGTGGAGCGCGTCGATTATGAATTTATGTGATGAAAGTCTGGTAGTAGATTGCCAATTCCAAAAAGCTAAGTAGTGATGTGACGTTTCTGATGCCGGCATGTTCTTAATTACGATAGCCCGATCTGGGTCCGGCCTTCTACCGTCTTTGTCTATTATATGACCCAGATATTTGATTTTTTTCTAAAAAAAAATAACATTTTTCCTTTTTAACTTTAAAGCCATAGTCCCGGATTCGCGAAAACACTTGGTTGACATGTTTCCGATATTGTTCTATGTCTCTCCTGTTGTCAAGGTATGCAATAGCAAAATCAAGTTCGCCCAACATGGTATTCATCACTTCCCGAAAAATTGCGGGAGCAACTTTGACCCCGAAAGCTAGCCTTTCGAATTTGTATAAATTTGTGAAAGAAGAGAGTTCTAAGCTATTGTGTATAAATACGAATCACACGTATTTATACACAATAGCTTAGAACTCCCTTCTTCCACGGGTATTCGGAGGTACGCTTCACACAATTTTCGAAAAAAAATCTGCCTCCATTTTATTTTGAGAAAATTTACTCCAGGCTATGCCATGGGTAATGATGCATTTAATCCTGTTGAAAAATCTGCACACACGCGAATCTCTTTTGATTTCTTTTTCACTGTGGGTGCTGCTCACTGACTGTATTCCACTTTGGACAAGATACCGGTCGTTTCAAGTCGGTCCAATTTCTCATTTATTTTGTCTACCGAGGCAAAATGGCACATTCCTTTTTTTTCTTAAATGAGGGCTGTACGTTTTTGTTCAGTTGAAATTTACCCGCCATCTTTGTGCATCGACCAAACCCATCAGAAAAAAATTCGGGAAAATATTTTTTCATATCTAGTTTTAGTTTTTCCGATTCCGTTGTCCGACTATCTATATTTTAGCTAAATGTATTTATTGGTATCTCCCATAAAGTTAACGCTTGCATCCAATCAGTGTCTTTTAACACGAGTATTTTTTAATTTTTGGTATTTCCCATTAGGGTCACATTAGTAATTATCTCACCCTCAAATTTAATTCTTTCACTAGTCACTGTGCTAACTATCCTGTTAGTTCGTAAAAGGATGGGTCTAATCAACCTCTTCCACGTATGTAGATTTATTATTGATACGCACGAGCCCAAATCCAGTTGTAGTTTAATATTTTTATCTATGATATTTACGTGCACATATTTCCATATATTAATGCATGCCTTATCATTTATACTTGTGGTATGTTTCCGCGTTTTATTTCCTTTATTCATTCTACAGTGCGAGATTTTGTGTCCGACCCTGTTACAAGTCAGGCCTGTCTTAAAACGAAATGGACATTCTGTTACCCGATAACAAGAGCTCGGCGGTAATTTATTTTTATAAGGCTGGTTTGTTTTTGAGGCGTGAAAATCCTGTTTTTTGCTTAGAATGTCTTTCGAATCCTGCTTTACACTAATACATCGTTAGCAGTTCTCGGCGAATTTCTGCAGTGTAAAGTTCGGTTCATTTTCTAATTCATTTAAAACTCTGCGCATTATTTCAGCGTCTTTTACTGATACCAATCCTTGAACAAAAATTAAGCATTTAAAATTATCGGCACTAAGTTCGGATAATTTAAAGTCGTCGCAGTGCTTATTTACTACTGATGTGAACGTTGAATAACCTTCGTCGTCTTTTTTACCAGCTGTAAACACTTCCAGCGTTTGTGAATTAACGAAGTCTTTGGGCTGAACAGCTCTGTCAGAAGTTTGACAACTTCCGCAAAAGTCAAATCGCTAGTTTTTACAGGCAAAATGAAATCCACAAACTTAGTATGTTCGGTGGTGCGTAATTTCCTAAGTAACAGGCGAACCTTTTTAGAGTCTTCCCAGTTTTTGCAATCAATTTTATATACGTCTTCATATCTTCTAAAATGCGAAGCAAAAGTGTACTCTTCATCAGCGAAATACCTGAAGTTGTTGATCGCACTCCACACGGCATTCCGCAAAAATGTGTTATCGTTTTCGTTACTTTGGCCTCTAAGCTCTATTGTTTGCATTAACATCTCAATCTTTTCGGCAGATGCTTACTTTTACTCTATAAGCTATTCATGTTGTTCTAGAAGAAGCTTTTAAAATCTTTCTTCGGTTTTCTGCAGTCTCCTGTCTGCCTCTTTATTATGTTCGAGTTGTTGTTGCATTTGAAAATGAAACATCATCAGACCAATGTTTCCGTATGTTCCGCAAAAAAGTAAAATCAGTAGCAATGTTAAAAAAGTATTTCCACCGGAAACAAATCGAAATCACGAAAAATGATCTATTGTTCTGTTGATGGTCTTCTGTTTAAAACTATATATGTTTCATTGTATCACGCAAAATCAACACTGCCTTGAAACAGCTGTTAACAACTATAATACATTTGGGTATGCTATTTATTCGGAACTTGATTTGAAAATTGATTTAAATCGTAAAAATACACGTATATATATATATATATATATATATATATATATATATATATATATATATATATATATATATATATATTACATTCGTATGGGCTTCCATACGTGCTCCCAGAGCCGGAAGTCGTCAGGTAACGCGTATTAAAACTGGCCATATCTGCCACCTTTTTGTATTCCTGTTTTTAGTTGAATACATCTTAGCTACCAAGTAACACGTGTTTTTTATTAAATATATATATATATATATATATATATATATATATATATATATATATATATATAATAGACATAATATTCTAACTTGATGGAAAAAAAAAATTAGTTATGTATTCATAAAGTTTCGTCTTTATTTCAAGACTTTCACAAGATGACTTATTTGAAGAAATAACATAGAATTACAACATGTAAAATATGTGATGCGTTTGTAACGTGAAATTAATGTGTTTTTTTTTCTAATGAAAGAGTCGTCATAATTGTATAAATGTGTTGTGATTACGACGTAGACATGCTATTGCTTTTTTCTAACGTACCATAGTCGTTAGAAATAAAAATGTCGGGTGCGTTTATGAAATGGGATGTTTTTTGTATTTAATTTTGTTTTATTTATGTTTTGTTTTGTTTATTTTAATTATTAATATCGATGTATAAATTGTGGTTGTGAATAGGGTGTAAACTAGCTAGCCTGGATCTAAATTCAAGTATCAGTTTGCTGATTAAATGACATAAATTGTAGAAGCTGTTACGTTGTTTAATTGCCTTAGAGTTTATAATGAGTGCTGATCCAAGAAATCTTCGCCGAGATGTATTTAAAATGATTGTAATAAGTCTAGCGTGTTTAAAGTTAAAAGAATGGTTATGTTGTAATACATGAGAGAATAGTGCATTTAGAGAATAGTTTCTTTTTTATCTTATTTATGTTCACCAAGTTTTTTCTTTAGTTTCACCATATTTAATTGTATTTATTGCATGGGACAGTACATATACCTGCATTATATACGGGTCTTGTAGGAAAATGTTTTCTTGTTTTTAATGTTTGTTTTATGGTCGGTGATGTAGTTTGTATTGTTGGAATTACAAGTTTATATAGAGTGGTGTAAACTATTGTATTATTTGCATGAGTAGGTAAAAGAAGAGGTCTGAATATAAGAGAAGTGTTCGATGTATATGACGTTTGTTTATTTCTTCTGGAAAATATTTTAGGGCTTTTTTCTTTGCATTCAATATAAATTATGTGGGGTATTGCAATGTTTTGAGTGAATTTATGATGTATTTAAATTGTTCTAGATATTGAAGGCTACAAATTCTGAGTGCACGTAGGAAGAAATCGACTATCAATCCTGTTTTGATTAGGTTGTTATGGTGTGAGTAAAAAGGTATGCAATCATTTTTGTGTGTAGTTTTGCAATGGACTTTGATGGTTACATTATTGTTGGATTTTATTCTGAGTATGTCCAGAAATAGTACGAGTTATATTTCTCTGTTTCATAGGTACACTTTTTGGAGGGTACAACATTGTTTAATTGGTTTTTAAGATCTTTTATTTGTATGTTTTTAAAAAGTAAAATGAAAAATGTCGTTGATATATCTAAATTATTCAGTATTGTTAATCGAATTTTAATTCGTCAGATTCTAAGAATTCTAAAAATAAGCAGGCTAGTATTCCCCTAAGAGGATTACCAATAGAACGTCCGACATTTTTCTTGGAGAAATTATTGTTAAATTTAAAATAAGTCATTTCAGTGAGTAGTCTGATTAGTTCTATCAGAGTGTTGACAGGAAACGGTAAGTTAATGTCGATCTTTCCTAGATGTGTATAAAGTAAATTAAAACATTTCTTAACGGGGATATTAGTATATTATATATTACGTCTAAGCGTGTATAGTTTTTTTTTGTACATTAATGTTTTTTATTTTGCTTAATAAGTTTCCGGAGTATTTTTTATAAGGGTGGGGCTGATATTGGCGATTATTGGGGTTAGAATATTAACTATGACGCGTGCGATCCTGTGTCTGACGCTACCGATGCCAAATATTATGGTGCGCATAGGAATCCGCTTTGTGAGTTTAGGGTAGGTCATATCATGTAGGAATATTAGGGTGGTATTCAATATATGATGTCCATTTTTATTGTTTTTATAGTGTTTTTAAAAGATTTGTTAAACGTTTCAATGATTTTGTTTATATTTATAGTATGTTATGTAGTTTAATACCATATCAATATCACAGAGGACAGATTCACGTCATTTTTTCCAACTTATTTTTTTATTTGTTTCGCAGGCAATTGTTTCGGCTAACATCACGATATTTGTAAAATGCTCCTATGCATTTATTTATTTATTGGTGTGGTTATTTTCAGTGCAAATTGTACAAAAACAAATTTAAAAATTGATAATGAATACTGACTGTAATTCGGGCTATAATCGCCACGTTTTTTATAAGGTTTTTTTAATTTTTATTTGTACAATTTGCATTTAGGATAGCCACACCAAGAAATAAATGCATAGGAGCATTTTACAAATATCTTGATGTTAGCCTGAACAATTATCTGTAAAATTAAAAAATTAAGTTGGAAAAAATGACGGATCTGTCCTCTGTGGTATTTAACTACATGATGTGGTATTGAACTACATGATGTGGTAGTGAACTACATGATGTGGTATTGAACTACATGATGTGGTAGTGAACTACATGATGTGGTATTGAACTACATGATGTGGTAGTGAACTACATGATGTGGTAGTGAACTACATGATGTGGTATTGAACTACATGATGTGGTAGTGAACTACATGATGTGGTATTGAACTACATGATGTGGTAGTGAACTACATGATGTGGTAGTGAACTACATGATGTGGTATTGAACTACATGATGTGGTATTGAACTACATGATGAGGTATTGAACTACATGATGTGGTAGTGAACTACATGATGTGGTATTGAACTACATGATGTGGTAGTGAACTACATGATGTGGTATTGAACTACATGATGTGGTATTGAACTACATGATGTGGTATTGAACTACATGATGTGGTATTGAACTACATGATGTGGTAGTGAACTACATGATGTGGTATTGAACTACATGATGTGGTAGTGAACTACATGATGTGGTAGTGAACTACATGATGTGGTAGTGAACTACATGATGTGGTATTGAACTACATGATGTGGTAGTGAACTACATGATGTGGTATTGAACTACATGATGTGGTAGTGAACTACATGATGTGGTATTGAACTACATGATGCGGTATTGAACTACATGATGTGGTAGTGAACTACATGATGTGGTATTGAACTACATGATGTGGTATTGAACTACATGATGTGGTATTGAACTACATGATGCGGTATTGAACTACATGATGTGGTAGTGAACTACATGATGTGGTATTGAACTACATGATGTGGTATTGAACTACATGATGCGGTATTGAACTACATGATGTGGTAGTGAACTACATGATGTGGTATTGAACTACATGATGCGGTATTGAACTACATGATGTGGTAGTGAACTACATGATGTGGTATTGAACTACATGATGTGGTATTGAACTACATGATGTGGTAGTGAACTACATGGTGTGGTAGTGAACTACATGGTGTGGTATTGAACTACATGATGTGGTAGTGAACTACATGATGTGGTAGTGAACTACATGATGTGGTATTGAACTACATGATGTGGTATTGAACTACATAAAACATACTAATTATAGCATAGCTCTAGCGTAAAACTGTTGAGCTATTATAAGTACTTCGTGTTACAAAAAATACATATATATATATATATATATATATATATATATATAATTACTATACCAAAACTTTATCTGCTGGTTATATGATCATCTTTTTTTGTTATTTGCTAGATGATTTCAAGTATCTATATGTATTTCAGTACTACCGAAGAGATATATAGATGATTTAACACACCTAGCAAATAACGAAAAACATCATAATATCACCAGCAGATAAAGGTTGTTATACAGTAAATACATTTATTTGATGACGAAAATCTAGTAGTCTACAGGGTGGCAATCCCGTAGTAATGTGTTCTAAGGACGGGAAGTTCTTGGAAAGAAACACTCTTCATGGAAATTTCGCCTGGCGTTTAGCACACGGAGAATATTTTTGTTTTCATTTATTTAGATGTTTATCTAAAGCCGTGTTTACCTCTTTAACATAAACTTACGGCGTAATCCGTAATTTGTGCATTAACTGATTTTACCTCGTAGCCATTTTGTGAGAGGCCATTTTGTTTTTACCCCGCTTAGATTGAACCGAGACGCTTCGAGCAATTTAAAGATGATGACGTATTTATGACGCCATCTTGATTTCCTCTTTTTTGTTTAACCTTGTCTTTCGGTTTTTAGTGATGGTTGCGACGTTTTTTGCTTGGCTTCGTGCGTCGCAATTTTAGGAACTCTCGGTCGGGATTAAAGTCAGAATTCATAACGGACATGACAGAAGTGAATGCACAGCAAGTGGGAGACTGGACATATTTGAATTATTTCCTAGACATGACAAGTCTCTTTTGCTTTTTGCGATTCTGACATGTGTGTGAAGACCAGGTAGAATGACAGCCGAGTAATCCCGGGGCAGGGTAGGGGTAAGGGTCAGGAGGTTGAAGCCGAACCTTTATCATCTATGGATGTTTATCTACATCTTTTTCTATCTTCTCATCTACGTATTCCTCTTCTTTCATCCGTGTGTATTCTCTCTATATCCTCTTGATTTACCCTTTGACTCGCCCTTGCAGTACACACACACTCCCTCTGTCACTCTCACGCGCATACACTATATATATATATATATATATAATTTTATACGTACGTCAAATGTACGTACATATGTACGTATAAAATAAATAACATATATATATATATATATATATATATATAATATAAAATATAGTAACACGAAATTACATAATCATCGATGCAATAATTTATTTCCACCTCGTGGTATTTTCAAGCATCCGATCCAGACGATTACATTTTTGAAACTGAAAAAAAAAATTAAATTCACACTCGACAATTGAAATATAATTGGAGAGAGATGGGGTAACAACCTATTTAATGTATATTTAGAGAGAGAGGGAAATTTGAAGCATATCATTTGATTTCTCTATGAGATACATAGATAGTTGACTGTTTCATTGAAGTTCTCCTTTACCTATCAAATGCCGAACCAGTAAAGAAGTTATGAACATCAATTTTCCTTTCCTAAATTGACCAATTAACTATAGTATATTTTTAGTAGTCTCTT
>OY744519.1:9233430-9238430 GCA_963556195.1 Sepiola atlantica | reverse complement strand
ATATATATAATTTTGTTTTTTGTTTATTATCTATGTACGTATACGTTTCGTATTTTTCAATCGGGACTCATCAGCATAGAGATATAACTATTCACTACTGGTCGTGCGATTGGAAACCCCGGTCTACGAGTATTTTACAATGTGTATTATTACTCTGAAGAATACAAAATTTATGACAAAATCAATATTATATGAACCTGCCAAAAACATAACATCGCCAGGACTACACTTATCTTAACGTCTTTTAGAACTTGACGTCTGTTTCTGCTCATATCGTGATTCGACCCCTCGCGGTTAATACCATCAAAATGAGGAGGAAGAAAACAAGAAAATAAACTATAAAACAGTCTCGCCTGACAAAGTTGTTCTACAAAGAAATCTTGCAAAAAATAAATAACGCAATGAATTTTTCATTTAAATTGCACGATTGTTGATTTTCAAAATATTTCACTTAAATATATATGTATGTATATATAAATATGTATATACAAAGTAAATATATCACTCGTCCATTTGATTTGATTTTTTTAATTTAATATATATATTAGTGGAACCCGTCGCCCGGCGTGGCACGAGAGAAAGTAATACCTATTGCATGACGTCGAATAAAAAAGAAACGGCCTATTGTTTTTCTCCCCCCACCCTCTACCGAATGCTATAAATTTTTAAAAAAGAAAAATGGTATAGTAGAATGGGATCGAACGCTGAAACTGGCGATCATGAAACCTGCCTTCCTAAACACTGCGCCAACGTTTCGAGTGAAAATTAAAGTGAAAATAGGTCAGTTAAGCTAAGCTTGATTATGGGCATGAGTGTTATATTAAGATTCAGAAATGACACGGTTTAGGTCATTTGTAGGTGATGAAAATGGCTGGATTTGGGCAAGTTTTCTATAATATGCGTGTTAAAGGTGTATGATTTTGAAAATGTAAATGTATCGGGGTCTACCAGTATCTTGGTGCTTATTGAATTAAATAGGAAGACGATTCGATCAAGAAATTGTAGCCGCCATGTTGAATGAATAATTGTTGCAGAAATTGTGTTCGTTAATTTCATTTGCTTAATTCCGGAATGAATATAAAGTCATGGGTAGAAATTGAAATTAGTTAATCTGATATTCGCTGAAAATCATCGGAGTAAGTCTTTGCGTATTGCTGTTTATTATGTAGTAAATTAATACCAGGCAAATAATAAATAAGAACTGGGCGTTTTGTGAAAATTAAACTGTGCTTGTTAGTTCCCGGTGTCGATGAGTAGAGTGACAGTACAGAATTGTTAGGGGGAAAAGTTTTTGCTACCACCTATATGGAGTTGGTTTTTCGGAGAGACGTGGATGGTGGTCCAAATGTAATATTTAGTGTTAGGTAGAAGAAAATAATAACAAATTTACTAAAACACGCTCGAGTGAATAAGTGTAGTATAGTGGTGAGTTTAGTAGCCTGTGATGCATGTGGTTATTTTCCTATACTCCGAGAAGGTACAGGGGAAAAACGTCTCTACTTTATATATTAGAAGATTTATATATATATATATATATATATATATATATATATATATATATTATACTTTTATATTTTTGCTTTCCCCCTTTTTTAACCACTTTTGTAATCAATTTAGTGTTACGTTGTTTTATGTTTTACAAAGATTTTGGCAAAATTGTCTTCTCTATGCTATTATACATATTTTGTTTATTCAGGACTTATTATTGTCTCTTATTGTTGGCATTGTTGTTTCATTAACACATATATATTATTAGTCCACCCACATCTCAAATCTAACTACCCAACTATTTACTGCTATGATCTCTCCAGAATGATTAAATTAAATCATAACAAAAATGTTTTGATTTTAAAAAATATCTCAAACGAAATATGACATTTTTCTGTCCCACATAACAGATATTATTATCTTCACTATATATATACGTACAAATTAATATATATATATATATATATATATATATATATATATATATATATATATATATATATATATATATATATATATATATATATATATATATGTAGTACATTTATTATTTTTGTTTCCTAGATGTCAATCTAATAGAACTCTAGTCTTTATAGAAGATGCTCAATAACAAGTAAAGCTTTTTTATCATAAATTTCTATTTATACAAACATTTTTTACTATATATATGTGCATACATGTTTGAGCTGTGCCCTCTTTCGAGAGCCAGGTTTCATTTTTTCGAAAAGTCATAGGAAGTTTGCTCTAGAAAGAACGGACAGCTGAAACATGTATGCACATATGTAACCTACAATTTTAGTATAAATAAAATGTATATTATCTCTCTCTCTCTCTCTCTCTCTATATATATATATATATATATATATATATATATATATATATATATATATATGTAAAGTTAGTTGAGATAATAAATAAAACTAGCACATTATTTATATACGTTCCAAAAATTAAAGCACAGCAAATATTTGGCGTACGATCGTTTCTAAAATAATTTGGAAAATGTTATTTTTCTTTCTAATCTTAATGGTTCCAAAATGTTTCTTCTACAGCGGCCCTCTTGAAACACAAAATAAATATCAAGCAATGAAAACATAAAATTGTCCTATTATATGTATATATATATATATATATATATATATATATATATATATATATATATATATATATATATATATATATATCCAGTTATTATGGGAAACTGAACGTCTTATTGTATATTATTTACTACTTTACTTAAAACATCAATGGTAATAATAATAATAATAATAATAATAATAATAATAATAATAATAATAATAATAATAATAATAATAATAATAATAATAATAATAATAATAATAATAATAATAATAATGATGATGATGATGATGATGATGATGATGAAATAAATACCTGGGTAGTATCGCTAATAAGATACTCTAGACCATTCATAGGTTGTATTACAGAAAAACTCAGGCACCTTGACCAGAGGATTAGAAAATTAATGACAACGCCTTTCATCCAAAAGACGATACGAACAGACATAGTGCCGTGAAAACTAAAAAAAAGAGCTGGATAACTAAGAACACGGAAAGACTAATCACCGCAGAACGAGAGACTTCGTTCCAACGAGCTACCCAGGAAGCATTAAAACCAGATACAAAAAGACAAGAAAAGAAAAGTGTTAAGAAAAACAACTACATGGACGCTTCATAAGACAGTAAAGAGAAGAAACCAACGATAATAGCTAGGCATGGTTAAGAAAAGGACACTTGAACAGAGCAACGTAATATTTACTGATCGCTGCACAGAACAATGCGATAAGCACTAACGACATTAAAGCTAAAATAGATAAAACCCAAGAAAACAGTAAAGACAGACTGTGTGGACAAAGAGACGAAACAGTAAATCATCTAATAAGTGAATGTAGCAAACTCGCGCCAAAAGAATACAAGAACAAACATGACTATGTTGGGAAAGTAGTACACTGGGAATTGTGCAAACGACTGAATTTCAAATACCCAGACAAATGTTACAAAAATAAACCAGAAACAGTACTAGAAAAGCGTCTAACTTAATAATAAAAGTAATAACACTCTTAACTCAGCCCTAAGCTAAACAAACGTATTATATATGATCATATGCTTATTTGAGGAATGTCTTCCTAATAACGAAATTGGAGAACATAGTACCTACATTAGTCATACAACAACCGTCGCCGATTTTTTAGATGTCATCTATCTGACACTAGTGCAATTCAGCACCACATCATTTCACACAAGAAAACACTAGAGTCAGCCGAGATAAGAAAGATACTAACAACTAACATTAAAAATAATTGTATACGCCGATTAAAAATCCTAGAAGTAACAGCATATTAAATAGTATTTAACATCGGTACTAACGTATTAAACGTCTTCCATAATTAAATTAAAAACCTAAATAAACATATCATGTCATAAAAAATAAAACTATAAATACATATGAAAATAAATAATTAAAATCAATAAGAAAAATAATAAAAACACAAATACAGTAATAAACAACATGCTTAATTAAACTCCTTTCTTTTTGCTTTTTCCCGCCAAAATTACCGAGAGAATAATTTTTAAAAAAACACCAATTACAGACACGACAAAATAGAGAAAAACAAACAAACCAACTCCTGAAGCCGATTGTAAAGATTGAACACGCTCAAGATGGCCAATAAAAAGAACTATGGCAGCCATAATGCACTAATTACCTTAGTAGACACAGAGACTTGCCAGCTGAGTCGAGACAGTAATTTAAAAAATTACGAAAAGAGAAGATTCCGTAGTTTTTAATCAGACTTGTATCAATATATATATATATATATATATATATATATATATATATATATATATATATATGTGGGGGGGGGTTGAAAACAAGAAAACCGAAAATGTTCCCCGCTGTTTAATTTGTAAAAAAAAATCTTGTGACCCGGAAAGGGCAACTAAAAGATGAGGGCACCCTTTACTATTGAACGGAAAGTAACAGAGAAAAACACATCAATCTCTCCAACCATAAATAGATGTGCTAGTGTTACGTAGATAAATATTAAACGCCATTATTGACACAAATAAAAACTGTTTAAACATTAGGGATGACATTTTTAAAGTGTGTGTCCATAGGAGACAGACACTTCTCATAAACAGGACTAACTGGTACACATAAAGGTCTACCGGTAACCACCTCCTTCAAAATACATAACCGCAAATACAATACAAGATCCACATTTGCGCCTTCTACACTGGAATGTAATTTTTGAAGTACTAACCCCCCATTAATATTTTAATAATGTCCACCTCTATACCAAAACTTAAAACCGGTAAATTACACCACGACACCAGTAAATTATACCACGAAAATATAAAAATATTTTTTCAGTTGTTAAGAGGAAAGATTCTCTCTTTCATAAAACAACAGGTTTAAAACCCGCCTTAACAGAATCAATCCACTGCCTTAATCTTGTTCTCCACCCTAAATCAGACTTAATCATCCACATC
>OY744519.1:9173430-9220930 GCA_963556195.1 Sepiola atlantica | reverse complement strand
AAAAGTTAAATTAAAAAAGAAGTGAAAAACATTGATTCCCATCTCTAATTGACCAGTTAACAATTTTATAGTATACTTTTTATGTCGTCTATTGGTCTTACCGGATTCCTGGACAAGAATCCATCTAGTCTGGTTGAGAATTCAGCTTCGTGGTGTTACTAGAGGCTACATTACTTTGAGAAGATGCACCATTCCTCGTTTGAGCCAGTGAAGCAATACTGAGGGGATCGTATTTGGGCTTCGAATACTATGCTATTTTGAATATTTGGTCAGGGTTTACTTGTGGGCTGAAGTATATACATGCGAGGTTGTCTTGACAAACCCCTGTACACTCGAAGGCAGTGTCTTGGAAGCATTCGAAGTTCTCCCCTTATTGGAGGCATTTAAGTTCTCCCTCTTGAAGACATTCAAGTTCTCACCTATTTATGTGTGTGTGTGTGTGTGTGTAGTTTTTCACAGATATACTATTTTCTATATCATAGATTTTCATTGTGATCATGGACAATGTGTAATATGTGTTCTGATACTATACTTTATCTTTTCTATCTTCGGTCAGTGAAGAAGAAATTCTTCACGACTGAGGCAATTTTTTTGTCACGATAAAAAGTGGCACTTTTGGAGGAGCAGTATTTTCCCTATATTAAAAACCGACCTTTTTGTCTAACTCTTTCCTTGTAGGGCGGCAAGTAAATAGGGGCAAGTGCTTCAAGCTGAGATCGAAACCGTTTTGTTTTTCGACAATCAGATTTTACCCACTACGCTGACAGAAGGGATATTTTAAATATAAAATTTAAAATATCAGCTTCCTGGAATGCTCTCTTCCTCCACGAACAGCTTTGCATTATCGTTAATTTTAGCCGCTGATTTCTCTTACTAGAGTGTTAAACCCACGAAGGGGTGGGATCATATGGAGTCATCTACAGATTTTGCGTTTCTTTAGCTCCTTTTTTCCTCTGCATCTTTTGCGTGAATAGTAAATGTCTATCCAACTCTTTTCCGTGACTGTATCTTTCTGGTCCGTGTTGGTCACACCTCCCACCCTACGACTAACCCTAACCCCAACGACTAACCCTAACCATCGATGCAGATGATGGCAAAGTCTCAAGGGTGTAACGATCAACTTCAAACCGGTCACACGATTCCTTTGTGTATACTTCGTGTCTGCATCATAAACATCATCAGCGGACGCAAGACACTAAGCTATGACAGCTACAGTGGCTCCATCTAGCGGGAAACACTAAGAGCAGTAAACATAAAAGATATACAAAACACTTATGTCCATCCAAAAGGTGAGAAACACGAATAATAACGACAGTGTTAGCAAAACAATCGGAATAAAATGATAAAATAAAAAACGAAACAAGTAAAGCTATACATCTGTAATATAAAGGGTAGTTGTATGTGTGTGTATGTGTGTATGTGTATGTATGTCCATCTAAAAGAGTAAAACTAACAATACAAACACCCACAAAGTTGGCATATTCTTGATCAGCGTTTCCCCGGTGAATAATATATATAATAAAAGAATAAAAAAATTCATTTTGGGGGGTTAACTGACCAAGGTTTAGTCAGGAAGGGCTTGGTTTTTCAGTCATTTTATTCGGCTATTTTATTTACTAAAGGGAAGTAACTCTGATTTGTTATCAAGGAGTTACTTCCTTTATGCCGACTGATTTTTCGAGGAATCTATATAAACGAGAATTATCTATGTGTATGCGTGCGTGTGTGTGTGTGTGTGTCCAGCTACAGAGTAATGGGCTGGGCGGGGAGGAGAAAGAGAGGATTGAGATGAGGGAGAGGCAAAACGAGGGAGATGGAGGGGGAAAGAGAGAAAAATAGAAAGGCGGCTAAAGAGAGGTAGTAGAAGTTTAAATAGAAATATGTTACAGTTTTTCCCCGGGCAAAGTTGTCTGTATGTGTATATAAAAAAGTAGAGCTATATATCTATATCTTTATATTTATAAAGTTGGTATGTTTCTATATATATTTTTATGTACAGGGTTTACTCCAAAACTAATTAACCTATCATTTTAAATTTTAAAACATACGTGTTATATTTTATTTAATTTAGCCAGACAGGGTGAAATAGGGGGTGTAACCTCTTCGTGAAAATTCAGATACCTCCTATCTTTGTGAAATGTTTAGGATCGGTATTCGGGATAAATTAATAAATATTCTCCAAATTTCAGTTACTTTGGAGTGTTTTAAAAGGGGTTTAGGGGTCATAATATGGGCACAAACTCCCCATTTGAAAATTCAAATATATAAGATTTGCCTTGAATTTGATCCATTATCATTAGACACAAATAAACCAAGTTCTTCTTAAGACCCCTTCAGCTTAAGCCTTAAATGTTAGGAATTTTCTAGAATCAAAATTATGCAATGGATTTTGATCAAAATTAAAATGAAGATTCTAGATAAAACGTTTACTATCGTTATATTGGGACATAAAAATGATGTAAAACTGTTCTATTCAGGGAATTCATTTTACCAACCCTGGACGGGTATTTTTCCTATTATACATGTGTATGGATATGTGTCGTGACATCACAGTGAAACGGTTGATTTAAGAACCAAACTAAGAGAAGATTTGGAATTAGCACCCTTGATCCGATGTCTTTATCGATGTTAGAAGGTTCGAATGTTTTTCGAAACTCGTTATTAAAAAATAAAAGTACGTCAAAAATAACATTTAAAACAAAACATTTCGACATTTTTAGCGTTTATTTAATCATTAGCCGACCGAACAACAACATAATAATAATAATAATAATAATAATAATAATAATAATAATAATAATAATAATAATAATAATAATAATAATAATGATGATGATGATGATAAAATAATAATAATAATGATGATAAAATTAATAATAATAATAATGATGATGATAATAATAAAAATAATAATCATGATAATAATAATGATAATAATAATAATAATAATGATGATAATAATAATAATAATAATAATAATAATAATAATAATAATAATAATAATAATGATAATAATGATAATAATAATAATGATGATGATAATAATAATAATAATGATAATAATAATAGTCATGATAATAATGATAATAATAATAATAATAATAATAATAATAATAATAATAATAATAATAATAATAATAATAATAATAATAATAATAATAATAGTTATGCCATGCACAACGTACTACAATCAAAAGACGATACGGGCAGACTCTACATGAAAGGCAGTGAAGGAGGAAGAGGACTCGTAAGTATAGAAGACTGTGTGGAAGACACGAAAAAGAGCTAGAAAAATACATAACCCTGTACATAGACAGGATAATCACCGCAGCAAGAGACAGCCTCGCAATGAACAACACAGGAAGCACCGAAACCAGTAAAAAAGACAATAAAAGATAAGTGTGAATAAAAACAACTACATGGACGTTTCATAAGACTGACAAGAGAAGAGACCCATGAAAATAGCTGGCTATGGCTAAGAAAAGGACACTTGAATAGAGGAACGTAATCTTTACTGACGGCTGCATAGAACAATGCGATTAGGACTAACTACATTATATCTAGAATAGATAAACCCCAGGAAAACAGGAAATGCAGACTGTGTGGACAAAGAGACGAAACAGTAAATCACATAATAAGTGAATGCCGGAAACTAGCCAAAAAGAATACAAGAAAAGAAAAACTGACTGTATTTTGAACACGTCGACAAATGGTACAAACATAGTCCAGAGACAGTACTGGAAAACGAAAATAACAAAATTTTCTCGGATATGAATGTGCAAGCATCTAAACTTATACAAGCGGATGTCATAATAGTCAACAAGAATGGAAAGATTCTGCTAAATTGCAGATTTTGCGGTTCCAGCAGACAATATAGTAAATATCAAGGAAACGGAAGAACGAAGCAAATACACGGAACTTGCCAGAGAATTAAAAGGAATATGGAACATGAAGAAAGTCAATATAATACCAATAATCGATGAACAGTCCCAAACAAACTGGGAAAACTGAGTGAAATTTGAATCAAAGGGATTACGGAGACCATACAAAGGGCAGCAATTATCAAAACAGCGGCAATCCTAAGGAAAATCCTCAAATGCGGAAACCAACTATTATAAGCTATGAACGGTTACAAGTCACATGGAAGTTACAATAGGAAGAAAACAAAACCAGAGTAAAGGACACTACCACATGAACCCAAAGAACAGAAAATGCAAGAAATTCCATAAACTACCCCCGCCCAAATAAATATTGATAACACCAGCCTCGGTTCAAAGAGGATGGGAACTGAGGAGAGAGGGAGAGCAATAACCAGACGTCCACTGGAAGAGTGCGTAGAGTGCTGGGACCTTGGGGAAGTTTATTGCCACCCAAATCCCAAAGGAGACCAGCGAGTATTCAATGGTGAGCGACTGTTACGATACCGCAAAGTCACTTGCAATAGTTATATAAAAGCGGTGAAGAGAACTGGAAATATGTGAAGGTTTGTTGTCACTCACACGCCAGGGAACACCACCGGTTTTTATCAGTGAGCAATCACTGACAATGACTTGTGTGAGAACTACTAGTGAGTACAAATAATATTAATAATCATCTTAGAGAACAAGACCCACTTTTTACTCGTAAGTTTTGTATGTACGGGTTCAAGATTTGACACGTGTTAGGCACCTACCTGTTTGTATGTGGTATCTTGGAGTGTTCCTTCTCCCAGATAAGTTGCTTTACTAAGATTTACAAATACATTATACAATAGTAGTTCGTCCATTATCGTAAACGAATCAAAGAGAATTGAAACAGTCAGGATAGATACGAAAAAACGTGTAGACACAAGTATCAACTGGTATCACATATCGATTGCAAATGATTATGCCTGATATAATGTTTAACACTATCGGAGAATAACTGTGGTGTTTGATGGTTATGAAGTTTGACCAAGTATAAAGAACTGTACTCATCAGCGGTGAAGTCGAAAGCTGAATGCACAGAAAGGTGAACATTACCGAGGTAACAAAATTTGTTGAGAAAAAGGAGGACTTCTTGTAAAATGTGGCAAACAAGCAGGCGCTCGATGATCGAGACGATCATGGAACGAATGCGGCAGAAAAGCTGTGACGTTATACAAACGGAAGGAGATTCCGATGTTGAGATTGCAAAGTCAGCCATCAATATGTCTGCTTTCAAATCAACCACCATTATAGGAGAAGACACGAACCTTCTCTTGCTGTTCCTAAATGTACTGCATTTTATATTTGCTCTGACAAGGCGAAATCCTACATCTACAATATCAAGGTTCTCAAGCAGGTGCTTGGTGAAGCAGTTTGTAATGATCTGTTGTTTCTGAATGTCTTTACGGGATTCGATTCGGTGTCCAGTGTATATGGAATAGGAAAGACGTCGAGGGCAACGAATCGTCAAGAGCGAAAAGACAATGACAGACTGTTCAAAAGCATTTTCTCTACCAAGGCAAAGCCAGGATGTTGTGGAAACCAATGGTTGTAAGGCAATGGTAGCTTTGTTCAATGCAGATAGATAAAAAAAAACTACCTGGCATTTATAAGAAAGTTGCGAGAGTTAAGACGTTCGTTACGTCAGAACGACTTCCATCAAAGCCATTCTTTGTGGACTTACTACCAGATTTGGAGTGGATGGAATGTAGTGATGAAATGGCGCCATCTGAGTGGGGATGGAAGGTGGACGGGAGCAAACTTGTTCCAGTGATGACGTACAAAAGCCCTTCTCCAGATGCATCGATTCAGATAATTCATTGCAACTGTTCAGAAGGATACAATAACCTAATGTGTACCTGCAGGATACATGGACTAGAATGTACAAGTGCATGTAGACATGGCAAAGACGGAAATTGTGACAATATGAAAAATGATCCAGTAAAAGATGATGATAAGGAGTTACAAGTTTTTGAAACACACTGTGACGTAAGTGAATCAGGCTGGATACAACAGGAGTAATAGGGTGTAGGGGTACCCATTGATATTGTATAAGGGTTTATTTGACATCACTGGTAACCCTTTCATGTGAAAGATTGACCGTGAAAACTTAGGTAAAATTACAAGACGTATTGATTAATCATGAAAACTGACCGAATAAGTGCTTCACATGTAAATGGAAAATGACTTGTAAACCAACAAAAGTCATATTTGAAATGTGACACTTTTCCATACTCGGATCTTATACAACTTTTAGTAAGTTGTACACTAGATCCAACCTAGCACAAAACCACTAAAAAAAACAAAATGTTGCAATGTTTTGGGGTCAATCAGTATATTGACCCGTCTAGATTTAGGGAGAGGTAGGGTTATTCATATTTTAATATACTATAGTATAACAGCAATTCGAAATGTAGAAAACAGGAAGTAGAAGAGTAAAACATTCCTAGTAATGTTTTATTCTTCTACTTCCTGTTTTCTGCATTTCTAATCGCTTTCACTTCACTTTACTATTTTGCATAATAGTAAAGTGAAGTGAAATCGTCAGAGAAGAATGCAGGACGATCTAAGTCCAGATAGACCTAAAGTAAACGTAAGTGCTAAGAATTGGTCGCATTTGAATTTTCCTGTATGCTTACAGGTAGCCAAAATTTCACCCTTTATATTGATAAAGTGGAGTCCTAGATTGTATTATCATAAGAGCTTCAGTGGTGCATGGGCTACAGTTTTTGGACCCAGGTTTATAAGATGTAACTTTTTGGCAATGCCTCTGTTGGTTGAGGTTTATATAAAAGTCACAAACGATGTACGGTCTTTTATATTTTAATTTCTAAATGAGCTTAGGTAGTTGGAGCAGAGGCGGAGCCAATATCTGTGTATGTTTTATACAACGTGTTAGAGGTATTATCATTATTGTTGTTATCATCAAAACTATTATTTCAATTATTGTTGCTATAATTGCTAATGATATTAGTCTGATTATTATTGCCAAGGATTGTGTGATGCTGGGGTGGTGAGAAATGGGCTGTCAGTTGGGTCGCTAGGGTTTAGATCCTGTGAAACTTAAGTGGGGTCATATGTATATCTATAAGTGTAGCTGGGATTTCGACAGGAACCGTTTAATTATGTTTATCGTTGTGGGGGCTGACGTGCTTGTATATATATTTTTTTAACATAGTTCACTCCTAACAAGGCAAGCTGTCATTGTCGACGTAAGGGGCTTCTGAGAATTAGAGTGAAAGTTTTGCGCCTCATCCTAAATTGGGAGTTGTGCAGCGATATGCTTGTTCACATTAGTATATCGTTATGTGTAGAGAGACTGACGTGTTTGTAGATTTATTTTTTTCATTTTTTAGTCAATATATGGCTTTGCATTTAACAGTAAAGCTATACATGACATCATCGTGTATACATTCATTCAGCAATGTGTGAGTTTTTTGTCCGGCACTTGCAAGTATCCGGTTGTATATTAATTGGGGTTAGTTGTTGTGCCTTATTCATTGTTTTATTGTTGGAGCTAATTATTAATTGAGCTAAGTTGTACATGGTTGAGTAAGACACTTTGATAGTGTTTAGGATCTTACTATACTTATGTAAGCATTTAAAGCAATTTTCATTTTTTTTTTCGTTTTTGATGTATATTTGTTTGACGTTATAAGAATATGCAGGAGTGAACCAAACATTATATATCCTTCTCTTAGATGTTTGTCATTCCATTGGCATAATGTTATTATACCCACAATTATACACAATAACATTCAGGGGTGAAAAATACAGAAATACTATCACATTATTTTTTAAAAAATTTAACGGTTGTATTTTTTGTTTTTTCTTTAAATGGTAATATTTTATTCTGGATTTTCATCCAGAATAAAATATTACCATTTAAAGAAAAAACAAAAAAATACACTCAGTGAAAAAGAACGTTTGTACGATTCAAGTTTAAACTGATTAGATTTTTTTTATTGAAACGCACTTAAAATATTCTGAGCAGACGTTCTTTTTATTAACTATCATATGAGGAAATTAAGAAGACAAAAACATTTTGCTTTGAAAAGGGTATTTTATCCCGAATGTGTAGGTTTAAATAAATAAAGAAACTTTAACAACAAAAAACATTGGTGATGTTTTTTTTTGTTTTTTTCTAAAAGAAATGATATATAGAGAGGTTCCTTTCTTGATAATGACCATTGGAAATACAATCATCGGACTGATTATTTCTCAGTGAGAGCTAATTGGTTCGATCAGAGATTATTACTGAATGTCACGGGGCCATCAGCGCCTTTATTATGTTCAATAATTCCCATACCCCACAGTAAACTCATCATTGTATCAGATTATGCCCTCGTGGGAATACAAGTCAATAATATTCGAAAGAAAGAGATGTGGAAATAGAAAAAAGACGAGAGGGGATAGAATGTAAAAGATAGAGGAGAGAGGAAGGAAGGAGATATTTAATAATGTATATAACAAATACTGATCCGATGGGTCACGGGTGGTCTAGTTGTCATTACAATTAGATTATTCTCTGATTTTTTTTGTCTATTTAAAAAGTTAACACATCTTTTACAACGAATAGCCTTCTAGTGAGACCGTGTATCGTAGATTCGGTGAAGCAGTATGAATTTTTGGTGCTTCTACGGAATACGGACCAAACTAAACTGACTTTTGCCGAATAAGACTTACGTAAACAGCCGGAAAAGCAAAGTCATATCGAGCCGTCGTCAAACAGTCAATTAGGACCGAACGAAACAATTTTTCTCTAAAGAATATTAAAAAATGTTTAATCATATTTTTAAAAATACTGAACTAAATATGTCTATGAAAAATAATTTTTTCGGACGAAGGTAAATAATGAAACAATTTTTCCATCTTTTTTTACACCGAGAATTTTTTTTTCACAATTTAAAAAGGAAAATCACTTGTCCTTTTGTTGTTGTTGTTGTTGTTGTTATTGTTGTTGTTGTTTTTGTTGTTGTTTGAAGGCATCTCAGTGGGCATCAACCAGTCAATTATTACATAGATTAGAATTAGTTTAGAATAAAATTAGGCTTAGTTTAGGGGTTAAAATTGTTTATGTTTTACTCAAGATGGCTACCGAATGTGACGGCAATGGGTTATCAGCACCTGGCGAGCCGTGTAAATCTGAAAAATATCCCCTAGCCGACGAATAGTAATAACGCGAAACAATTTGTTTTAAAACAACTTAATTCAAACAAAGTGTTTCGGTTATTATTATTACGTTAATTTGATTAAGTTTATAAATAAATATAAATAATTAAAATTAAATAGACAGGGGAATAGTTATTAGTTTTCTGTTTTCTTAATGAAATAACTCGAAACAATTTGTTTTGATAACTTTTAAAACAACTTAATTCAAACAAAGTGTTTCGATTATTATTATTATTATTATTATTATTAATTTTATTTCATTAAGTTTATAAATAAGTTAAAATTAAATAGACCGGTGAATAGTAATGTTTCTGATTTTCTGTTCAACTTTACCCAAACAGTTGTTAAAACAAATTTCCTCGGGTTATTTGATTAAACAAACAGAAAAAAATACTATTCGCCTGATTTTTTTCTTTCGCATTTATTTGAGGGGGGGGGGATTTTGTGGAGGATGTAAATCTATGAATTTACCCCCCTTCAAAAATGTTTTTATAATTATATTTTTTCTTACTACAAAAAGCAGAAAACAACTGAGGGACATTTTTCAGATTTACACCGCCCGCTAAGTGCTGACGACACATTGACGACTCAATTGGCAGCAATTCAATTTTACCGTTTAGGGTTAGGTTAGGGTTAAAAAAAACAATCGTTTTCTGTACATTTTTCATTTTAAGTTTGACATTGTCTTTAATTAGCGTCCCCTACCAGTTCATTTCGATTTGTAGACTGCTTCGTTTTTCCGGCTTATTTCGGAAATCTGTTTCGGTAAGAGTCGGTTTCGATTGGTTCTATTCTGAAGAAGTACCGAGTTCTTATGGGCGGCACGTTGTCTCAGAAATATCGCCAAAGGCTGGCGACAGGTCTTCATCGTTTTGATAACTTTATGTGTCCCGTATGCTGCCGTTCCTACCCTATCGTAGGTATGTCCAGATTAATAGTACCTCATTGACAAGACTTGCGAAAACTGCCTGAAGACAACTTTGAGGCTGTGTGTTTCATTACTCACTTGACGTTGAAACTTATACCAGTGTGTCGCTCGTCACACGACATTAAGTTTATTTGAGGTGTGACAGTAGCCAAGAGGTAGAAAGGGGATAGAAAAAGCAAAACGAACAAAAAAGTTTTAGGGTTTTTTTTAGAATGATGACCTGCCTCTTTCTCCTTAGTTTTTCTTTTTTTATGGCCAAATTTACTCTACTCTGACTGACAATGCTTTTGTATTTTGGGAAACGATAAAGGATTGTCATGCAAGGACGAGACAAGTGACGCGAGATTTGGATATTCTCGCGAGAATCTGACAAAAAAAAATGATCTATCTATTTTTTATAGAATGGAAAGTTTACTTTGCATGTTTTTCTCTGCTTTTCTCTCTGATTAGCTTGCTTTAGTTATCTACATCTTTCTTTCCTTCCAATCTATCTATCTTTATCTCTCTTCCCGCTCCCCCTCTCTTTCTCATTTTCTGTCTTCCTTTTTCGACAATGTAACCTCTCTATGTCTCTATTTATTCTGCTTCCATTTAGAGTGAATCGTTACCCATCTTTGAATTCTATCTTTATTTATGCATATCTTATTTTCTTACTCTTAATCTCTCTTCATTTCCCCCTCCTTTCCTTTCTTTGTCTCACTCTCTCTCTCTCTCTCTCTCTATATATATATATATATATATATATATATGTATATATATATATATAAAACAATACATATATATATATATATATATATAAAACAATCTATATATATATATACATATATATATATAAACAATCCATATATATATATAAACAATGTATATATATATATATATATAAATATAAATATATAAACAATCGCTCTCTCTATATATATACAATCCATATATATATATATATATATATATATATACATATATATATAAACAATTCATATATAAATATATAAATATATAAACATCATATATATAAATATATATATATATAAATATATATATATATATACATATATATATGAAAACGATCCGCATATATATATATATATATATATAAACAATCCATCCTTATACATATATATGAACAATCCATATGTATATATATAAATATATATATATATATATATATATATATTTATATATATATATATATGTATATATATATATATTATATATATATATATATATATATATAGATTGTTTATATATATATTAAAAATGTACTTTATTTCTTCATCTATGTGTTGGGGGCTACATATTCTAAGGGCGCGTAGGAAGAAGCCTATAATTAGAATATGTAGCCCCAACACATAGATGAAGAAAGAAAATACATTTTAATTCCCTAAAAACAGTGCAATACCCACACATTTTATATTAAATGCCGAGAAAAAAGCCTTCCAAATATTCTCCAGAACATCACACAAAAAATCAAACTCCTAACACCTCTCTCATAGACAGACCCCTTCTCTAACCCACGCATTCCAATAACACATCCATATGCAACACGCTTAACAAACTAGGCATTCCAACAGTACAAACCACATCTCAATCCATAAAACAAACATTAAACACATCCAGACATTTCCAAAAAAAAACCCACATCCCATGCCGGCTTATATACTGTCCCATGCAATGACTGCCATCAATTTTACGTGGGAGAAACACAACGTGAATTAAAGAAAAGATAAAATGAACACAAAAGGGACATAAAAAACAACAACCTTCTCAATGCACTTTTCTCCCATGCACTAGAACATGGTCATGCCTTCAAATTTGAACAAGCCAAAATCACAAAATACATTCACAACAAATCTCGGCGAAGATTATTGGAAACTGCTCTCATCACAGCCTCCACCACCATCAAGCAACGAAATGGCTTCTTTAACCTATCACCCTTAATAAGCAAGATCATCCTTACAGAACAAAAACTCTTGCCTGATCATAGATAACATTTATGTTCATCTCTAACCTTAATGACACTCTCGCACTTACTCACACCCTTCCTTTTTCTCCATGAATCTTTACTTTCTCTAACTCATTCCGTTTTTCCCCCTCACATTTTTAACACTGCAGTCCAATGAAACTTTCTCATTTTCCAAATATTTCAAATATTCCATACCCACCTGTTCAATTACCTCCCTCCTCCCTCTCCTCCACCACTCCACTCCCTCACTCATTGCCATCATTTTCCAAATATTTCAAATATTTCATACCCTATCACAACAAATCCCCCCTCTCCCCCTCATCCGTTCCCCCTCTCAATTATTTATTTCGTACCTTCACTCCTCCATACCCCCTTCTTAAATCCCTCATTTTCTCAAAACGCTCTCTAAGACCATAACTTTCGCCCATCCACCAAAATCACAGCCCCCCCCCTCCTTCTCTACCCACCCTCCTTTTCTCTGCATACACCCCCCACACACAAACATTACAACTTACTTTTTCCCCTTCAGTCTTGACCGCAGCCATCTGTTCAAACACCTCCTTCCTCCCTCTCCTCCACTCCCTCTCTGCCATCCTCATTATTCCTGCTCATCCCCCACCTCTTTCTCTTACTACCAGCCACAGTAATCCTTGCACACCCCCATCTTTCCACTTCTTCCCCACTCATTTTCCTCAACATTCATTTTTCACTCCTCACCAAGTACGGACGTCCACCCAGTAGTGGCCATTATTTTCTTCCTTTTCCCAATATGTCAACCCTACATATGTTTGTACTTGCATGACATTTTTCTCTATATTATCATCTTGATGAAGTCTTATAAATAAAGACGAAACGTTGATGTACACATAAATAACATCCATTTTTTGGTTTTTCCTTTTTCATTTTCCCATCACGTCGGATTACCTTCATCCTTCTCTTCCCATATATATATGTGGATCGTTTTCATATATATATATATGTATATATATATATATATATATATATATATATATATATATATATATGGTTTGTTTATATATATATATATATGTTTATATATATATATATTTATATATATGATGTTTATATATTTATATATTTATATATGAATTGTTTATATATATGTATATATATATATGTATATATATTTATGGATTGTATATATATATAACGAGAGCGATTGTTTATATATATATTTATATATACATGGATTGTTTATTTATATATATATGGATTGTTTATATATATATATGTATATATATATAGATTGTTTTATATATATATGTATTGTTTATATATATATATATATATATATATATATATATATATATATATATATATATATATATATATATATATATATATATATATATATATATATATAAAGAAGATTTAGCTGATTTTAAACAAAGAAAGAAAATGAGGTTTAAGTTCCCAGGAATATTAACTTAATCCTAAATATCGCAGGCCGATTACTGCTGGAAAATTTACAAATACAAAAAAGGATTCAGCTAAACCAAAAAATCTTAACTTTAATTGTAAAATATTAAACGGGGGGATACTCAGTTGTTTACTATGTAACTGTTTCCGAAATCTAAAAACTCAACAGTTATAAGAATAATGGCATTCCAGTGGTACTGATCAAATGAGACTTTCTCAAAAAAACAAATGTAGAACTAATTCAGTTTTTATTTTACTGATATATATATATATATATATATATATATATATATATATATATAAATAATATTAATAATTATTAGAATAAAAATAATAATATTAATAATAATATAACATTAATAACATTACCCTTAAAGACTACAGTATGATATGGTAATTTGCATATAAAATATTACTAATACATGTCGCTTACAGCTCAAACATCAAGAAAAACTAAAAAAAAAAAACTCCACGTACTTAATAAGATCATATATATATATAAATTATATATATATATAGTATAAATTTTTATTTATACAAACATTATTGGTCCGCAGAGGTTGACTCGCTGTAGAAAAATACAAGCGAAACATGTACGCACATATGTAACCAATAATGTTTGTATAAATATATAAATATAAAAATGTATACTAAAGAACAGCTCTACTTGTTATTGAGAACTTTTTATAAACACTGGAGTTTCAACGGATTTACACCTACAGAAACAAATAAAATACGTGCACTATATATATATATATATATATATATATATATATATATATATATATATATATATATATATATATATATATATATGTGTGTAATATTTAAATGCTGAATTAAATAAAAGATAATTAAATCATGGTTTAATAATAATCTATCGTGATAATATAAAGCTCAATATATTTAATAGAGCAATCAATTCTAGAGATGAAAGATGAAAATAAAAAATTGTAAAGATACAAACAATATTTAATATTTATTAGAAATTGTCGGTGTTCGTCTATCCTCTGATGAAAAGAGTTTATCTTTGAAAATCCATGGATTAAGCATATGAAGCTCCTTGCTTTGAAGTTTTGATCTTCTAATGAATATTAAATATTGTAAATATTGTATCTTTATAATTTTATATATATATACACATATATATATATATATATATATATATATATATATATATATATATATATATATATATATATATATATATATATATATATGAATTGTATGTATTTAGGCAGAATTTTCTCATTTAAGCAAACATTTTTATATTTATAAAATTATTCTACTTTTTTATTCCTTTTTTTTATTTTTGTGTAAAAATTTAAAATAAATAATGATACGGAATTCAAATTGTAAACGTCTCTCCTGGAGCTGTGCTCTTTCGTTGTTTTTGACGTCAAACAAACTTCACGCGCGCGTTCTCGGCTGAATTTTTCTCCGTTTTTTTTTTGTTAATTTTGCTTTTGACACTTTAAGATGATTCGGCAAAAATTCGAAAACGTCCGTGATGCATATGGAGCATACGTACATTTTGTTTTATTTCAACACAAAAAAACAGTAGAAAATTCGAAAAATAATAAAAGGTATAATGAAGCAGAAAATATTAACTTACAGTAGATGTTTGTTACTGCTCATAACAACGAGGCAGTCCGTCATATTCCACACATATATATATATATATATATATATATATATATATATATATATATATATATATGTATATATATACATATGTATATATATACTTTCATATATATATACATATATATTTTCATATACATATATATATACATATATATATATATATGCCAAGCTAATATATATACATATATATATATATATATATATATATATATACTTTCATATATATACATATATATTTTCATATACATATATATATATATACATATATATATATATATATATATATATGTGTGTGTATACAGGGTCAAAATAAACCAAAGTGAAAACCTTTAGTAGATGGAACCTATTGTGAAGAGAATTAGCTCAATATACGAGATAGAGCAATAGTAGAGATAGAAGAAATAAGAGTGATAAATATGCGACGAATGTCCATATTTATTTCAAATTTCAATTGTTCAATGCAAGGTGCATTTAGTAATAAACTAGTGTTTATTATTCAGTCCTTAAGCCAAGGCTTTTCAAAGATCGAAATCTTATCATCAGAGGAGAAATACAGATGGATAAGTTGGCTTTCGAAAAAACCAAAGTTCAAATATTTGAAAAATATGAAAATTATTATTAAAAATTATTAAAATAATTTTTGTCAAAAAAACGTATTGAATGAAAAGAAAAGTTCCGTGAAAAAGATATGCACATTGTCCGGGTGGTAAATTTCCGTTGAAAAGAAGTCCGGTGAAATTGTAGAATGTGAAGAAAACCTCTTTGCCTGGGAGCAGATTGGAGAAAGTTCTCAATAGTCCCTTCAATTTCAAATAGAATTTCAAGACTTTCAGCTAATAAACCTATCTTCGAACAAAATTCTAGTTTCTATAATAACGCACTCCTTAACTCGGGATACACTGATAAAATTAAATATGAAAATAATCCCCCTCTCCAGGGGAATAAACCTTTAAATGTTATTACCTACAAAATGGCTACACAAGATAGACAACGAACTAGCACCACGATACCCAAGAAACCTAAGAAATATGTAAATAGACACACTAAAACTATTAATACAGCTAACCCTCAAGAACACAGTGAAAATAAAAATAAAAAACTAGAAGAAAGGATAATATTTGGTTTAACCCACCCTATAATTGCAATGTAAAAACTAACATAGCTAAGGAATTTTTCAAAATTTTACATAACTCGTTCAAGCACCCACATAAATACAGCACTATTTTAAACAAGAACTCTATTAAAATTTCTTACTCCACAATGCCCAATATAGCACAAACCATCATCACATCTAACAACAAAAAAATTAAATCTGCCCAACAAACAGCACCTACCATACACCACACTAATAACTGCAACTGCCAAAAATCTAGAGAATGCCCATTAAACGGTGATTGCATACAAAGTAACGTCATATATTCCTGTACTGTTAAACAATACACCACTACACAAATTAATACCAATAATCAAAATAATGCCAACATACAATCTCCCCCTTTTCCCCTCAACCATCCCCATCAGCAACCCCCTCCACTAAATAACACCCTCCACACTGACCAACAACTACCACTAACTAATAATGGATCCGATCTCATCCCCCAAGACACTCCATTTTCCCCAACCAATAACCCTAACTTAAACTTCGACCTGAATCCGAGCATACAAACCGTAAGCACCCCCAATAATATAAACAACACAAATAATACAACAACAACCTCCCACAAAATTCATACCTATATTGGTGCCAGTGATTTCCCCATAAAGACCCGAATCTCTAACCATATCTACTCTTTTAAACACAATAATAATAGTACTACTAGCACCTCTCTTTCCAACCTAATAAAAAGCTTTAACATCAAAAAGATCCCCTACTCCCTAAGTTGGTCTATATTAAAAAAGTCAAATTCATATACTCCTGGTTCTACATTCTGCCAACTATGTACCTTGGAAACTTATATGATAGCTACTGCACACAAGAACTTAAATGTCATTAACTCCAAAAATGAACTTATTTCAAATTGCAGACACAAACGAAAATTTAAATACATTAATTTCATCACTCCCTCTGACACTCCTCCTCCCAACCAATAACTCCCCCCATTCTTTAACATCTGACAAATCTCTAAACTATATCCCAGGGGAACCTTGTAACTTCTATTCTTAACGCCCCTAATCTCACTAATTAACCCTCCCAATAAATTGTTCCTCCCTATTACACCTAACAACTATATCTACCCGGAACACTTTTAGTAGATTGAACTAACATTACTCCTCCTACTTTCCACCAATCATTAACATATCTAATATCTAGACATATATACCTCATCTGCAATATAGCTCCTATTATCCTTTTACTTTAGCTCTACTCCTAACCCCTTATATTTATCTCATTTTTTTCTCCTGTCCGTAATCCTACCTACAAACTCCTTCATGGCCTCTTATTCTCACCCCCTTATTATCTCCCACACTTCCACTATATCGTCCTTATATTTGGACTCTTCCTATTTGCAACATATTCCCCTGTAACTTCCTTTTGTTCTCCTTTTAACTACGACCTTTGAATTCCCCTCCAATCGGGTCCATTAATATCCCCCTGTAATTCTTATCAGTTCTCTAATACACTAGCTTCAAAACGCAAGTCTGCTTAATTTTTCAATCCAACCCTGGCCCATAACACTAATATTATTTCAACTGTTACTAGCATTTCTGTCATATCTCCTTAATAGCCTCCATAACCCCCTTTGAGAAATCTTTTTAACTAATTGATTGATTCAAGCTAGTTACATAACTACTTATTTTGGCCTATTTTAGATAATCCTAATCCCTCTAAATACTCGCGAGCCATTTTCTATCGGTCTATTCTCCCTTTGTTCAACTTATCTTATCTTTGACCAATCTCACCCCCATCCCCTCAAATCATATTTTCATACTACTTGGAAACCCCTTGCAAGTTTCCCTTATATATCTAATTAAATTTAAACTGTAATTGTTAATTGTTACCCTGTTACGACTCACTCACCATTTAAACCATAGATTATAAAATTGACACTGCACTCAAGTTTTTGATTGAACCAACCCAATTCCACCCCCTATTACTAGTAATCGAAACAAATTGTTTCAAACAATCTATCCTTATCCCTTACATTGTTCCCCTCTCCTAAATTTCAATATAACCGAGTAGAACAGACTTGATATTTAATTTCAATAACTCTTTTCCCATTAATTTATTTCCCCCTCTTATCTCCTTGGTCATTTAATGTCCCTCCTAGTTATTCATCTAACCCTTAATTTGGTTTTTAAATTAAAAATAAATAAATAAATAAAATTTTTTTAATTAACTATTCCCTAGCTTCTTTTAAATTTTAATTTTTAATTTTTTAATTTTTTAATTTTAATCATTCACTCTCTCACATTCCTCTATTTATTTTAACATGCTTTTAACTAATTCTATTTAAACCTTTTTAAACCCCCAGAAACCATAACTGGTAACTACAATTTAATTTGCTCTTAGCTGCCTGAAATGTTAGAAGTTCACTCATTTGATTTCTATTTTTAGAATCAACAATTTCTATACCCACTTCCCACTTAAGATTAATCCCACCCCCCAAAACCTACATACTACCGCTCGCCCACACCCTTAACCTACCTGTCACTTTAACCACATCCCCATACCAACCCTTCCTCTTTTTCCTTTTCCCCCCAATTCACAAAGTGGCTTTTTAAACTATCCCGTACCTCATAACCCCCCCCCCCTAACCCCAAATCTTTAACAATTTTGCCTTTTTGTCTCATTCGGATTTAAACCTTGAATGAGATTCTTCTGTTTTACTTGGCCCTGGAAGTACATAAAAAATGGCCTGTTTTCCTCTTCTCAACCTCCTTTAAGTGCATATGGACTTACCTACATTTTGAGCACTCTCTCCAATCTGCTCCCACGCAAAGTGTTTTTGTTCACATTCTACAATTTCACCGGACTTCTTTTCAACGGTAATTTACCACCCGGACAATTTGCATATCTTTTTCACGGAACTTTTCTTTTCATTCAATACGTTTTTTTAACAAAAATTATTTTAATAATTTTTAATAATAATTTTCATATTTTTCAAATATTTGAACTTTGTTTTTTTCGAAAGCCAACTTATCCATCTGTATTTCTCCTCTGATGATAAGATTTCGATCTTTGAAAAGCTTTGGCTTAAGGAAAGAATAATAAACACTAGTTTATTACTAAATACACCTTGCATTGAACAATTGAAATTTGAAATAAATTTGGACATTCGTCGCATATTTATCACTCTTTTTTCTTCTCTATCTATATATGTATACATATATATTTTGATATATATACATATATATATACATATATATTTTCATATATATATATATATATATATATATATATATATATATATATACCACCATCCTGGGAGAGGCTGGTTCACTGTATCACATGTATTCAGTGTTGCTAGACGCGCAAGGGCTTCTAACTAGAATCGAAATTCAACTGTTTTCATTACAAGCAGTGTATCTAACAGTTAAGCATTTGGCAACAAGCTACAAGAAAAGGAAATCTTCATGTTTACATAAAAACTATTAGCTGGTGCAGAGTGCTCAATTCGTGTCTACGGATAGTTTGCATCATTGCTAAATCCAACTGGCAATTTCATTTACCACAATGCTTAACCCATGAGAGAAATAGAGCATAGGTAGCCTCGTAGCCGCCCTCTCTTTCTCTCTCTCTTTCTCTCACTCTCCCTCTCTCTCTCTCTCTCTCTATATATATATATATATATATATATATATAAATTTATATATATATATATAAATTTATATATATATAAATTTATATATATATACATTTATATATATATATGTACATTTATATATTTATATATATATATATATACATTTATATATATATATATATACATATATATATATATATATATATATATATATATATATATATATATATATATATATATATATATATATATATATGTATAGTAGGCCAAGTAAAGTAAATATCCATGGAATAGGAATTCAAAGAATTTCAACCGGGCTCATAGAAAGTTCTCAATATCAAATAGAGCTTATATATATCATTTTTTTTATTCAGACAGACATCGATCTACAGCAGTTAAAACTAAGATCTCATCAGGAAGAATTAGAATTTGATCCTTCTCTCAGATAGTATTTAGGAATTGAGATTATTGCCAAATACCATCTGAGGGACGGATCAAATTTTATCTGCTGTAAGTCGATAGCATCAACATGCAAGTGTCGCAGATTTTGTACATGTCTGTTTGAATAAAAACAATGATATATATATATATATATATATATATATATATATATATATATATATATATATATATATGTTCTTATACATATAAAAGACAATGTTTGTGTGAAATCGAGTCGTTAACAGTGAGCAAATTAAAATAACTTTCGAAGAGGTTAGATTTTTCAAAGAATCCTAAGATTTAATATTTTGCTTTAAGTATGAGTTTTATCAAGAATAGACATAATGAATGCGCACAAGCAATATTGTATTGCTTACTTTAACCAAAGCACAAATGTATAAATATTAACTCTGTTTATTAATAATGTTTATTCTTGATAAAACTCATACTTAAAGCAAAATATTAAATAAAATAATGTTTTTTTTTCAAATTAGTCCGTTTTGTTGATTATTTTCATGTGTGTAACGTATATATATATATATATATATATATTTATATATGTATATATATATATAATGTGTGTATATATTATGTGTATTCTGCTTCATATCTTTCTGAACCACAACTGCCATGCGCATACAGTAACGTAGGCGGACACGACTAAAGGTATATATATATATATATATATATATATATATATATATATATATGTAGGTTCGAGGGTATCCGAGAGACCAAGTTGAACACAAATAAAGGCGTAAAAAGAGATGGAACTAAAAAAAATAAGTTTTTGGCACGGATATATGTTTTTATCACTCGCCATATGGGACTGCTTATTGCTGACTAGGAATATAATCCAAGTTCGTTTTTACCGCCAACAGGACATGAAAAGCGAACCAACCAAAATATGGCGCAGGGTTGTCTTAGTAAATTCGCCATTTTGAAGAAGCCGGTGTCACTCGTCACACTGGATTATTCTTCGGGGAACGCTCTTTAAATCTAGGAATATCCATTATCCGAAGGTAAAGTGTGGATCGTACAAAAGTGGCGGAACGCTGTTGTTACGCTCATAGTTTTTTGAATGGGAAGGAGAGGGACAAGAAAAAACAATTGCTAGAAGTGTGAAGTCTTCAATGAGAGAGGACATGTGGTTATTGCAGGTTTTACAAGAGAATGAATGTATCAGGGTAACCCATTAATAAGGTCCAAAATCGGAATTAATTATGAGTTTGTTTTGGCGGGATTTAACACAAACTGGTATTAACGCTCATATTAATGTGACGTGATTATCCGGGAGTTACAAGATTACAAGAGAAAGTAATACTACTAATACCACTACTACTAGAAGTACTGCTGCTGCTGCTGCTGCTGCTGCTGCTAATAATAATAATAATAATAATAATAATAATAATAATAATAATAATAATAATAATAATAATAATAATAATAATAATTGAATTTCGACTACGCAGGTAAATGGTACAAACATACACCAGAAACAGTATTGGGAAACACAAAACAAAATCATCTGGGATATGGATATACAAACAAACAAATTCATACAAGAAAGGGGACCAGATGTTATAATAATCGACAAGAAGGAAAAATCTCGTAAAATCGTAGACTTCGCCGTCCCAGCAAACTACAGAGTGAACATCAAAGAGACGAAAAAACGAAGCAAATACACAGAACTAGTCAGAGAACTGATATGGATATAGAGCATGAAGAAAGTCAGTATAATACCAATAATCGTAGGAGCACTAGGAACAATCCCCAAACACTGGAAAAAAAGGCTGGGAGAAATTGGAATAAAAGGGATCATTGAAAAAATACAAAAGACGACAATGATCAAAACAGCTACAAACTTATGGAAATTCCTCGAATGCGGAAACCAAACTGCAAAGCTGCGAAGGGTAACCAGTCACATGGAACTTACAACAGGAAGCAAACAAAACTACAGGAAGAACACTACATAACAAACCAAGGAACAGAACATGCAAGAAACATCACTTCATAATCCCCCCCTCATAATTTACACCAGCCTCAGATGACACCAGACAAAAATGTACCAATGAACAGAAATGGAAATTAACACTATAAGCTCTCCGCCCCCGCTCTCTTCCCCATCCCCCCTTCCCTTTTCCCCTCCACCTTCCCTTTCCCCAGCCGCCCTCAAAGAAATTGGTACCACACAAAATATTTGTAGAGGGTCAAGGAGGATGAGGAGACCGAGGAAGGACAGCACAAACCAGACCTTAACTAGAGGTGCAGAGAGTGCTGGGACCTTGGGGGCTTATTGCCACCCAAATCTCAGAGAAGACCGATGATCCTTACCAGCAAGAAATCAATGGTAAACGGCTGTTGCGATGCTTCAAGGTTATTTGCGGTGTTTATCGAAAAGAGGTGGAGAAATCTAGGGAGACTTGTTGTAACTCAGACTCCAGGGAATACTCCCGGTTGTTGTCAGTGAGCAATCACTGATGATGAAGTGAGTAAAAAACATTTTTAAAAAATAAAAAAAATAAAAAATAAATAAATAAATAAATAAATAAATAATAAGAAGAAGAAGAAGAAGAAGAAGAAGAAGAAGAAGAATAATAATAATGATGATGATGATGATGATGATGATGATGATGATGATGATGATGATGATGATGGAGACACGACATAGTCGCCTAGGTACTACACTGGAATATATGTAATCTCTATGAAGTGGGTCACAATAAGAAATGGTATGGACATAGACCAGAAGTGGTACAGGAGAACGATAATGTCAAACTTATTTGGGACATGCGCAGACAAATTGATAAATTTCTTAAACATTCCAAACCCGACTAAATATTTCTAAACAAATAAAAGAGTACTTGGTTAATCATTGATATAGCCTGCAACTTCGACACTAAAGTGCAGGAGAAGAACATGAACAATAAATAAATATCAAGATCTAAAATGGGGATTAGTTAGACTATGGAAATGTAAAGAAGTCAAGGTGATTCCTGTTGTAATTGGAACACTTAGAACCATAACGAAGAGCCACCATGAATGGATTAAACAGATTAACAGGACAATTGTTTTTTTGTTTTTTGCTATTCTACAAAAGGCTTGCCTGTTAAGAACGGCGAAAGTGTTAAGGTACAGTTTGAATGTCTAAATTCAAGTGAACTTATTTGATGTTCAAATAAATACATAAATCCAACTAAAAAAATCCAAAAGTTGAGACTACTATAACATAATAATAATAATTATAATTATAATAATGATACTATTTATAATAATAGTGATAGTAAAAATAATAAATAATATTACAATGACAAATTGAATGCGGTTGTTACAAAAGTGGGCTTATAAAATATAGGCTAAGATTGGAATGTAGTTCTCAATGCGCCTTTGGAATTCACTTTGACGTGTTGTTAATTCGGAGTAGTGTTATATAATCGTATTCCTTTTTTTCTCTTCCTCGCGTCGAATTAGTGTTGCGTGGTGCGTATTTCCTTGTACCCCTTCTATGTGTCGTGTAGTTTCTTCGTCGTTTCTTTCTTTTCTCGCGGTATTTACTCCCTTTCCACCGCAGGAAGATGTGGCACAAGGCCTGCAGGTGGAGAAAGTCAATCCAGTGCCCCTAAAGAAAGAGCACTTTGGCCTTTTAAAAATTGTCTGGGAAGCCACGTCGGCATTCTCCGGTCGAGGCGCCTCAGACAGTAAGCAAAAAACTTACTCCAACCCAAAGAGGGGGGGCTAAATCTGGGAGTGTGGACCTCCTATGACTACTCAGGGCGAATACCCCAGCCCGACAGATAAAATGCCACCGAAATGGCCCAGTTTCTGTTGGACTGATTTTCGAGATCGGAAACTCGACTGGTATGTGTCAACGATCGCGACTGAGTGGCAAATGAATCTTTCGTTCGATGTGGCTATGTATATAAGTTCTCTATTGCGTTATATAAAGAAGAATTAAAGAATAAAGCAGAGATTCGGAATGAAAATTTATTTGGGAAAAAATGTTAAAAATGTTACCAGTACAATGTACACTTAATTATGAAGAAGAGAGACAGTTATATTCCTAACTCACCTATAGATAGACAGATAGAAATATAGATAGATATACTGACAGACAAGCAGAAAGATAGTTCTGATGGGCGCGTACGGCCTCATAGCTATAGTCGTTTTTTAAGACATACTTTTCAGTAACAGTTCGCTACGATATTCGAAGTTATCTTATTTAAAATCTAATATCTCTTTCTTGCTCTATTCTCACGTGACGTCATATCTATGGATGATATCATTTGCACATCACTTTGAGGCTGACACTTTTAACCTTGCCTCGTAAAATCTCACCCCAGGGTCAGATAGGTTTAGAATACACTCTGAGGAGATTGTTTATTTCACGCCCGGACAGATGAATTTCAAAATAAACATTTGTCTTGTGCTGTTTAAATAATGAATATGTAAAAACTAAATCTGATGAGCCGATTTAAAAACGAGAGCTCAAAGTGGTACCCGGCAGGAAATCCAGGGTACATAAAGAAATGAATGCAAGAGTAAAATCATGTCGACATACACCAACACTAAAATTAAGCCATGTAAAATCGCGTTTGTGTTTTGACTCTTCGTTTGTGATCCTAACTCTAACTCTAACCCTAACCTTAACCTTCCGAACAAAAATACTTCTGGAAATACGTTTACAGAATATATAGGCTGAAGAAGACAAGAAATCAAGTAATTGTTACGTTCACATTTTATATGACGTGGCATTCTCTTTAACGCTAATAACTCCGTGACACATAATTATAAGAAGCAATGTCACGCATTTGACGAACTTTACAGACTTTCGAATGTGATCGCCGTAAAGAACATTAGGCGCACTCAGGTTACCTAACCAGACTTTGGAAGGTCTGGTACGTTATAAAAAGGGAAACATTTAAAATGTACTTTATTAATGTACATCCGACTCTATTTTCGTTAACTATATGTTGAATCATCCGCACAGTGGCATGAACGCTCCTATCTATGCGGACTTTACATCACAGGTGCGTCTTTACTAAAGTATATTTAGCAACGAATCTCACTTGAAATAATTATATTGCATATTATTAAACCAATCCGCTATTTAACACTCTATCGGGCATAAAAGCCAGGTCAATCAATCATACGTAACTTATAAATTTTATATCTACACTTAATTCCGAAAGCATAGTACTGTTAAGTAATTTGTAATATAATAAGGAGGATGTGCTTATGAGGAAGGGTGATTATTATTTTTTATTTTTGCTAGTTGTCGTAACTCTCCAGAAAATGGAAGAAATTAGAAAAAAAATGGTTTATCTTTTCTTCTTTGATTTATTTTGTCTTGTTTTGCTTTGTTTTTATTTAAGTTTATTTTTTTGTTAAATTTTTTAATGTTTTGTTTTGGATTTGAAAACGTCTTTTCAATTAGTCTGCTTTATAGAGACACATTAATATCCGATAGATGGCGCTAATGAAGCGGAAGTGAATCGACAATATTGACAGAAAGGAAAAAATTACAAATCAACTGTTTTTATCTCTGTCCCAACAGAAGAAGAAGAAGAAGAAGAAGAAGAAGAAGAAGAAGAAGAACAACAACAACAACAACAACAACAACAACGGCGATGACGACGGTGTCTAAGGAGAAAAAGAACGTGAAAGAAAAAGAAGGATGCGAAGATGGAACTGAACGCAGAGAAAGTTGGAGAATACAAAGACGAAGAAGAAAAATAATGCAAGAAGTAAAAGAAAGAAAGAAATTGAAGAAGAAGAAGAAGAAGAAGAAGAAGAAGAAGAAGAAGAAGAAGAAGAAGAAGAAGAAAGTAAAAGGGAACTTAGACAAAGAAAGACAATGAAAAAAAAGAAAGTGGCGGAAGAAGAAAAAAAGAAAGAATGTGAAAAAGGATAAGCAAAAAGTGTCAAAAAAAGAGGGAAAAAATAATGTGAAATAAGAAGACGAGATAAGGAAAGGATATAAAAGAAGAAAGTGAAAGGAAATGGAAGAATAAGAAAAACAAAAATAAAAATAAAACAAACATTCTTAAGATGTGTCTATTTTGAAGAATGACAGACCGACGAAAATTATATTTAAAACTGAAGCGTGACAGACGGCGCTGGACCAACCGACAACGCCTTTCATACGGATTCAAGGTTGCATCTATAAAGCAAATATTTATCACATAAGTATGTTAGGTTCCTTTGTTTTTTTGTGCAGATCTTACGTCGTTTAAATAACCTAACGAATAATTGTTCCATTCGATGGCTAAAAAAGGTAACAGAATGTCGGATAAGCTCATAAACTGTACTGACCTTTTCTATTCAAAAGAAGAAAAGAAATTCATAAATGTTCGTTTGTGTCATTTAAATAAAGAATATAGATTCTGTTTTGTTTCATTTGACTTCATTGACGTTTCCTTGGGCTAACACTTGATCCCTGTATGATATGCATAGATATTCGAATATCTTTTAACGTTTTTCTTTATCTCTCAAACGTTGGGGTAGTAAAGAAGTTAAGAAGATTGGTGTCACTTTCCCACATTGACCAAATAACTATGTTATAGTGTATCTTTATTGTGGGTTCTTGGTCTTACCGGATTCCAGGACAATACTCCATCTAGTCTGGTGGAGTATCCAGCTAAGTGCTGTTACTTGAAGTAACATCACTTGGAGACAGTACGCTATTCCTCGCATCAGCCAGAGGGGATCTTATTTGGGCTTTGAATACTATGTTATTTTTAATATTTAATCAGGGTTTACTTGTTGGGGAAAGTATCGTCATTTCAGGTTGTTCTTTTACAGAGAATGAAGACATTCTATGATAGTGTCTTGTAGGATATTTTCGTCAACTCTCTGTGACTTGCACCTATCGTTGCAATTTATTATGGAGGTTTACGATAACGGTTTTCTCTTATTCTTTCATGTTTTAGTGTCTAAGATCGACTAAACGTTCGAAACCTCTGTGTATAGAAAATCAAATTTAACATGATTTTATTTAAATTGTGTTTTTTTTTCATCTTGAGAGAAAAAAATAATTTTTATCAGATTGTTTCTAACAAGAGACTCTATGTGGAACTTTGTAAAACGAACTATTAAAAATAAATTTACTAGATTCAATAGTGATACATTTATTGCCCCGTCTTGTTACACTATTTATTTAACATTTCTATGGTTAAATCCCGACAGTCATGTCATTGTGGGAAAGATATATTCTTCTACTCAAAGCTGTTTCCCATCTACCATGCCGACGGGAGCCTACAGGACTCGAACCTTTATATCTTCTTTTCAAAAGGATGGTCTGACTATCATCCAAACGAATTCTGTAATTTATAAATGTATTTGTCAGTGTGGAACTGACTATGTGGGAAAAACTATCCAAGGGTTATAAATGAGAATATCCCAACATGTCCCTCGTGATATGCGCACGCACAATTTTTCGAGTTTTTAACTTCAACGGATTTTTTCCAACTTTAGATGCTAATATTCTTTTCTAAGATCGGACTGTATTTTACCTTACCTCGAATCTGCTTTAACAAACTCTTTTGGAACCTTCAACGGTGAACTCTTGCCTATATTTTCTACATTTTCTTATTACACTTTATATTATTTTTGATTTTATATATTTTCAAATATTTCCATTTTAGTAATGTCTCTTTTACCAACATATAGATCTACTCTACTCTGCCGATAATATATCATTCTGTGAAAAGCGATGGCTTAAGGAAGGAATAATAAAATTTCTATATTTTAAAACCGTTTGTTTTGTAAAATTGATGACTTAATATTCTCATCCTTACTTTATATATATATATATATATATATATATATATATATATATATATATATATATATATATATATATATATATATATATATAGTGTTTCAGGTTGTATATGAAAAGAAATCAAATAAAGTGCTCGATCATATAAGAGAGCTAATATAATTTATTTAGATACTGTATATTACATATTTCAGTGGTACATTGCTGAAATATGTAATATACAGTATCTAAATGGATTATATATATATATATATATATATATATATATATATATATATTTATATAAATAAATAAATACGAAAAAAATTACATTCACTATATTAATATATTTTATATTCACTATATTAATATCAAAACACGTTAAACTTATTTAATTCGATTTTACATTTAAATATTTTCAAATACATTATATATATATATATATATATATATATATATATATATATATATATATATATATATATATATATATATATATATAAAGAGGTGTACTAAAAGCGAACTTTTAGGAAAAGTAAAACCCTATTGTGAAGAGTATATCTATCCCAGCGACTTCCTCTGATGATAAGATTTTGATCTTTGAAAAGCCTGGCTTAAGGAAAATTTAACTTGAATAAATTGCCTTTTTGCGGAATATACCTTGCTTTGAACTTTCGAATTGAATTTTGATTTGGCTTTTGCTTTCTCTAATTCCTTTCCATTCTCCTTCATTATATATATATATATATTGTTCTACAATGTTCTTATATATATGTAATAGTTTCGTTCATAATAATATGATAAGTAGTATTACTAATATGAATTACAACGATTTAATGAAAAATGTTTAACATTCAAAATGATTATTTTGAAATTCGAAAGATAACTTCCGGTTTTTGTTGTTGACGACGACGACGCCTACGACGACGACGACGCAGCCAATGATGATGATGATGATGATGATGATATTTACCATAAAAAAGAAAGAAAAATCCACCCCCTCGCACCTTTATAAATTACAAAATATAGAATCGTATTTTTTTAAAACGTCAATAAGTATCGTTTATATTTCATTCTTCTTGATGCGAACGTTTTTTTCATTTATCCCGACTATATTCATATCAAAAACCGTTAAGCTTATTTAATTTAATTTTACATTTAAATATTTTCAAATACATTATATATATACCAAACGGAACACTGCCCAAACATATTCATCACGATGCTTCATTTGAATAATAATTTTATAAACACTCTCTAATAAATTAATATTCTGCACAATTTATTTCTATTCCTGTTCTATAATATCCTTATATAAATTGAATAGGTGTCTTTATATTAATATTATTTGTATTATTAATAATATTAATTACAACGATTTTATGACAAACGTTTAATATATGAAATGATTATTTTGACATTCGAAAAATAACTTCCGGTTGTTGTTACTGACGACGACAACGATGATGGTGCTGATGATGATTATTATTACACTTACTATTAAAAAGAAAAAGAATAAAGAAAAAAGCCTCCTTCTCACAGCATTTGGCGATTATCAAGAATATCAAATAGTAAAAGGTGTGCAAAAATAGCCATCAAATAACGTTTACCAAAGGCAATAAAAGTTACTTTTCAATCTATCTGCCTATTGTTTTTTGTGTGTTTTAAAGTATCTTAAAGCGTTTATGTTTTTTAAATTTCAATTAGAAAGTTCAGTCAAATAAATTACGTTAGTCTGAAAAACAAAGATGGCTGATAATTGTTCGCCGACCTTCTTTGAAGTCTAATGATTTTTTGTACTGTTCTCTTTTAAATAAGATAGAAGATTACATGTAAGGCTTTTGTGACAGTTATTTGTTGACTATTTGTTTGTTTTTTACTCCAAAACACATAAGACAAACTTTGGGGATGCCATCTTGAAAATGGAACTGTAACGCGATCGGATTTGGACAAATTATTAAAATGAACTACAAACGTTTTAAAATACTTTAAAACACAAAAAATATCCAGGTTGGTAGAAAAGTAACTTTATATGTTGATTATTTGTTGTTTTTTCACCCATTTTTTCTGTTGGTTATTCTTGAAAATCGCTCCGCTTTTTGAGTTATTCCTTTCAATAAGAAATTAATGTTTGTGTTCATACAAAAGTAAATCTCACCATTAGAATATAGCAAATGACACCATGGCAGTTATCTTTTTGTTGTTTTTCTTCAAATTATCAAAATGTGAAAAGAAAGTATTTTGGGGTTTTTTTTCTATAGATAACGCTACAGCTTGATTAATTGCTAATTTTTTTAGCATATATATATATATATATATATATATATATATATATATATATATATATATATATATGTATATATATATATATATATATATATAAATTTTGGAAAGTTCAGTTTTTTAAGCATCTTTAAAATTTTAAACTTAAAGAAAGAGGCAAAATGCCTTCAAACAACCATGCGTTAGATGCAGATATTTTTTTATTAAAATCAAAATAATATATCAAAACAATTTTTTTTCTTTTTCATCTTGACGTTTATATCTCTTTTAAATTGAACTTAAATTGTGCATGGTCGCTGGTAGGTATACATTTGGGAAAGTTCATTTTTTTATTTTATTTACACCGTTAAGTCAACGCAACATCGGACGTCATTTCTACAAGACATGGAAGGACTGTTACGAAAAAAATAAGGTTAATACCTTTTATTTGTCTAAAGCTCTGACAATGCTTGTTATATCAAGCGAAATTAATCGATAAAAAAGTCAAGATGAAAAAGAAAAAAGTTTTATATATATATATATATATATATATATATATATATATATATATATATATATAGGATCAAAATAAACCAAAGTTAAAACTTTTAGTAGATGGAACCTATTGTGAAAAGGATTAGCTCAATATACGAGATAGAGCAATAGTAGAGATAGAAGAAAAAAGAGTGATAAATATGCGACGATTGTCCAAATTTATTTCAAATTTCAATTGTTCAATGCAAGGTTGGTTTTTTCTCATTCTGAGTTAATCCTTGTATGAGATCCTACCGTTTTACTAGGCCCGGAAGTAAATAAAAAAAATGGCCTGTTTTCCTCTTCACAGCCTCTTTTAAGTGCATCTGGACTTATCTACTTTTGAGCACCTTTTCCAACCTGCTCCCATGCAAAGTGTTTTTCTTCACTTTCTAC
The DNA here is from genome assembly GCA_963556195.1 of Sepiola atlantica. NCBI lineage: Eukaryota > Metazoa > Mollusca > Cephalopoda > Sepiida > Sepiolidae > Sepiola > Sepiola atlantica. The sequence goes on along the minus strand of OY744519.1, from coordinate 9,189,699 downwards.
AATTTCACCGAACTTTTTCAACGGAAACTTACCACCCGGACAATTGTATATCTTTTTCACGAAATTTTCTTTTCATTCAGTACGTTTTTTGACAAAAATTATTTTAATAATTTTAAAAATAATTCTCATATGTTTCAAATATTTGAACTTTGGGTTTTTTCGAAAGCCAACTTATCCATCTGTATTTCTCCTCTGATGATAAGATTTTGATCTTTGAAAAGCCTTGGCTTAAGGAAAGAAAAATAAACACTAGTTTATTACTGACAACCTTGCATTGAACAATTGAAATTTGAAATAAATTTGGACAATCGTCGCATATTTATCACTCTTTTTTCTTCTATCTCTCTCTCTCTCTCTCTCTCTCTCTATATATATATATATATATATATATATATATATATATATATATATATATGGTACTCTTATAGAGAACGCACCGTGTTTTCGTAACTTCGCGTTATCGACGTTCTAGCCGGTCTAGAAAGCGCCCGAGACTTGACGAGGCGAAAAAAGTCAAACGATAAATTAAAGACTGGCAGACGATAAATTCAGACTAAGAAAATCAAAGTAAAATACATATATAAATATAAAGAACGACCAAACTATAGCTAAACAACTGTAATTAAATAAATATTTTTGTCAAAGAAACCATTGTTAATCAAATGTTTTTCAAAGAAAATGTTTTTGTGGACCGAAAAATTTCAAAAAGCTTATGTTTTATAACAAACATCGAAACCACTGTTTTTAGCAGAACTTTTTTTCTTTTTACGAAACAACGTTTATTTTATTCTTGTTTTTCAATATTTTTTTATGTTAACATAAACACCTAAACTGTTTTAAAGCAAATGTTTCTTTTTTTTTCAATCATTTTTCAATGTATTTTTTTCATTTTTACATTTTCCGTGTTAGGGTTTAGGGTTAGGATTTAAGGTTAGGGTTGCAACAGGTCCAGAAGGTTTTTTCGGTACTGGTTCTGTTGCGCTGAGCGCACACGACAACGACGAAAGGGTTAGGGTTTAAGGTTTAGTTGTTGTTTTTTTATTCGAAAGTATCCAATAATAATCCTGTACAGAATATAAAACTAGTCAACTTTAACCGACACATACATTCACATTTACAGCATTTCTTCTCTTTCGCTGCAGAACTCAATGAGTCCTTCGGGAGATGCAAATTGATTGGTTAATTGTTTCGTCAACTCTCGGGCTTGCCCGAAAGTGTGTGACGCGAAGTCATGGCTTGTTCTTTATAAGAGTACCGTGTATATATATATAAATATATATAAATATATATATATATATATATATATATATATATATATATATATAAATGAATAAACATATATATATAAAATGAATATATATATATATATATATAAATGAATAAACAAATAAAGTATCTAATTACGGTTATATCACTCTTTGATTTAATGACAATTTCGGAACAAAATAACTTTTGCACGTGTTTCTGGAGAAGTCGGAAGTCAATGTATCCCGGTTTATCCACACTAAAGTGCTGTGAAATATTAAATAATAAACACTTCTTTTTTTTATAATAAATGTAGGCATTTCCAATTTTTGAAATATGTCCTTTTCTCTCATTGGAACCACGCTACTCTCTCATCTACTTGGCCTTTTGGCTAAGATCAAAATGTAGTATCTGTTCCGATGGATACTGCACCCCATAGACTGGTGTTGTCTTGGCCTTCGGGGCTTGATTTACGCCGGTCTCTGGGTCTGTCCTGTGCAGGTCTAGGAGGTCCACCCTCCCAGGCTTCGCCTTCCCTCTTTGGGGAGGAGTAAGTTTATTGCTTACTGCCTGAGGCGCCCCTACCGGGGAATGCTGACGGGGCTGCCAAGGCAATTTTTAAACCCCACTTTCCCGACCCGACCTTGGGTCACATCTTACTTGTGGGAGTAAGATAAAAACTGGCCTTGTGCCTAACTTCTAGAGAGGAGTAAATCAATACTCTTTACTTTATATATATATATATATATATATATATATATATATATATATATATTATTGGTACAGATAAATTAGTACAACATTCGAACCGTCGGTTTCAAGCACAGAAGGACTTAGCCATCTGGCTCTCTTGAGACAGACAGACAGACAGAAGGCAGACAGACAGAGACAGAGAGAAACGGAGTGTGTGTGAGAGAGAGAGACTAAAGCGGGATATTTTTTATTTAGTACTAAACTTAAACGTCTATTGAAACGTACCGGGTTTCTCGCTATTTGATTCGCTGGCGGTTTACAAAAAGAAACAAGTTCAGAAATCAAAGCGATCTTCAGCTGTTCAAAAGGCGAAGTACTGGATAAATTCTGGATTCATCTAGATTTCGCCCTTTGAAATGCTGAAGGTCACGGCATATAAAACACATCGATAAACTAATTAATCATGACGTTCATAGAACCATTAGTTCTTCATGGTTAAGTGAATATCTATATTACATTCAAAGACAAACCGACAGACACGGAGAGATTTATTAAATGATATCTAATGATTTATCACCGGTTTAGTTCTTTATTATTTACGTGGCTTGTATCTTTTTCCCTCTCTCACTTCTTGTTGTGAAGTTGTTCCACAGTAAATAATAAATAAAGGAAGTCAAGTCGAGGGTTGGTTTAACAAGTGTATTAACAAAGTAAGAAAGTGAGTAGCTCTTGGCTAGACAGTTACAAGACTGAGCTTTGTCTTCTGGTGTCTCGCACTATTTATAGTGACAACCGGTGTTGTTTCTCCTGTGTAAGAACGGTCGGTGTAACACTTCTCAAAAGTTGATGAATGGCTGATGAGTCGAGGCGGAAGTGTATTTACTGAAGAACTGTCTAAACGCATTGCCCCCTGGGAAGGAGCCGATGAACCGGGGTTAATTTTGCAGCAGATACAGTTTGATGGATATCTACAAATGGTGCAAAAAAGTATATCCATCTTTAAATCTCCTTTCACCGGACACTTTATCTACGGACATTCACCAGCTGGACAGACTCCATATTTTCACACGCACACTCTTACTCTGAATTACTTTATATTTTTTCAAATTTTGAATTTTGGCTATTCCACTGCCAACTTATCTATCTATGTAATTCCTCTGATGATAAGATTTTAATTTTTGAAAAGCCTTCGCTTAAGGAAAGAAAAATAAACATTTTATCGAGTACACCTTGCATTGAACAATCGAAGTTGAAATAGATTTGTCATTCGTACATATTTATCTCTCTTCTTTCATTTTTCTTTATAATTGCTCTATCTCGTATATTGAACTTAAACTATTTCACTATAGGTTATATCCTCTAAAAGTATACTTTTAGTTTCATATATATATATATATATATATATATATATGTGTGTGTGTGTGTGTGTATGAGGAAATTGATAACATCTTTGAGACACGCATAAAAATGTATTCAAGTTAAATATTTTTAAAATCAACACATCGTTCAATTTAAATCAAAAATTAATGTATTTCATTTTTTTTTTGCAAGTTTTCGTTGTAGAACAACTTTGTCAGGCCAGACTGTGTTATAATTTGTCTTCTTTTTATCTTTTTCATGTTGATGGTATTAGCCCCGAGGGGTCGAATCACGATAGAAGCAGAAAGGCACGTCAAATTCTAAAAGACGTTAGGATAAGTGTAGTCCAGTCAATGTTATGCGCAGATTGGCGCTTTCTGAATAACGAAATTGACATCTTAGCGGAACGCATGAAAATGTATTTAAATAAAATATTTTGAAAATAAACACATCGTGCAATTTAAATTAAAAAATAATTTATTTAATTTTTTTCAAGCTTTCGTTGTAGAACAACTTTTTCAGACGAGACTGTCTTATAGTTTTTTATCTTTTCTTTTTACTCATTTTGAATGTATTAACCTCGATTTATTTAGGATAGAAATAAACTAAAGAATAAAAATCAGTATAAATTATTTTAACGGACTTAAACAAATCTCAGTGTGAAAAACTGTTCTAGGATTTATATTCTTTACGTATGAATAATTTTTATGAATATTACTTTATCGAAAAATATTGTAAATAGATATGTAAATTTGAGAAGAGCCGTTATAAGTGTGTATTTGTAAATATGAATTTATTAGAAGTTTAAAAGAAATTCATTATGTAAATTGCAAAACACGCCTGTTGTCTGAGCGAGTATATAAAGTAGTGTAAAGCGTAATAAATTGAGTAAAATGATTGACACCTTGTGTGTTCGTATCGCAGTCTCGTCTTGTAATTTGTTTATACTTTATTTATATGTTATTTAATGTTATTTAATCTAAATTAAGTGATTAATAGTTTCCCTTATAATATAACGAAAACCTTCTTTGTCTGTCTGTCTGTCTGTCCGTCGACCAGAATTTTTGTAAACTTAAGTAGAGTGGGGCGCGGGTAACTTACTTCAAAAAAAGAAGACAGTTATATAAAGTGTAAGATTAGAAAAGAAAAGGGTATATTTACTAGAAGGCAACCTCATCAAATATTTTTTGAATTTAATGGGTTAGTTGAATGGTGGGTATTAGCGAATATATTTTGATGAAAGGTGTTGTGAAGTTGTTCCACAGTAAATAATAAATAAAGGAAGTCAAGTCGAGGGTTGGTTTAACAAGTGTATTAACAAAGTAAGAAAGTGACTAGCTCTTGGCTAGACAGTTACAAGACTGTGTTTTGTCTTCTGGTGTCTCGCACTATTTATAGTGACAACCGATGTTGTTTCTCCTTTGTAAGAACGGCCGGTGTAACACCCCCTTTGAAAATATCCCCTCTGGGGATTAATAACGTTTTTGTTTGGAAATCACCATCATCAACTCAGTCGATTTCCGTTTTCTATTTGATCTCCTAATCTCAGGAGCAGTCTCTGGTATGGGCACCTGAAAAGTATCAAACACTGCATCCATGATGTCCTCCTCGGGCGATCTGGTCACCTCACTGTTCGAATATCTTTTCCGGATTTGGTTAGTGTGACGTTTGTGCACGAAATCTGGTCCCTTAATCATATAGACCATGTTTCCTATTTGTTTATCCACAGTGCCGGACTCCCAGAAAGTCTTATTGTTTCTGTAGATCTTATAAAAAACTTTTTCGCCAACTTTATACCGTTTTTTTTGTTATCGTTCTTTTTATATTTGCCCTATCCTGGTTTGGTAACAACTTGTGGAAAATCGATCTAACCTTGCGTCCGAACATGACCTCAGCAGGTGTCTTCGACGTTTCGATGTTTGCATTCGGAGTGATTCTGTAAACTCGCAGAAACTGTTGAATTGACTTATCCGTTGGTGATCCACTAGCTTTTTTCAGAGCTCTCTTGAATGGGTCAACGAATCTCTCCGCCTGTCCATTGCTTCTTGGATGCTATGTAGGGATTGTTATATGCTCGATGAGATGATCCTCGCAAAGGTGTTTAAATTCAGTAGACGTGAATTGAGTACCATTGTCGGTGACAATGCAGTCTACTACTCCAAACCTAGCGAATAGTTCGTATAGGAAGTTGATAGCTGCCTCGGATGTGGGGTTCTTGCATTTTAGTACTTCCGGCCACTTATCTAGGCTGTCTACAACAATGAGATAGTAGAACCCATCCAGTGGTCCCGCAAAATCTAAGTGACTTCTAGACCAAGGTCGGTCCGGTTTAGTCCACGATCCGAATTGAGTTGGGGGAGCTTTCGTAGCTAAGGCGCATCCTCTACACTCCCTAACTTTTTCTTCGATATGTTTATCCATGTTTGGCCAGTAAACGAAAGAGCGCATAAGGCTTTTCATTCTCGATATGCCTGGATGTCCTACATGGAATTCCTTGAGCATTCTTTTCTGTAATGTCATAGGAATTACAACCCTGTCGCTATATAACAGGACGTTGTCGCAAATTGAATAAATTCCATCATCTAGTTGGCTATTGTTGATTTTTTCTTTCGTGCTTATGATAAATTCACCCACCTCTGCCTTACTCTTAATCTCATCAAGCGTTACTGGAAGTTCTCTTATTGTGTCACATAACGTATTTTTTACTTCAGCTTCCGCTTGAATGGCTGCTATCACCATATCCTCCAATGGTTCTGTCTGCTTAGGTATCAACCTTGATAACCCGTCTGCATGACCAAATTTCTTAGATGGTACATACTCCATTTGAAAATTGTAGTTAAGAAGAATGGTACCCCATCTTTGGAGTCTATTCGCAGTGTGTTGTGGTAGTCCCTTTTTCGATCCGAAAATCGTTAATAAGGGTTTGTGGTCTGTTTGTAACAGAAATTGTCTACCGTGCAGGAAACGATGAAATTTCTTTACCGCGAATATAATGCTTAGCGCCTCTTTCTCAATTTGAGAGTAGTTTTTTTCGGATGGTAGAAGTGTTCGGGATGCATGGGCTATGGGTTTGTATTTTCCATCATCCATTTTGTGCAATATGCATGTTCCTATAACATAGTTGCTGGCATCGCTTGCAACTACAATATCGCGCTTGGGATTATAATGTGCGAGAAACAAGTCAGACGTTAAGATATCTTTAATTTTCTGAAACGCTTCTTCGCACTCTTGCGTCCAGACCCATTTTTGGTCCTTCTTTAACAGTTCATTTAAGGGTGATCTTAGTTTATGCATGTTTGGTACGAACACGTTGTAGTAATTCGCCAACCCTAAAAAGCTTTGTAGAGACGCAATATTTTCTGGAGCAGGCATGTTCCGTATCGCCATTTCTCTATCTGGGTCTGGCATTCTTCCTTGCTCATCGATGATTTGTCCTAAGTATTTTATTTTTCCCATAAAAAAAGTACATTTCTCATCTTTGATTTTAAACCCATAATCTTAGATTTTTTTTTTGAATACTTGGTTTACATGAGTCTTGTGTTGTTCTTTGCTAACGCTGTTTATTAACACATCGTCCAGGTACCCTACTGCGAAATCCATTCCATTTAACATCATGTCCATAATTTGTTGAAACATCGCAGGGGCGACCTTTACTCCAAAAGGAAGTCGGTTAAATTTGTATAATCCCTTATGGGTATTGATACATAGCAGTTTTGAACACTCTTCATCGACAGGGATTTGAAGATAAGCATCGCTGAGGTCGATTTTAGAAAAATATTTTCCTCCACTCAATTTCGCAAATATTTCTTCGGGGCTTGGAAGAGGGTAATGGTGATCTTTTAATGCCTTGTTCAAGCCTGTGGAAAAATCGGCACAAACCCGAATCTCCTTGTTCTTTTTCTTAACATAAACTGTAGGTGAAGCCCACTCACTGTGATCAATTTTTGAAATGACAGCCATGTTCTCGAGTCTTTCTAATTCACCGTCTATTTGCTCTATAGCGGCGTATGGAACATTTCTTTTCTTTCTGAACACAGGTAGTTCATTTGTTTTAACTTCAAACTTTGCTACCGCATTTGTACACCTTCCAAGACCGCCTGAAAATACGTCTGGAAACTTTTCTTTTAATTCCCTCTTGAGTTTTTCTGCCTCCACATTCGAATCCTCAACCTTTTGGCAAAAGGAGATTAAAGGCGGATCCCATAGGCTAAACTTTTCAATCAGATCAGTTCCAAAAAGGTTATTCGTTTTTCGCATAACAAAAATTTTGGCTTTTACGGTCTTATTCTGGAAAGAAATATTCGTCAATAATTCCCCTTCGAAGGTTATTTTTTCACCACTGACGGTTCTCGCCGTTTTTTGTGATTTGATCATAGTGGGTCTACCAAGCTTCTTCCATGTCTGTACATTAATGATGGAAATGTCAGACCCACTATCAAGCTGTAGTCTTACTTTTTTTTTAGCATTTTGACCTGTACATATTTCCGGATATTTTGTTCTTCAGGTTCAATTTTTGTCAGTTTAATGGCTGTCTTTCTACCAGATTTTTTTCTGCAACGTGATGCCTTATGTCCTTTCTGGTGGCAGTTGTCACATTGTTTGAATATGTAGGGACACTCATTGTACCAATGGTTATCTCCACACCTCCAACACGGTCCAGGTGGATCTTTTCCATGTTTTTTTCTCTGGTTATTCATTGAAGTCAATTTTTTCTTCTGATTGATTTTTTTAATGTGCGACACTCCGTTTTCCTCTATGTCACGACTGTCCTGTTTCAACGCAACAAAACGTTCACAGTCTTCCGCTAAGTTTTGTATTGTTAGACATGGCTCATTTTCGAGTTTATTTAAAACACGACGTCTGATTTCAGAGTCTTTATTTAAGACCAGACCTTGCAAGAATATTAAACATTTAAAATTATCCGATGATAATTCCTCTGATTTAAAATCGTCGCAAAGTTTATTTACTATACTTGCATACGTAATGTAGTCGTCTTCCTCTCGTCTAGTGACATTCATACACTTATATCTCCTGTCGAATAGAAAAGTTTTTGTAGAAAACAGTTCTGTTAGTAAAGTAACTACCTCCTGGAAGTTCAACTCACTGGTCTTTTTTGGAAGGATAAAATTCACGAACTTTGTATGCTCGGCAGCTCCTAATTTTCTTAGCAAAAATCTAACTTTTTTAGAGTCTGTCCATGTATTGCAGTCCGATACAAAAATATCCTCATATCTTCTATAGAAGTGAGCAAAAGTGACATCGTCTTCTGGATTATAATTGAAAATTTCGATAGCGCTCCACACAGCCGTCTGGGAGAATGCATTATGATTCTCGTTTGCTTTCGTTAACTGTGTTGCCTCCAGAAATTTTCTCTTTTCCTCCTGTGTTTTTATCAAGAGTTCTTCGAAGTGTTTCTGCTGTTGTAGCAGTCTTTCTTGGAATCTTTCTTCTCGTGTTGTCGCCAGCTCTTTTTGTTCAGCATGCATTTTTCTTTGGGCTTTTTGCTGTTCCAACAACTCTCTTTTAAATTTCTCCTCAATTTCAACTTGTTTTCTTTGAAGTTCCATTTGTTGTTCAACTTGCTGTCTTTGTAACGCAACATTTTGTTCCGTTTGGAATTTAAGTAATTGAAAAAGAGAATCTTTGAATTCAGTGTCCATCATTCACGAATTCAAGTTATGCACCACACAATTTACACTTGTAAAAATAAATCAGTTTTCCCCACAACGTGCTTAATATAATTAGTTTGCTAAACTAATACACAAAACAAGAAATATATTATTCCTTAGTAAAAAAAAAATTCAATCTCAGTTCTTTTGTTTGAAAAACAAAACTAAGAAAAAAAAAATTTTTTTTTTAATTTTTTTTTTATATATGTGTACATAGTTTTACAAAACCAAGTCCGTCGCTATAAGCCTAATAAGACTAGTTTTATGGGAAATCGTTTAAACCCCTTTTCATTTTGCAAAAATGCGACTTGCTTATTTAACAGTTCTTTTTTAGAATGACTTACGCGAATATATTTTTTTACTGTCCGTCTTTTGCTCTCGACAATTCTGTGGTAGACCGTTTTAATAAATAGTCAATCCGGATTTTGCTCAAATATCAGATGTTGTCCTAATAATAACGACAAACTTACACAATATCTGTAATAGTTGACGCAGATAACATTTATCTTAACGAGTCAGTGAAACTTGATGAGAAAAATAAAGGTATCAGTGTATTCAATTATTTCAATAATTGAAAATGTCTTACGCGTTTTTTAGTTTTCGATTTTTGGTAGCAAGTTTTGAATTTGTGTTTTTTGGGGGGTTTTTTCGCTTAACTACTCAGTAGTTAATTTGCTGTTAATCCTTGCGAATCCAAATATCTGACTAAGATGGGGTTTTTTCCGTGAAGATCTTGCGAATCATTTTGGGTGATTTTTTTTGCAGTGAACTCGTTTCGATTCCTCGTCGCCAATCTGTTGTGAAGTTGTTCCACAGTAAATAATAAAAGGAAGTCAAGTCGAGGGTTGGTTTAACAAGTGTATTAACAAAGTAAGAAAGTGACTAGCTCTTGGCTAGACAGTTACAAGACTGGGTATTTATCTACTCCCCACAGAGTAAAATGTGACACAAGGTCGGAAAGTGGGGTTTTGATAAATCAGCACTCTAGAGGGAGAGCACCTATTACCTTTAAAAATTGCCTGGACAGCCCCGTCGGCATTCCCCGGTAGGGGCGCCTCAGACAGTAAGCAATAAACGTACTCCTCCCCAAAGAGGGAAGGCAAAGCCTGGGAAGGTGGACCTCCTAGAACTGCACAGGACACATCTCGTGCAGTATCCATCGGAACAGATACTACACTTTGATCTTGGCCAAAAGGCCAAGAAAGCGACTGAACGACAGTTACAAGACTGGTTATTTATCTACTCCCCACAGAGTAAAATGTGACACAAGGTCGGAAAGTGGGGTTTTGATAAATCAGCACTCCAGAGGAAGAGCACCTATTATCTTTAAAAATTGCCTGGACAGCCCCGTCGGCATTCCCCGGTAGGGGCGCTTCAGACAGTAAGCAATAAACTTACTCCTCCCCAAAGAGGGGAGGCAAAGCCTGGGAGGGTGGACCTCCTAGAACTGCACAGGACCAGTCTCGTGCAGTATCCATCGGAACAGATACTACACTTTGATCTTGGCCAAAAGCCAAGAAAGCAACTGAACGACAGTTACAAGACTGTGTTTTTTCTTCTGGTGTCTCGCACTATTTATAGTGACAACCGGTGTTGTTTCTCCTGTGTGAGAACGGCCGGTGTAATAAAAGGGTTTATTCAAATAATTTATTATGTTTTATAAGATTATATTTATCAAATAAGCATAAAGCTTGGATATAGTTATATTAAATATAAGATTATAGGATGGTGCAAGATAATTAAAACTATGTGAAAATAGGAATAGCTAATATATGGATGGATTAATTTAAAATTATTTAGTGTACAATTAGTTAAACATGTATGTTAGTGAATTTTGAAATTAAAAATTAATTTTAAAATATATATGGAAATATGATAATGTAATAGTGGTGTTGAGCGAAAATCATTATCAAATATTTATCTACTTGGGTCGCAGAGTTTAAAGGTATTCCAAAATTTTGAAGAGATGAAAATTTTAGGGAGGTCGTCAAAAAGTATGAAAATAGGGATTTAGAAAAAAGTTTTAAAATATTAAGAATTTTTTAACGCATGAATGATTCAATAAATATTGCATTCTATCCAAATGTTATTCTCATCACTTCACTACTTATATATATATGTATATATATATGATGATGGACTCTCCCGTCGATTGCGACGTATGAGGTTCCAACAGCTTTCATTTGTGTCTAGATCGTTCATGACACCTGAGTCCGGCAAGAGACCTGCAAGGAAAGCCGCAGACAGTGCAAGAGTGTGAGTAATCGATGCCAGGTGTGGAGCACTCTCTCTAGCTTTTCGCCTAACTCTGGCAGTTCTCATATTATCCACACAGGTCTCGTTGAATCTTTCCAGTCCAATGCAACAAGCTGCTCGCCATGTCTTCCTGTCTTTTGTACAGTCTTCAAAGTTTTTTAGGGGTACTCCAATTGCCGTCAACGCATCTTTCAATTTATATTTGTACCTCAGCAAGGGCCGACCAACATTTCTGTTGCCACAAGCTAATATATATATAAATATATATGCAAACATTGTTAAAACTAACGGATGGTCTGATTAAAGTATAAATACTTTACTCTTAACCCATTTAACCAGACGTTTTTGGAACTTAGTCTCAATAGATAAAGTGAAATCATGTGTATCTACCGGATCCAATCAAACAAACTTAGAAGTAGCCCCCAAGATAGTAATCACTTTATTAACATTATTTTGATGATCAAGGATGACAACCTTTTTATACACCCTCACTGCTAACGTTTAGTATGTTTCCTTTCATTTTGGCGTCCTAGTGTTTTCTTTGATGCCCTCTCCATTACTCCTCACCCCCTCCCCCCCTCTCTCTCTCTCTCTCTCTCTCTCTCTCTCTCTCAATTACCGGTCTCTTCCCTTCATAATACTTCTCTCTCGTTTGACTACCTCTTCCTTTAACTTTTGTCGTTTTATATCTGCATCTCGTGTATCCCCCTCTTGTGTAATCGTCTACTATCTTCTTTTAACCATCTAGATTTTTATTTAATTTCTCTCCTCCCTTTCTTTCTGCATTTTTCTCTCTAACACTCTGCTTCTCTATATATCTTTTCCGGCCAATCAAACTCTCTTTCCCTTGACAATAAGAATTTGTATTCTCTTCCTAAATGTTTTCTTTCATTTGTTTCAGTATTTTTAATCCAGTGTTTAGATGCATTCCCGCATTTCTATGATAGGCTTTATTTGTTAGTCGGTCGGTCACGCTTAGCGCGTTTTATTTTGGATATATCGAATCACTCTCATCGTTCAATCTGTTTCGTATAATTTTTTAATGGCATTTCCGTCGGTCTGTCACGCTTCAGTTAAAAAACATTATTTTAATCTTCAATTGCGCGAATCAAATGGACGAAAATTTCGTATAGATTCGCCGAAGAGACCCTGTCCATTTTTTTGGTGTTTCACGTCTAAGTATAACATCGAATTTTTGTCGGTCTGTTACGCTTTAGTGTGAAATGGATTGTTTGTCAGTCTGTAACAATTTATAAATAGCATCGGCGTATCTTAAGAATACCCGTTCTTGTTTTATTTTAGTTTTTTCGGACCCAACTGAGCAAACTTAAAGGTATCCACAGAATAGTCATCATTTTATTAACATTGTCTCCATGATATAGGATGTCGGACCCTGAGCCTTTATTAGGTTTAGTGATAACTAAAGATGTATTATGGCGAAGCGCTTTAATAGTACGGAAGGGTTCTATTAGTCCCCGTCTCTATGGTCTACCTAAACCCCATAAAGATGAGGTACCGTAAATTATCTATGATAAGGAACTCACAGCATAAAGTAACCAAATGGATTGCTACTATTTTAGAACCAGTTTTCGAACGCTATAGTTATTTTTGTATTAAATATTAATTCTTATCTTTGGACTTTACACAAAATTACAGATACAAATGTATGTGTTCCTTTGATATAGCAAGTCTTTTTACCTCTGTCCCCCTTATTGAGACGATTTGTATATGTGCAGCTGTATTGAAATTAGCCTGACGATTCTCTGTGGGGATGAAACATGGACGCCTTGTTCAGCTTTATTGCGATAAATATATTTTCCTACTTTATTAAGCTCTACTCACGTTTTCAGCATTGGTTAAGTAAATACTGAAACTTTATACACAATATATTATATCACTTTATAATATTATATGTGTATGTACATGAAATAATTATATATGTACATATGTTTGAATATTCGAAATGTATGTCCGACAGTATGCACTATGTTAGGTATTAAGCTGATGATATCATTTAATAAGCGATCATTTAATCCGCGGGGCTGGATATCAATAAATAATGTCACAAAGTGAAAAATGAGACTCGTACAGATTCGAATATATGTCTCAGAAGAGGGACTGCATAACATAGACAAAGCAAAGATTAATACGTTACATATTGAGTGGTAGAAAATGCAATAGAGTGCTCGATTATTCTATAGAAGCGGAATATTAATATACAAATAAATACATTACAAACAACAAAATCAACAAATTAATTAAAGAAATAAATACACAAATACATAAATAAACAACAGATTCAATTAAAACAAAAGAAAATAAACTCCCTCTTGAAGACGATCACGACGATCGAAAGCGCTTGAGATGGACGATAAAAGAACTCTCTGACTCATACCCAACGAATAACCAGCGAAGATCTGGAAACTTGCTTACCAAGTTGAGACAGTAATTAAAATAAAACTGCGAAAAGAGAAAATTTCGTTGTCTTGAATCAGACTTGTTTCAATATATATATATATAGTAAGCAATGAAAATATATATGGCAATCAAGCTACACAGAGGCATTTAGCCTGACGATTCCCCCCGGGGATGAAACACGGGAGCCTCTGTGTAGCTTGATTGCCATATATATTTTCATTGCTTACTACCTAGCTCTACTTATGTATCGAGCACTGTTGAAGTAAATACTGAAAACTGACACATAAAAAATTATATCTCCTTATAATATTTTATGTGGATACATGAAGTACTAATATATATATATATATATATATATATATATATATATATATATATATATATATATATATATATATATATATATATATATATATAGTGATTGTTTATATTCCAATGTCCAAACAATTTAGTCTTTAATCAAATCATTTAGCTTTTCCGAATAAAATGCAGCCATAAACCTCACTTACTCGCTGTCCATTAGATACCTAAATGAAAGGCATATATAAAGTGTTACATTAAGCACAGCGTTCGTAGAGAAAGTAAAAAACAGAAAGCAAATAACACTGAAAGTGTGATTCCCTCTCCCCTTTTTTCAAACCTCATGAAACCTTCCTTACACTAAATTTAAACAAACATACAAAACACTCTAAGCAAATAACGCGTCCAAAGAGAGTGACACGTGACTTCACATTTCCGAAACAGATGACAACAGAAGCTGAAGAGAGCCGGATGGCTAAGTCCTTCCGTGTTTGAAACCGACGGTACGAATGTTGTACTAATTTTTCTGTACAAACATAAATAAATATTACGCTCTTAATTTTTAATTTTTAACTTTAATTCTGAATTAATCGAGCACTCTGCTGGGAGTTTTCCTATCATATTACAAAGAAGTTACACGGCCCCTACCGGGAATTACAATTAAACCCTGTTAGCCTTGTAGTCGAGCACTTTTGGGAAAGATACCAACACCACAGATGAAAACAGTTAAACAGGGATTTACCACCAATACCCTGGGAAATGGAAATATACACTCTCGGATACTCAACCAAAAATATTCCAACCCTCAACAACCAAACATACACCAGGATACTCCTGACTAAAATAGTGGACGTCATAGGAAGAATGAGGTGGAAAGTTTTGAATACAGAACAGAGGAAGACAGAAAAAAAACACTACGGTCTAAAATCTGGTAAATATCCGCCGAAGACAATTTCGAAAAAGACCTACTTAGCATTACCCACAACCTAGAATTTACAAACAAGCAAAATCCGTTTCAGAAGACACTAGCCGACATAAAGAAACTTAAAAGAGAAAATGGTACACTAATATTCTTCGACAAAACCAAAAACATTTATAAAATGACAAAAAAAGGAAAAAACAGACCTAACAATTAGCTCCACTACCGATAAATATCAGTTAGCCAAGACGGATACATATAAGACCATTAATAATGAAACCACCAAGATATCTACTAGACTAGGTGTCGAATACAGAACTAAGTACTTAGAAAAGCGGAAGGCCTTTGTTAATTTAAAAAATCACAAAGATCACTTGAAGTGATCTTTGTGATTTTTTAAATTTAAATAAACGCTCCTGCAGATTAATCAACCCAGCTAAAAGCGAACGAGGACTAGCAAGTAAATCAATTGTTAAAAATATAGTTAATAAAATTAAGGAAAAACAAACCTAAGTCTGTGGGGCAATACAAATTCAGTCCTAAATTGGTTCCATAACATACAGAAAAAACACAAATGCAAATTCACACAATTAGACATACTAGACTTCTACACATCCATAACAAAAGACACCCCAGGCAAGGCCTTAACCTTTGCACTTTCACATACAAACATCAGCCAATTAGAAAGGGACACAATACTACAAGCAAGACAAACTCTACTCTTCTTCGATGGAAGGGCCTTGGCTAAAAAATCAAACCCAGAGGACCCATTTAATGTTGCAATGGGGGCCTACAACAGTGCAGACATCTGCGACTTATTCGGCTTGCTCATATTAGACACGCTCCAAAATAAATTCCCAGACCATTTCTTTGGTCTGTATAGAGATGGCGGACTCTGCCTGTCACGCAACCACAACGGAAACACACTAGATAAATTTAGAAAAGAATTAACAGATACCTTCCAAAAACTCGGTTTCAAAATCACCATTTAGACCAAGTAGATTTCCTAGATACCACACTGAACCCTACGAACAACACACACAAACCTTTCCACAAACCCAATGAAACACTCCAATACATACACAAGGGATCTGGCCACCCCCATGACTGTCTTTTAAAATCTAGTCAATAATATTAGCCAAAGAATTTTAAACCTCTCATCCAGTCCCGAGATTTTCAGCCAGGCAGCACCCTATTACAACAAAGCGCTCCGCGACAGCGGGTTCAAAGAAGATATCTTGTACACCCCCACCCGAGACAAACCATATATTTGGTGAATTCGCTACACAGACGGACTTTTCTTTTGGTGTCTATTTTTGACAAATATCGAAATATTAAATGATTCTTAATCATAATCGGAACAACACACAGCCGACACAACACTTACTGTTATGTAAGATTGTAAAGAAA
>OY744519.1:9075930-9170930 GCA_963556195.1 Sepiola atlantica | reverse complement strand
GCCGGTATTCCATCCCATGAAATAATTTTCATCAAATATACATAGGGGAAACTCAACGTGAACTGAAAAGAAGGCTCGATGAACACAAACGAGACATTAGAAATAGTAATACCTTTAACGCACTTTTCTCTCATGTTGTACAACCCAACCCTTTTCGAATTTGAACAGGCTAAAATCACAAACTCCAACACCATCAAGCAACGAAATGGTGTCTATAATTTATTTCCACTAATTATCAAACGCATTATGGTAGAAGAAAAATTAACATCAGAACCGGGATAACCATTCCATACCACATTTTGTATTGATAAATATACACAAGTAACTAAAAAAATGGAATAAATTAAAAAAAACAGGTACACAGAACTAAATAAACCAATTAGATCTCATTCTCATCTCTTCTCACACTCTTTATACACATCGCACATGCATATATTTTCTATGCTCATAATTATACTAATGGTATTTAGATGATTTATATGGGAATAAATAAAAACTTTCACACATAATTTAAAACACGATTAATATTATAGCCTTACCTTACTACTTACATTCACATATTACATATACATAAATGTGTATAGTCATAAACACTGTCAATTAATAATACGTAAATAAAGAACTAAATAAATAAAAATAAACACATTTATACATAAATAAATTAACGTGTTATATTATTTCAAACCAACTTTTCTCCAAACATTGCAAGAAATTTATAAATTAAGTAATGAGACATATATCAAATAATTAAATAAATAGAAATAAATTAATACACTCACTAATGAATATGATACCCCCTTTTCTCTTTATGCCCAAACTTTTTATTTCTAATCAAAATTTGCATTTCAAAATAGTTAAAATCTTCACGCCTTTACATTCAGATAAAAAATGTTGCTCATAATTATATTAATTGTACTTGATTGATTAATAATACACTAACAATAAAGCAAACAGGAATAAATAAACACATTCACACATAATACAAAATACTTTGAATGTTATATCCTCACGCTTTTACTTATATCAAATATACACACACTTGTATAATCATAAATATTTCTGAATAATTACGAATCAATTAATAACACACAAATAATACACTAAATAAATATAAATAAACACATCTATGCATAAATAAACTAAAGAGCTATATGATTTCCAACCCACGTTTATACATACTCCTACATATTACAAGAAATGTATTAATTAATTAAACAAAAAATAATATAATCAAATAAATATAAATTAATTAATACACCCAGTTTTAATATTTAAACTAATAGGTATGATACCCCTCTCTCTTTATGCCAAAATGTTTTTATACATATTCCCACATATTACAGAAAATGTATTAATCAATTAATTAATGTGACACAAATAAAATTATTATATAAATATAAATTAATTAATACATCCAGTTTTAATATTTAAACTAATAGGTATGATACCCCTCTCTCTTTATGCCAAAATGTTTTTATACATATCCCCACATATTACAGAAAATGCATTAATTAATTAATGTGACACAAATAAAATTATTAAATAAATAGAAAATAATTAATACACCCATTTTGAATATTTAAACTAATACGTATGATATCCCCTTCTTTCTTTATGCCAAAACTTTTATTTTTTAATGATATTTTGCGTTTTAAAATTAGCTTTTTTATTCTATTTGTTTTTCTGTCCCTCTTTTTTCCTTTCTTGTTTTCCTCTTTCCCCTCCCAGTTTAAAATAAACGGCAGATTCAAACTTCCGCCCCCGGCCCCACATCTACTGCCAGCTAAGTTTGGCTGTGACATATTTTGACCCCGACAAACTTCCTAGCTAACATAGACATAAACTAATGAGTCGAAGGAGACAGGCCACTGCTGATCACACTATAACAAAAATCATGATTTTCATTCTCTGCTTCTTAACATCAACAACCATGCCGAAACATGGACACTTTCTGACAAATCAGAATTGATATGTTGTATGATTTTTCTACGTCGTTTTCTTCATCCTGAGGAAGTCTTTCTATAAAGATGAAACGTTGATGAATACTTAAATCGCATAGTTTTTTGTTTTCCTTTTTTCATTTTACACACACACACACACACACACACACATATATATATATATATATATATATATATATATATATATATAAGCAAACATTATTAAACACAACAGACTTCTGCTTGATAATACTTTTTTTTATTTTTTCTATTTCCTTAATAATCATATTAGAATTATTAATTCTATATGTATCACGAATATTTGCGATTATTCGTCGAATTTTCTTCAGGTGACAAAAACAATGAACGAAAAGCGTGATAAAACAGAGAAAAATTTCACAAACAACCGAGAACCCCGTATGTGAGGTCATTAAACGTCAACAACAAACCGGTGTAAATTTTAGAAAAGAACTTTACAATTTATGTTCCGGGAGCGACAGAATTAACGTCCCAGGATGAATTGAATTTGCATTAAATATTTTATGAGTTTCGTATGTAATGTTATTTATTATAAGTTGCTGGGTTTTAACGAAGATAGCTTCAAGTATTTTTTTAAAAATTTAATTAGTTTCATGATGTAATATTTTTTCTTAAATAATAGGAAAAGCAATTGTGTGTTTTTGAATGCTAGCAAACTGAACTAAAATTATGTTGTGTTTAACAACGTGCCGCGTTCTTGACTACAGAGACTCTCATCATACGTTCGTTTCAACAACACACGAATTGAAAACACACCAAAAACCGAAATGAAGAAAACAATGTTTTTTAATGTATCTTTATTTGAAATTCTTATGAAAAAGTATATCTTCGAAAATTAAATTGAAAAAAATAAAAGTTAATAAAACTAAAATGCATTGTTCTAATTGCTCATTACTATTTCTAATAATTCACATATATATATATATATATATATATATATATATATATATATATATATATATATATATATATATATATATAAGGATAGATGAAGGAAGAGAGATAAAGATGTGCGGATGACAAATCTATTTTATCTTCGATTGTTTAGTGCAAGTTGTACTCAATAAAAACATGTTTATTTTTCTTTCCTTAAGCCAGGCTTTTCAAGGATTAACATCTTATCATCAAAAGAATTACATAGATGGATAAGTTGGCAGGTGAATAGCCAAAATTCAAAATTTGAAAAATTTGAGAAACAATAGTATGTAATCGAAAATAAGAGTGTGTGTATAAAGAGGTTATCAAAATATAGAGTATGTTCAGTTGATGAATGTCCGTGTACAAAGTGTCCGATGCCAAAGATTTAAAGACGGAAAAGGGAGTTCGCTATTCAGCTGCCAACTTATCCATCTATGTAATTCATCTGATTATAAGATTTTAATCTTTGAAAAGCCTAGCTTAAGGAAAGAAAAAGAAAAATGTTTTATCGAGTACACCTTGCATTGAACAATCGAAGTTGAAATAGATTTGTCATCCGCACATCTTTATCTCTCTTCTTTCATTCATCTTTATAATTGCTCTGTCTCTCTCTCTCTTATATTGAGCTTAAACTATTTCACTATAGGTTAAATTTAGTAAAAATATACTTTTAGTCTCATATATATACATATATATATATATATATATATATATATATATATATATATATATATATATATATATATATATAAGGAATAAAGTAAAATAAATACCTTTGAAGCATTTAAAGATGCGATATCAATTTTAAAATAAAAATAAATCGAAACCGATTTTTTTCCTTTCATAAACTTTCATTTTTTTTTAGTTTATAGTGATACAAATATTTCGCCAATTGAAAACTTGCCTTTTTCAATGTGTCTGTATATCCTGATCTTATCGAATTTGGATTTTCCCGGCTTCTGTTGGAAAATAAAAAGGAAATAATTAAAATACAAATTTAATAAAAATATATATATATATATATATAAATATATAAATATATATATATATATATATATATATATATATATATATATATATATATATTATTAAAACTAACAGTCTATCGATCACCATACACTTATCCAATATTACACACATATTACTACTAATCCTGTAGACTTTTGACGTTCTCAGCCCGAATTCAATCAGCAGGCGATATCTATGCACTGATTTTCTCTCTCTCTCTTTTTTTTCTTCTTTAATAGTTTTCGACAACAAAATGTCGATTTACCCTTTCTCACGTTTGCTCTCGCTTTCTCTTCTTCTTCGTTTCGTCTTCTTCAACTGACGTTCTAAAGATACTGGTTGATTGGTATCTCTTTCTTCTTCTTCCTCTTCTTCATCTTCTTTTTCTTTCTCTTTTCATAACATTCCTCGCATTCCATTTTTCTCCCCTTTTTGTTGTTCTCTGCACGTGACATTTTCTTCCAATTGCATTCTCTGTATAAATTTGAAAACTTTTCCGTTTTGAAATAAAGTTTATTAACTGATCGAAAATGGTCGTATCTACGGCCGAAATATCTCGGTAAAACTTTACAACATGAGTTTTTGAGTTTATTTTTGTTAGTTGTTGAATTGCTTATTCTTTATTCCATTTTTATTTTTACATATATATATATATATGTATATACTATAGGTATTTTTTATTAAACATTAAAGTGGGTTATACCTACAGACGACGTCGTTTCGGGCTTACACTATTATCAGAGCAGGAAGTGGTGATTTCAGGCGGTCGTATGGGCTCGAACGCAGTTCGTAGATTCAGCCTAGAATTACGAGCCTAGCGCCCAGACCTATACAGCCGCGAAAAATCACCATATACAGTAATTAAAATTAAAATACACTTACCCTAGATGCGGATATAAGCGTCATAGTGTAAATAGTGTTTTACGCGCACACATAAATAACTTGTCTCTGTTACTGTCCTTATTAAAACTAAACATTGGCGTTCGATAAGTTTTGTCTCCACAAACGATCAACAGCCCGTGTTTGACCGTGTTTCTCATTTTTATGTCCTATTCTAACTATTTCCACAACACTTATTGTATATATATATATATATATATATATATATATATATATATATATATATATATATATATATTGGTACAGACAAATTAGTACAACATTCGTACCGTCGGTTTTAAGCACAGAATGACTTAGCCATCCGGCTCTCTTCAGCTTCTGTTGTCATCTCCAGAAGCTGAAGAGAGCCGAATAGCTAAGTCCTTCTGTGCTTGAAACCGACGGTACGAATGTTGTACTAATTTTTCCGTACAAAAATAAATAAATATTACGCACTTAATTTTTAATTTTTAACTTTAATTCTCAATTAATCGAGCACTTGGCTGGGATTTTTCGTGCTATATTAAAAAGAAGGTATATATATATATATATATATATATATATATATATGGGAAGAGAAGGATGAAGGTAATCCGACGTGATGGGAAAATGAAAAAGGAAAACCAAAAAATGGATGTTTTTTATGTGTACATCAACGTTTCGTCTTTATTTATAAGACTTCACCAGGATGATAAAATTTTGCATGACATTTTTTCTCTATTTTATCATCCTGATGAAGTCTTATAAATAAAGACGAAACGTTGATGTACACATAAAAAACATCCATTTTTTGGTTTTCCTTTTTCATTTTCCCATATATATATATATATATATATATATATATATATATATATATATATATAAGGTTAATACAACAAAAGATATAAGAGGCAACTAATATCTTTAATTAGTGAACATCCGGATAAAAATAAAGCTCAATATACTGGATAGATCATTAATAGCAATAGATAAAGTGAAAGAATAAAATAAGGTGCGAATCAGATTTTATTACAATTCAATGTTCAATGTTTATATATATATATATATATATATATATATATATATATATATATATATATATATATATATATCGTTTCTGTT
Organism: Sepiola atlantica; assembly: GCA_963556195.1. Classification (NCBI taxonomy): domain Eukaryota; kingdom Metazoa; phylum Mollusca; class Cephalopoda; order Sepiida; family Sepiolidae; genus Sepiola; species Sepiola atlantica. Next base: position 9,165,045 of record OY744519.1, on the reverse strand, counting down.
GCTTTAACATGCATTCATGATAGTCCGCCGCACATGGATGGAATATATCGAATAAAATCATGTATCTCTATTTATTGTTTTTTTCGTACACTTCTCCATATTTTACCTATACATTTTGTCAGATATTCATCCTCCTAAATATACCTTACACATACATACATACATACATACATGCATACATACATACATACATGCATACATAGATACATACATGCATACATGCATACATACATACATACATACATACATGCATACATACATACATACATGCATACATGCATACATACATACATACATACATGCATGCATACATGCATGCATACATACATACATACATACATACATGCATGCATACATATATACATACATACATACATGCATACATACATACATACATACATACATACATACATACATGCATGCATGCATACATACATACATAAATACATACATACATACATACATAGTGAATATTTTCTTAAGACGTTCATTTATTCGAACAAAACCGGTAAAATCTCTAGTTTGATTTTTATTTCGTTTTAAACACATTTAGTTGTTTTTCCGTTCTATCTGTCATAAATTATGGCTCCATGAGATTTCAGTTTATGATATATCGGGTATTTTATACACACACATACATATATATATATATATATATATATATATATATATATATATATATATATATATATATATATATATATATATATATATATAAAGTGGTGAACTAAAAAAGAGCTTTTAGGAAAGGTAAAACCTATTGTGAAAAGTATACAGCTCAATATCCAGAATAGAGCAGATAGATATGTAGAAGGATGAAAAGGAATTAGAAAAGCAAAAGTCAAAAATTTAACTTGAATAAATTGCCTTTTTGCGGAATATACCTTGCTCTGAGCAACTGATTTGAAAAAAGATTTGACTTTTGCTTTTCTAATTCCTTTTCATCCTTCTGCATATATATATATATATATATATATATATATATATATATATATATATATATATATGTGTGTGTGTGTGTGTGTGTGTGTGTGTGTGTGTGTGTCGGTGTGTGTGTGTGTGTGTGTTTGTGTATTTCGCTTCGCGTATGTATGTGTATCTTTTCTTTTTTCGGCTTTCAATTGAATTTGAGGTAATCTGTGAGTGGGCGTTTGTGCCTGAGATGAGTTATGATCGCCCCTCGCTTGCACAGTCCGAAGTACTTGGTAACCTTTGGTGACTCGGACTGCCTCCCGTCAATACGAAACACCAGAACGGGGCCCCTGTGATTGATGCAGCCGGCAGGATAGGCCACGGGCGCCTCCGGCCCGCCGTCCAACATGACCCAATCGGAATGGTTACGTCATCTGTAAAACATCTATTATACGGATCAGGCTTGCCCTCTTGTATTACATGATTTATTCACAATAGTCAGGTCGAAATGACTGATGTTAACACAATCTTCGTCATCGTCGGCTTTCTTTTTCTTCTTCTTTTTCTTCTTCTTTTTCTTCTTCTTTTTCTTCTTCTTTTTCTTTTTTTTCTCTACGTAATTTCTATATCGCTCTCTTTCACACACACACACACACACACACAAACACACACGCACACACACACACATACACCCACACACACATGCATGCACTCGGACACACGCACACACCTTTAGGTATTATTCTTCCATCTTTCCAATCATTCATCTTGTCAGTCTATCTATCCGTCTGTTAGTCTGTCTTTGTTTCTGTCTCACTCACACATACATGTTGTTATTCTTTTTCCGTCTCTTTCTCCCTCTATCGTACTATCTCTCTCTTTCTCTCTCTCTCTCTCTATCTCTCTCTCTATATATATATATATATATTCACCTCTTCGTAGCGTGCTTTATTCTCTCTTCCCCTCTCTCTTTCTCTTATTTTCATTCATTATTCACAACCCTCTCTCACACTCTTCCGCTCCCTCTCCTCTCTCTCGCTCTCCCTCCCTCCTTCTCTATCTATTATATATATATATATATATATATATATATATATATATATATATATATATATATATATATATATAATGATAATAATCCAGGTAAAAGCATCCACAGAGTAGTAATCCAAAGAATTTCAACGGGTTTATAAAAAGTGCTCAATATCAAATAGAGGTTTATATATTATTATTTATATTTACACAGACATGTACAAAATCTGCGACACTGGCATGTCGATGTTATCTATCAACAGTAATTATAAACTGAGATCTCATCAGGCAGAGTAAGAATCCGATCTTAACCTCAGATCATATTTGGAGAGAAGGAAGTGGAAAGAAAAAAGATGAAAAGAAATTTAAAGTTTCACAATTTAAGGAATCACGTGGTTTAGAACCGTTAAAAATCAAAAAAATAAAATCTAAAATCTAAAATAAAAATTCTAAAAATTAAACAGAATAGAACAAATGAGATAAATAAAACAAATAAAGTGAAAAGAGAGATAGATAGATAGAAAAAATGAAGACGTCTGTTGATTCAGACAGAGAGTAGAGAGGGGAAGAGGGAAGATGAACATGCAAGTTTAAGTGTTCAAAATCGACAGTTATTTCAGCTCATTCAAGCATATTGTCAAATCAACAGTAATTATGTGTGTAAGTGTGTAGGCGTGCGGGCGTGCGTGCCCCCCAAATTCGCGTAATTGGTAGTATGGGCGTGCAGACGGGTGTAATGGGGGGGGTAAGGGGTTGTTAATCAATTGTGTCACTAATTCTAAATTTATACTGTTTTATTTTTATCTAGAGTTTACCAACTTATCATTAATAAATTAATAAATCAAACAAATATACTAGTAAATTAATTAAGTCTAGCATAATTATTAGTAATAATAATAAGAAGAAGAAGAAGAAGAAGAAGAAGAAGAAGAAAAAAAAAAAGAAAAGGACACTTGAACAGAGAAACGGAATCTTTGCTGACGGCTGCACAGAACAATGCGATTAGGACAAACTTTATTAAAGCAAAGATAGATAAAACCCAGGAAAACAGCAAATGCCGATTGTGTGGACAAAGAGACGAAACGATAAATCATATAATAAGTGAATGCAGCAAGCTAGCCCAAAAGGAATACAAGAACAGACATGACAGCGTGGGGAAAGAAGTACACCGGGAAATGTGCAAACAACTGAATTTCGAATATGCAAAAAAACAGTACAAACACAAACCAGAAACTGTACTAGAAAACGAGAAACACAAAATCATATGGGATATGAATGTACAAACAGACAAACCCATAACAGCAAGGAGACCGGATATGACAATAATCAACAAGAAAGAAAAATCCTGCAAAATCGTAGACTTTGCCGTTCCAGCGGACCACAGAGTGAAGATCAAAGAGACGGAAAAAAGAAGCAAATATACTGAACTTGCCAGAGAACTGAAAGGAATATGGAACATGAAGAAAGTCAGTATAACACCAATAATCATAGGAGCACTAGGAACAGTCTCCAAAAACATGGAGAAAAGACTAGGAGAAATAGGAATCAAAGGGATAACTGAGACCATACAAAGGACAGTAATGATCAAAACAGCTACAATCTTAAGCAACGAATGGAGAACAAACACATGGAAGCATAAGACAACAGAACCGGAGAAAATACAACCGCACGATAGAGGTGCAAGCATAAGCTGACACCACGAAAATTATGGACAGAGGGTCGAGGAGGGAAAGCGCAAACCAGACCTCCACTTGAAGAGCGCGGACAGCTCTGGAACCTTGGGGAGGCTTGTTGCCACTCAGGCCCCAGAGGGGACCAATGGCCCTTATCAGCGGGAAATCGGTGGTAGGTGGCTGTTGCGATACCGCAAGGTCATCAGCGATGATGAACGAAAAGAGGTGGAGCATACTGGAAGTCTGAGGAGACTTGTTGCCACTTAGACTCCAGGGAATACCACAGAATGTTGGCAGTGGGCGATCACTGACGATGACCAGTGTGATAACTCCTAGTGAGTAAATAATAATATAGAAGTAGGTAGCAATATAATGGTTGTAAATATTGTAATATAGATCCGTGGTTGCAATAATACTGATCATATTAAAATGGTAATAATAATAGCTATACCAACAGCAACAATCGCAATGGTAACCCTAATAATCCTAACAATAGTCATGATGATAGTAAAAAATAATAAATAATAATAAAACAATACCAATAGTGGTAATAATAATAATAATAATAATAATAATAATAATAATAATAATAATAATAATAATAATAATAATAATAATAATTATTATTATTATTATTATTATTATTATTAATAATGAAAAAGGTGTAAAATAATAGTTATGTTGACAAAATTACCGTTAGTGGATAGGTCAAGTGTTTTTGCTTTTTTTATGAGATAGTATTAGCTTGAGGGGTTATAAGTAGATTACTAAGAAGGTGTAATCTATTATGCCTACAGTTAATTGAGGTTTCTTGATTTTTGCTTAGAAGTTTGCCTCTATCACTAACTTTAATTATTTCAAGTTTTTTCGGTTAGGCAAAGGTAATAAGATAAGTTTAGGGAACCGCAGGTGCTAGTTTTTCTGATTGTGTTCCAGGTCACTGTTGTAGATTATGTCTCAATAAGAAATTTGAAATCTTAAACTGCAGAAGTGAAATAACAAACACCTGCTTAGACAGAATAAAATTTACTTTAGGATAACAATACATGATAAATAAATAAACTAAACTAACAAAATAAAGTTACTTATTAATTCGACACAACAAAAAACAGGGGTAAAGTATAGGAAGTTAAATCTACCGATCCGTTGTTTGTGAGAAGCCCTACGGTTTGCTAATGGAAATATTAATTCGTGAGGGGGGATAACAAAGAATCTGATTGGTTAACTACCAAGACTTAACACAACGTGTATATATAAAAATACCCGGCAACACAAACTCCATGCATTTAAGCCTTACGATTCCCTACGGGGATGAAACGCCTCTGTGTAGCTTCATTGCCATGAATATATTTTCGTTACTTCATATATAAAAACACATATATGCATGCAAAGAGGAGGAAGAAAAATCCAGGAATATTGTCCAAAGGAAAATATCCTGGCTAAGAAGCTTACCCGATAAAGAAAAGACAACACAAACATCATACATGAACCAAAACAACAACCCAGAACAAGACCCAATGGAAAACACCAACACACGACATACACAAAACCAGTGGATAACACAAAACAGAGGTAAGAAAAAAACACATACCACACACCAACATACTTACACAACAGACCCAGTTACTCACAAGGAAACAACATAAATATACCCACATCATTTACCCACCCCTTTCAACAGATTCAATCCAAATATTCATTAAGCTCATCCCGCAACCACACTCACACACATACACACAACAAATACAACATAAACACACATACAACTCAAGCATAAACTAACCCTGACGAATACGGCCCAACACAATACAAACCTAAATACTTACATCCACACCAACTAATGCAATCAAAACAACCCTATAATACACCCTACACTACACAAACTAACCACCACAAAATACCCTTACTCAACAACCCCTACCAAAATCACCGAAGTAAACCTTACAACAATTACCCACACCCACCACACCAACAGATGAAACTTCATACAACAACCTTCTACCCTACCACAAACAACAAAACAGACCCTACAACCACTCTATACACCAATGGATACAATCGAAATACTCCAAACACTACCCACATCATCAAACAAAACAGCCATACAACAATTCCTACAGACATACACTTACACAACGATACAGTCCCCACAACTACGTTCACCATCAACAACATCTACCAAGATATCCCAACACGAAATAACTAACTCACAAGAACAACACATTCAAATATACCAAAATAAACCCTTATAACAACACGCACAACGCCAATTATAACAACACGGACGACACAAATTTTGCCAGAAAACAACACAATCCTCTAAAAGCACACAGAATATATAGAAAGCAATCACTCTTCGGCAACACCTCAAATCAACGAAACAAACAACACTCATCTTCATTTTTTTAGAAACCCCTCCGCGGACAACAATCCCAGATTAGACAATTTAAAATCCAAAATTATCAATTTATCTACATATACATTTACAAAGGAGGAAATAGAAATACTAAAATTAGGCCTCGAAGAAACCTAACCCTACTCAAACATATTAAAAACAACGAAAATAATAAAAATCAAACGCCAACCAAAAAAACTCAAACAAATTTTAACCTCATCCAAAGTCAACCAACACACAATACAAGAGGTCACAAAATGCAACAAGGAAAGATATGGGGTCTGTGACATAAACACCCAACACAAACATTCACAATAAAAAAGACCTTAACTGCACCTCCACAAACGTTCTCTATGTGCTAGAATGTACAATATGTAGCGAAGCTTATATAGGTGCGACCAAATCATTTAATAATAGAGTATCTTAACATAAAAGCAACATTAAAATCAAAGAAAACCGTAAATTATTCGTCTCCCAACATGTGCACTCATGCAGCGGAGGAAAATTTAGAATAATGTTAATTTTCCAAAGCCAAGATTACACCTACTTACTAACACAAGAAAAAAACTTTATCTTTAAATTCAATCCAGTATTGAAAAAGATCATAACTCAAACAACACACACTTTTATCAACCTTCTCTACCTCTATATTACTATCTCACGATACGCCTGTGTGTGTACACACATATGTGTGTGTGCGAGTTTGTATGTGTGTGAGTGTGGGTGGGTGTATATGTTGCTCACCTATGTACAAGATTCAGAACTGACCACACACGTGCGCACACACGCACACACGCGCGCGGGCACAACAGCCTTCTTGGAGACAGGGCAATAAAAAGTAATAAATTTCAAGAGAAAATCTACGCACCCTAACAAATGAAGATGACGGATAAAATAAAGGTCAAAATAACACGTACTTAAAAACACACACGACTTTGACCAAGCGAAGCAGGAAAAATAAGAAGAAAAAAATAAAAATAAAAGATATAAAATTATCAAAACACGTACTCACACGCCCGCAAACCCACGCATGCGCAAAAATGTCAAACAATAACAAATTTCCTCAAATGAACCAACACTCTTTCAAATCGAAAGATATTTCTTCAAATGGATTAACATATCTGATGAAAGCGCACCACCGCTTGAAACGCGTTATAAATTATAAAATGATAAAATAACAAAATAATAAATACATGTTGAAAAAAAACTTTTGTAAATGTTGGTAGACTTACTCCTTTACATCTATACTTTTCTGACGTTGGAACTGCACTAATACTGCACTACCCTCTTTTATATATATATATATATATATATATATATATATATATATATATATATATATATATATATATAATTTCAAAACTGTTTGCCTATCGGTTGCAGGCTGTTATTGGTGAAACCAATCAGAACTATGCTGTGAAGGGGAGACTGATTCAGAACAACTTGCATCTGACACGCACGATCTTAGAGGGGTAAGAAGACGACACTGAAGCCGTGCTGAGCAATTTAAATCAGTCCAAAGTTTTTGATAGGGTCAATATCGGATCTTGGTATCTGTTCTAGAGGCCGCCGGTTTTACACCGCAGATGGATCTCCATGCTGTATCACCGTCCGACGACAGTGGTGCAGGTAAACGGGATGCGATCGGAATCGTTTGCTGTTTCTCGGTCGGTACGTCAGAGTGTCCGTTATCTCCTGTCCTCAACGTTCTTGCGTTGGAGCCCTTCTCTCGCAAGCTGAGGCAAGGGGAGACTGGACTGGCCCTACGCGGTATCGCTCTACCTGGTGGTGCGCGAGCCAGGGTCTCCGCGTATGCCGATGATGTTATTGTGTTCGTCTCGAGCTGCCGAGACATTTTAACGATAACCTAGACACTCAAAAGGTATGAAGATGTTACAGGGGCCATGGTCAACCTAAGAAAATCCAATGGTCTAAGGTTGGCCGCCTGGAGTGACAGGGATGCGCTGCCGAACCTTTTAAACTGGTCAGATGGCCCAGTTCGGATCGGCATGTGGTTCGAACCGGGTCTCCAGCTTGATAAGAATTGGTCGACAGTACAGTCTAAGGTCGAAGCGTCTGTAAGGATGTAGCTTCGAAGGGGGCTTTCCCTTAAAGGTCGAGCTGAGGTGTGCGCCATGCACGTCTTTCCTCTAATTCTTTACCGATTGGCTGTACTACAACTGTCTGCGGACCGTTTAGCGGCTTTGACGCGTATGCTTTTCTCGCTTTTGTGGGATAGGTCTGTACTCAACGTCCTGATGTTGGAGGCTTGGGAATGCCCGACTTGGCGAGACATTTATATGCCGAGAAGTTAACATTGCTGAATAGATCTTTGACGGAGGAGTCTGTGTGGGGCCTGCGGTTGAGCCGGCTTTTCCCAACCTCCTCCCTGACCACTTGGCTAAATGCGGTCGTAGGCCAAGGGGTCAATCGCTGTTCTTCAACGAATGCCGAACTGCGCTCAGAGTGCTGCTGGGATCCAGTGACTTCGCCTGGTCTGGGAAACACTATATCTGGAATTAGTGGTGGGGACCGCTTTGGACCCACTTTGGGAGCGGCTTGGATTGTCGGTGGAGGCGGTTCGCTCTCAGTTCAATTGGGCGCCAAGTCGGAGTCATCTTAACAATACTGAGTGTTCTCTAACCTGGCGATTGGTTCGAAATGTAGTACCCCTTAATAGCATACGCTTCAGTATTGGTATGGATATGAACTCTGTTTGTCCACGTTGCAAGCAAGATGAAATTGAAACGGCCGAGCACACCTTTTTCACCTGCTCCGAGATTTGTGAATGCTGGACGTATGTCAACGAGGTAACGGCTCGCATCGTTCTCGAGCGGGTGACGTGCCTGGATTTAGCGTTCTGAAGTCTTCAACATTTATCCCTTGTGGCCCAGGGAGAAACGAATGGTGTTTCTTGCGATTTTAGCCGTAACCAGACTCGTAGTGTATACTTCACGCTTAGAAATCGAGGGTGGAGGCGCCGCCTTCTCATTACGATCTGATTTCGTATTTTAAGCATCAGCTTAAAATCAAAATTAAATGTGATAGAAGGAGGTTGCCTACCTAACTGTTTAAACGTAGGTGAATACACACCGCTAGTTTATGTGTCGGTACGAAATAGATTTGAGTTCGTGTTTCCTGCCTAAGCATGGCACACGCCGATCTTAAGTCTTCTTTTTATTGACAATTTCTTGAACATTCAAGTGTTGAATCCGTCCCTCTAGCTAGTAGTACAAATGAATCCAGTCCCCCTGTCTTTATTTTAGGTGTCAGAATTCCACCAGGATGCCCGTTCTCCCGATATACTTAATCCCTTACCCGTCCTAATTGTATTAATTTTGGAGGATACCGCACATCCCTAAAAACTCTACCCTGTATTTCTTTTGTCTCGTAGGCAACGCCCACTCCCACTTAGGAACTGACTCTCTTGCTTTCGGTCGTTCCAGAAGACAGCGAGCAGTTTTCATAGATAGGATGGGGGTCCTACTAACTTACCATAACACACATTTTATTTTGTTCTTTATTTTTTAATCCCTTTTATTTTTATTTATTTTGGGGGGAATTTTTAAGGCTTCTTTATTCTCCTACTCCCATTATCATAACAAACATTGTATATATTTAGTAAATAAAAATCATCAAACACGTAGGGATTTGTTTAAGTAGCTTAATCCATAGAGTGAATGTGGTATTGTGGTGATTGGAACTAGTTTTAGGGCATAGACCGGTTTACGACCCCCGATCCCCTTCCCCCATATACCCATTTTGGCCTTGTGCCACATTTTACAATTTTTAACTGTAAATATTGTCAAAATAAATAAAGAAAACCGCTTAGCGAACCGCTTAGCACGGCTGCTTATAACCGGTAATGACGATGAACTTATTGTAATTAAGTACTGTTAATACAATTCTAATTCGATCTCGGATTTCTGATTTACTTATTGTTACTCTTACGATATAAACAAATTGGCGACGAGAGATTACGATTAAAAATCCAGTTTGTTAACATATAACAAATTGACGATCTCTAATCAGGACTCACTTAAATGAAAGAAAAAAATTCCGAACAGTGGATTTAAAACTCTCGATAGTAACATTACACAGACACCAGGAAACGCTTCTCATGTAAGAACAATTTTTTCTTCCAAAGGAAAATGCCAACCAAATTGTTTTTACAATTTGACAGTGACTTTTTTGAAAGGATTTGAGAAGAAAAGACATTTTTGTTTTCATTGTATTTGGACTGTACGCATCATTTTTTTTCCTTTTATAAAAGGCTACAGCGTATTTTAAACAACTGTTGTCTGAGGAAAAACAAAACAAAATACTTTTTTTTTTAAATCGAGGAATTGCAGCAAATTATGTTCCAACTTTTAAAAATACAAGTGGAACACCAGCAAAGAAATGACAAAAGGTTTGCAAGGGTGTTGGAATTTATTGTCCAGCGAACACAAGAACAAAAGCAAGCTGAATTATTTTCACCAGATACGGTTGCGAATTCGATTGGAGAATTCACGTATCACCCAGATAATGGTTCTATTTTTTCTGCCTACTTTCGGAGGTTTGCCGACATTTTCAAGGAAGAATGTTCAGAATGGTCGCAAGAAAAAAAAGTTCGCGTACTTCCTCAAAAATTGAACCCAGCGTGTAATGATAGGTAATGCAACTCTAAATTGGAAGAAATGCCAGCAGTTTAAACTTGAAGAACTGACTGCAGACAGATTCCGATGTCTAATCTTTGTGCAGGGCTTAACCGCAAGCAAAGATTCCGAGATAAGGGCGAGAATCTTGACGAAGTAAGAGCAGGACCCTAATTTGACGTTGCAAGCGATTGTTGCCGAATGTAATAGAATCGTAAGCATGTGACACGATTCGGTGAAGATTGAAGAAAAATACGTGGTTCAGGTTCGATATGCCAGAAGAGGCGGTTCAAAAAATAGACATTTGAAACATATTCTTTGCTACGAAGAAAGCACACAAAAGTGGAAACCAAAAACATAGGAAAAACACAGAAGCGGAAACCAGACACATCTCTTTCAAGTTTAAGATTTCATGTAAAAGGCAGGTGTCCCTTTAAAATCAAAATTTGTTATTTTTGTGGAAGGTTAAGTCACGTAATGCATCTGTGTAGAGAAAAAAGGTTGGGCACTCAGAGTTTTGTAAATACTGTAATTTCCATCATGGAAGAAAATTTGTTGATATAAATATGAACAACAAAAATATTCGTTTTCAGATAAACATGGTAGCGACTTTTCTATAATCAGTGAAGACTCCTGGAAAAAAATTGGTAAACTAACTTTGGTTCGCAATGAAATGGTCGCAAAAAGAGTAACTGGCAGAAAGCTGAATTTCATAGGATAATTTATGTGCAACATTTCTTTTGGCGGTAAGACGTGTAAACCGAAAGTCTGTGCTGAAAAATACTTCCGATTTATTCGGTACGGACTGGATGGTTTTATTTAACTTTTGGGATATACCGATAAGCCCATTCTGCAACTCGGTAAAGGCCCCCTCCGCAAACACAAATAATAAAACTGAAAAACTTAAGAAGACTCTGAAAAAAGATTTGCCTGAGATATTTTTACAAGGTTTGGGTAGATGCACAAAGAAAATGTAATGGAAAATGCTACTCCAATATTTAAACCAAAGCGTAGTGTACCCTATGCAGCTGTAGAATTGATTGACCAGGAGCTCGTTCGCCTAGAACAAATGGAAGTACTTAGAAAAGTACAATATCGAGAGTGGGCGTCACCCACGGTTTACATAAAGAAAAAGAAAAATATTCGTGTGTGTGCAGATTTTTCAACAGGCTTTAATATGTGCCTGAAAATGCATGAATATCAATTGCTCAGCGCAGAAGATATTTTTGCCGATTAAATGACGGAAAAATTTTCTTTGAAATTAGATCTCTCAGATGCGTATCTGCAAGTAGAAGTCGAGGAAGAGTGTACGAAATTGCTCACTATCAATACGCATAGAAGGGTGTATTCGGTTAATCGTCTACCTTTCGGAGTGAAAGTAGTACCAAGTTTTTACTAAAAGATAATAGATAACATGTTAGCGGGTTTGGATTTCGCTATAGCGTATTTGGACGATATATAGATCAAGAGCGAGACCGTTGAACAACACATTGAACATGTGAAGGAGGGTTTTTTAAGTGCTGAATGCGAAATTAAGCTCAGCGAGGATAAATGCGAATTTTTTATGTCCAAAATAAAATATTTAAATCCACTGTTCAAATTTCTATAATTCAACAACAACAGGAAATTGGGGATGGAGGGGAATGAAGACGAATATATTTTGCTCTGAATTTTCATTGAGCACTCTCATGAACCCGGTTTCAACTTCCTTCGGACTTATACACCTTGGATATGTGTAACAAGTTAATTATATATATAAATAGAAATAGTGATTATGAATAGCAATATATATATATATATATATATATATATATATATATATATATATATATATATATATATATATATATATATATATATATATATATATTGGTATTCATAATCACTATTTCTATTTTCATAACGTCGTGGATCAGTAATCCTGGCATAAATCAAAATCTATATTTTTGTACAAATATAAATTCGTGTTCATTTCTGCTAGTTCTTTGTATTTCTTTAGTTTTTGTGTGTGTTATTTCCTTTGCCAGGATCCCTGATCATGACAATGATGTCATTACTCTGAGACAGGCTCGCATAAACATCCCTTTTCCTCATCCCTACTCACGTCCTCAGCTGACGTTACAGAGATCATAATTAATTGCCAGGAGATTGTCACATAAAACAAAACAGAGAAAAACAGTCATGAATTGCTTATCATTCTTATCTCTTTTCTCTTCTTGTCAAATAAAGCTGACAAGAGATCGCGCTTCGAGTCAAATAAATATGTCAAGGAGTTAAATTTTATGACAGAACAGAATAAAACAAAAGAAATTCAATTAAACCAACAGGAAACATTCTTTTTTAGAAAAACGGCAACAGAATAAAAAAAATTGAAATCTTCGTATCACAATAAAATAATTTTAATACAATTTGTATACGCAAAGGCTACAAAATGATACCACTATGTCATTCATGAATAAGATACCTAAATGGAGAAAGAATAAAATAAATATGATGAAACATTTTTAAAAAGAAATTGCTATTAACAGTGTGTATGAATTGTTTAATTTATTGTTATAAAAATTGCCGCCATTTAATAATTGTCTATTTTCTGGTTGACGATTACTATGTGATGATGTCATAAGTTAATTGGTTTTTGGTTTAAATTGGCGCCATTTTATCATTTTGATATATTTACTGGTTCACAATTACTATGTGATTATCTAATAGTTTTAATAAAATGGTTAATTTGTTTTTGATTGAAATTGGCGCCATTTTATAATTTTATTAATTTACTGGTTAACAATTACTATGCGATTATGTCATAGTTTTAATAAATTGGTTAATTGTTTTTTTGTATTGAAATTGGCGCTATTTTATCCTTTCATCAATTCACTGGTTGAGAATGACTATATGATGGTGTCATAGTTCAAATAAATAGTTTAATTAGTTTTTGATAGAAATTTTCGCCACTTTATAAATGTGTCTCTTTCCTGGTTCATGTGATGATGTCATAATTGAAATAATTTGTTTAATTATTTTGTTTTTGTATCGAAATTTGCGCCATTATATCATTTTGATCAATTTAATGGTTTACTATGTTATGATGTCATACTTTTAATAAATCTTTATTTTCAGTATTTTTTTGATTTTCATGAGTAATTAGTGTTATTATCAAGATTTCCAAACGAATTAAATAATTATGTTTCCGATTTTTAAGATGACAACTTATCATTTTTATTATTCGGTTCATTCAGACTACCATTCTTATCCTGGGATGTATTTTCGCAATGTTTTCGCTGATACGTTTAAAATATAACAAAAGAGATGAGAATAGTATCAAATCAAATCAAATTTATTTTGCAAAAAGTAAAAACGAGCACTGGTTAGAATAGAATGGTAAATCAGAATTTATTTACATCTAGATATAGTCTAGATGTTTGTCCAAGGCTACTAAAAACCTTGATATGGTAATCATCGTCACAACCTACTCTGGTAGGTTGTTCCACTGAGAAGGAACACAGGCAGAGAACGATGCTATTTTTTCTATTGAGCCGAAAACGACGCTGGTTCACTTTTTACGGGTTTCAGCGAAGACGACGACTTGGCGAAATAGTTGATTTTAATGCTCATTGATGATGTTTTTCTCCAGAATTTATTCTTTTCGCATCCTCCTCTGCTGCTCAAGTGAGAATAGATTTAGTCTTTGGAACTGCGCTTAGCTGGTAAGTATGGAGGGTATTGTCACCATTCTACTTACCAACTGGTGAATACGCTCCATGTGTACGATATCTTTTTGTAGATAAGGATTTGTTACTTGGGTGGCATAATCAAGAATGTGCTGTACCAGAAATGTGTATAAGGGACGGAAAGTGTCTGCTGTTACGTTACAAAAAGGATTCCCAGATCAGGTAGAGAACTCGCGGAATAGTTGAATAATCAAAATAATCTATACAATAAAGTAAAGCGAGTCGTTTATCAAATCGGTGTCATTAAAAGTATTGTTCCTACAAAATCGATGTTAGATTTTGGTTAGCAAGTTTCTTTTATGTAAATGTTTTGAACAACTAAATGTTTCGATTCTATTTCTTTCATAAAATATTTCATCCGTTTAGGAACAGATTTCAGATAGTCCTTTTTCGTAGTTGTAGAAGATGACATTTTATTTAATTTCATATACGTAATATTACTAAACACGCACGATATATTCATGGTTATTGTATCCCAACATAAAAATCATAATATCTATCTTATTATGTATTAACAAAATTAACAATAAATGGGAATATATTTAGTGATGTCTGTACGGTTTCGGTATGAAAGTGCCTTCATTGGTCAGTCCCCACTAAGTGGACGGGGCATCTATTTATCTATCTTGTGTCTCATTCAGTACAAAACCCATGCGTTTATTGGTTCACTATACATTTTGCCTTGATTTACAATATATGTTTACAGTTTTGCTAGTAAAGGATAACTAACTTATAAACTGATAAAGCAATTATTAATTCTCGTTCCGTTTACATTTATTTTCTAAGTATATGATATTGTTTAATTCTTACGTTTCAGTTTAGAATATATGTTGTGTGAATAAATAAGTCTTATAAACGAATAGTACGAATTTTATTTAGGACTAACATGTCTACCCGGCGTTGCCCGGGGCAAAAGTGTAACATATTTCTATTGAAACTTCTATATTTTCTTTCCCCGGTCCCGTCCCTCGCCCCACCCTCTCACTCTCTCCACCTTTCCCTCTCTCAACCCCCTCTCCCTTCTCCGCCCAGCCCATTCCTTTCCCTGGACATACACTTTTTATAGATTACTCGAATCGGCGTAAAGGAAATAACATTTTGAAAAAAATCCAAAGTTACTTCCCTTTATTTAATACATGGAAATTACAAAAACTCAACACCCCCCTCACGAAATCGGCGGCAGTTTATGGCTAAATAATGTTTTTTTTTCTCTAAATTTTAGATATTATTAATTCCGGGAAATGCTGATCAAGAAAATATCAACTTTGTTGATGTTTATTCGGTAGTTTTTTTTTTACTTTTAACTGGATATACACACATACACGCATACATAAATTTGAAAAAGAAGAATTAATATTTCCATAACCCAGTTATTAAGAAAATATACGCTATTATATTTACCACGTGAACTACGGTGACAATGAAATAAGAAATGTATAATTCTGTTTTTGTGCAAAGGTGATTGAGAGATGTAATTTATTTTAAGGGTTACGCATGGGTAAAAAGGTTTAGTGACAGAATCCCCGCTACAAAAGACACCTTTATTGTCAATGAAACTCAAAATTAATAGAGAATGAATTGCTTAATACGTACTTTAATTGGGACGGACGGTTATTTTCTTTAGCTGGACCTATATAGTTTTTTAAGTTGACAAATTAAATAGTTATTCTCATTAGTCAATCTTCATTTGTTATTGTTATATCATGTTATTGGCAACATAATAAAGCACTTCCTAACAGTTTTTGACATTACTTAGTCCGGCCCGGACAACTGGTAATATGAAACATTTTTAAACAAGCACCTAAAAAGCAGTATACATCAGTAAAGGGGGATAAATCATATTTCACATTGAAGAATGTAATAGGAGTTGTCTACCTTAAAACTAACATTTTATTTATATTTCTGTATAAGTTTACAAATGTGCAATCAAATAAAAATTAAAAACTGAAATTATTTAACTGCATCCCGGACACCGGTGAATAGCTATAAATTGTACTTTATAACTGCATTATTTGGTTTTATGGTGATAATAGCCGTAAGATTAATAAACAATTCTTACATCAAAATCCGGATTTGTTAAGTTTGGCTTATCTCTTTTACGGAGTAGAAGTTGTCAATCACCTCAGCAAAAACAACCTACTCAGTGACAAGCAATATGGTGTTTGTCCTGCGAGATGAACAACTGATGTGCTGACTGTAATCAGTGAATCTATTGGCTGGGGCTTCGTTTCTAGAGATATGGCTCTTGACACATCAAAGGCCTTTGATAGGGTTTGACATAAAGGTCTACTTAACAAGATTTCTATCTATGGATAATCTAGAAATGTCTTCTCACCCATCCTTTATCTCTTATAAAAATAGTCGTTAATAGACAGAAGTCCGAGCTTATAGTATCAACGCTGGTATACCTCAAGGATCCATTGTAAGCCCAACCCTCTACAAGATATTCATCAATGATCTCCTAAATCATATTCTAAGATCATTCGTGAACATTCATGCAGACAAAACAACCACCTATGGCAACACTTCAAAGAGCAGCAATGGCCAAGATCTTTTTGATTTTCACTCTTCCGAACTTGCGCACGTGGTGTAATAGGGGAAAAGATGGCTGGTTACTTTTAATGCATCCAAAACAAAGCTTCTCTCTTTTAACCACCAACGCTCTGATCCCAACTGGACCACTATTGAAATGAATGGGTCGTGTCTTGATGAAGTCCCCGGCTTTCACAAGCTTCTTGGGCTGATCTTTACTCGAGTCCTGAAATGGAAGACTTACATCAAGTCCGTTGTCAAGGTCGCTTTAAAAAAATGGTTGGATCATTCTACCGCTCCATAAACTATCTTACTCCTGGAGCAATCCTCTATCTGTATAAGAACCAAATACGCCCTGAGATGGAATACTGTTGCCACATCTGGGGAGGTGCTGCTCAGAGCACCCTTTCTTGCCTTGTCAGAGTACACAACCGACTTCGAGATCTAGTGGGTGATGTCCTCCACTCCCTACTGCCTCTTTCTCACAGAGACGTTACTAGTCTTTCTCTACTCTATCAATATTTTCATGAGAGTTTCCCGGCTTTAATCCATGATTTCTCCTGTAAGTCACTTACGGTGGTAACTCGTCTATCTACAACCACACAATAATTTATTTTCTCTCTCTGCCTAAAACTAAAAGATAATTCCATGATCAAAGTTTCTTTCCAATAATCCGTCCATGGAACACAAACCACGGGGCTGCTTCCCAACTGACTACAACATTGTCGTTTTCAAGTCCAATTCAAACAAATTATTGTTGGGCCGTCCTCTTAAATAGTCAAATTCTGCCAAACTTCCATCATTACCGATCATAAAGGTGGTTCCTCGCCGTCCACCTGACACTCATTAATCCTTATCCTCGAGTGGTCTTTGGGCCTTGATAAGTGGTGACCTTTTAGTAAAACTAAATATCAACTTTTTGTAGGTGTTAATGCCGATAAACAATTCATTTCTTTCATATAGTTTACCTCAAGCAATGCAAGTGTCCACTATTAACGTAAGGGGCTACTGTGAGTTAGAGTGAAAGTCTAGTGGGTCATCCTGAATTTAACTTCAGCCATTGCCTCGGATATGTCCGCGCCCGTTTTGCCCACATGACGAGAGTAGAGCGTGGTGTAGTCAGCTAATATACCCATCTCAGACACAATGTCATCAGGGAGGTCGCTTATGAAAATCAGGAACAATAAAGGTGCCAGAATCGATCCTTGGGGTACACCTGCATGTGTGTCATGTTGTTTGGATGAACGGCTATCGAGGACAACCTGGATCTTTCTTTTGGTTAGGAAGGATCTAATTATATTAAGTATTCGTCCAGTAATACCATATGTATTAATCCTTATGAGAAGCCCTTTATGACAGACCTTGTCAAAAGTTTTGGATAAGTCAAGCGCTATTGCTCTAGCTTCATCTGCGTTGTCCAGTGTATGGTATATGCGTTCAGAGATGACCGTTAGGATATCCGCAGTTGACTGTGCTTGGCTAAATCAATACGGATGGTCAGACAGAAGTTTAGCATTAACCGTGCGCTCGACTATCGCTAGATTAATTAAGGATTCAAAGAGTTTAACGAAGAGCAGGAGAAGACTGATGGATCGATAATTCTGAGGATCAGTTCTATGTACAGAATTCTTGAAGACTGGTACCACAGAGGCAATTTTCCAGCCATCAGGGAAGCAAGATTCGGCAAGGCATTTGTTGTAAGTTTTGGAGAGAACAGAGGTCAATTCAGCAGAGCATTTCTTTATAACTATTACTGATATACAATAAGGCCCACATGCTTTGGAGGTGTCAAGTTTTTTCTGATGTCTCAAACATGAGATGGGATTATGACCAGGTCATCAAGCTTCAATCCGCAATAGAAAATTTGAGAAGGAGTATTTTGCGGAGTTTAAAGTCGAGTTAAAGGCAAAATGTTGGTCAAGTAGTTCAGTCTTGGCAGATGCCGTGCAAACGGCATCATTGTGGTTGGATAGCAGGGAGATTGTTGATTGCCCATTGTTCACCACACTGTTGAAGATTGTCCAAAAATCACGAGTACCTAGTTTCTTCGACTGAATGCGTTTTCTGATCATCTCTGTATACCTTCTCTTTGCTTCACCTATCACAGTCTTACAATGTTTTCTTGGCGCAATACATTTCTGTCTATTCATATAATGAAGGATTCATTGTCTAATAGGTTAATTGAACACAAGTTGCTATTTTTGTATATTTCTTGGTGTAAATATTGCTGTCAGATGCGGGTGATCATACGGTATGACTGGTTAGTTTTAATCATGTGAAATGAAATGTAGCTGCGGCGGGAGTCTTTGACGATTATGCAAAGTTCGGATAGATAGGGGCTATTAGATAACCTGCGTGGATGGTTCAACACGAACTACCTCTTACTTCAGGAAAGAGAAAGTTAACCTGTTAGCTTTCACTTTTTTTAATTATCCGTTCAAAAAAGGCGAGTTAGTTTATTTGCTTAATTACTCGTTTTATATTTGATTACGTGAATTTGAGAATAGTTTTTATAAAATCACTAATATTTTGAAAGTCATAGGGGTTTTTAATTGGTCCCCCGATTTTATAAATCGGGGGACTTATATTTTGAGGCATGTCCGTCCGTCCGGATTTTTCTTCGCAACCATCCATTGAATTGCTCTGAAATTTTGCATGAAGTTGTAACTTTGGTCAGGTTAGAAAGAGACATTCTCAGATTTCAGAAAGAAAACCTTATTAGCCCCCCAGGGGGTCAAAGGTCCCCGAAATTGATAAAAATTACATTTTTGTCCCATAACTTTTCATCCATCCATTCAATTTCTCTTAAACTTGGCCAAAATGTGGAGACAATTGTTCCTAATAGAAAATAAGTATCGCTGACCTGGGAAAAATCTGGTTCGCGCCCCCAGGGAGTCAAAAGCCCCCAAAACAGCAAAAAATGACCCTGTTCTCCCATAACGTTTGATCCATCCATTCAATTTTTCTGAAACTTTGCCAAAATGTAGAGGCAATTGTTCTGGATATAAAATGAGCATCCTTGACCTCAGAAAAATTCCGGTTCGCCCACCAGGGGGTCAAAAGGGGGGGGTTAAAAATGCCCCAAATTGCCCAAATTTATTGCATTTTACACTCGCCACATCGAATCACATACAGAGGGGGCCACGCATGCGCGGCTTGTTTATCCTGATATTATAATACCGAGTGTTCTCTGTATTAGAATTGCTCACACTCACACACACTCACACACATCCACACACAGATGTATACAAAATTGAAGGAGAAAATAAAATAAAAATGTAAGTTTATTTCTTTTATAGCTAATTATGCTTAAAACTGTTTCATTTATAGTTCTCACGGCGTTAGTTGTGTAAAGTAAAATCTTAATATCAAATAAAATCATTTACATTTAATTAGAAAAAAATATTTTTCTCAGTATCTGTTTCAATTTGGAATTTTTTAAACTAGCGAAAAACTATTCTTTTATATTTTTAAAATAGTAACTAAAAGAAACCACAACTGCTAAAAACGGGACTTGTATTTAGAAATTAACACCAGAAAAAGTGGTGCGACACTGCATAAAGAACTAAAAGTACTTGAGGCTGATCGAAAACGGGAAATTGTTGGCGAACAAAGCGTCTTGGGGTAGTAAATTTAGTTTTAGTGATAAACCGTCAATACTCGGGATTGTAAAAAAACGTTCAGAATCACTATCCTGGTAATACTCCGGATAATCATGGATAAAGTTAAGTGAATAAATGGTCGTCGATCTGTCTCCATGATTATACAAGCCCATAGAGAAAAGTATCAAGAAAACATCTTCACATCCTTCCATGAAGTCAGGTAAATCAATATAACATCCACTAAGACATATATAAACCTATTTCGTCGGTAGCCAAGGGAAATTGGGGTTCATACCTTCATAATGGATCTTAACTCAGCAAAGTCAATTTCATAGTCCGTGAAAACATCCATTAGACCTCTAAATATAATGACGTCTCTCTTATCCAACGATATGCATATCGGCGGTAAAATTTACAAATAAATACATACATAAATAAATTATTTATCTAAGAAAAATAATACATTGATAATAAATTATAGCATCCTTGACGGAGGGAATGACATTGTATATCATCCGGCGATCGTAATAGTAAATATGAAAAAAAAATACGAAAAAAAAAATTAAGGAGGTTTTTCTTTCATTTTGTTTATGGGGAACTCTTGTAGCGCAATCCCGGAATTGCGGGAACATTTTTTAAGGTCTGTTTAAAGCCATAAAGCATGTGAATTGCGTCTAAGATGAAGGTTCAATTATGGAATGTCGACATGGACGAGAAATAAAATAAATATTACAAATCCCAAATTTATATTCTTTGCTGGAATAAAACTGATTAAAACAAGAACGCATTTTCGTAAGATGCGTTCATTCAATCAACGCGTTTAGCTACGGAAACTCTATTTCAAAGTTTTGCCTTACTGACTTACTTAGTTTCTTATAAGAATACGGAGAGGCATCGAAAAACGCTATTTACACATGAAACGCCCCGGGCAAGCATACCCTCTTATAGAAACGCATAGACACATCATGAAAATGAGATGTGGACGCCTCTATGTACCTATATGTGCATAAATATAGTTACATACTTTACTACTAAGCTCTACTTTCGTATATATCTATGTACCTATATGTTCATAAATATATTTACATACTTTACTACTAAGCTCTACTTTCGTATATAGCACTGCTGAAGTAAATACTGAAAAATATATATCACCTGATAATAGTATATGTGTATTTATTTAACAATAAAACACTATATATATAAAAGTTTAAGTGTTTAAGAAATAATAAATTTCTAACCAAGAAGTAATTTAGAATCATCATATTATTTATTACAATTTTGATGGCTACGATCGTTTCAGAAATTAATGCCCCAGCAAGAACAAGATGACAAAGCAAAAAAAGTAAAAGAGTTCATGATATTTGAATAAGATGTTCACCTTGTGTCAACTTCTAATATATATATATATATATATATATATATATATATATATATATAATGATTATAATTCAGGTAAAAATATCCACAGAGTAGTAATCCAAAGAATTTCAACCGGGTTTATATAAAGTGCTCAATAACAAATAAGGCTTTATATATGATTATTTTTATTTACACAGACATGTACAAAATCTGCGACACTGGCATGTCGATGTTATCGATCAACAGTTATTATAAACTGAGATCTCATCAGGCAGAGTTAGAATCCGATCTTAACCTCAGATCATATTTGGAGAGAATGAATTGGAGATAAAAAAAGAAGAAAAGAAATTATAAGTTTCAAAATTTAGGGAGTCACGTGGTTTAGGACCGTTAAAAAGAAAAAAAGTTAAAATCTAAAATCAAAAATCAAAACTCTAAAAATTAAACAAAATAAAATAGAACAAATAAAACAAAATCTTATTATTATTATTATTATTATTATTATTATTATTATTATTATTATTATTATGTTAGACTTAATTAATTTAAGAATGATAACTTAAAAACTAAGAAAATCGAAGTTGATATGAGGGGAACTTTCAGGCACAGGAATCAGCCATCGGTAATCACTTGGTTAGTACAAACAGTTGTTCTGACAAGTATTCCGATGGGTGGTTTTCTGTTTTACACAGTGCCAGGTCGAACTATCATCTCAATATTATTGAGGCGTTAGTTATTAATAATTATCGACCTAGCCTGTGTAGAAAAAAGATTTTGAAGAAGCAGTTGGAGATCTTTAATGATTCAAATCAACTTTAACGTTAAGCGATTTCGGGTTTTTTGAGTTTGTTTCTCTCAATCGTTTTCTCCAACTGAAACACTTTTTCCCCTCGTGTCTCATTCGATTTTCTTAGTTTTTAATTTATCATTCTAACATTTCCTCTTAGAGGGTCTAACGATAAGGCCTTAAGGAAATATATATATATATATATATATATATATATATATATATATATATATATATATATATATATATTTATATATATAAAGTTAATCCAACAGAAGATATAAGAGGCAACTAATATATTTTAATTAGTGAAACATCCGGATAAAAACTGAAGCTCAATATACTGGATAGAGCATTAATAGCATGATATGAAATGAAATAATAAAATAAGACGCAAATCAAATGTTATTAGAATTCAAAGTTCAGGCAAAGTATCTTAAAGTCCTTAACTTATGAGTTTTCAAATATAATTCTTCTCAACAGAGGACTATTACCGCAGTGACACTACTGCAAGTGATAAAATTACACTTTGAAAATATATAAAAATATATGTAAAAATGCATAAAAGTATATAACACATCACATATATGAGCCCAAAACATACTTTTGTTAAAGCTATACAATCCAAATCATACAATTTAAAACAAATTCAGGAAAGATATCCAATAGGTTGATTGAAGATTGATCCAGGTAGTAAGTGACAGTCCAAAGATTAAATAATTGATTAAATTGAAAAAGTTTATCCAGTCGGGAAATGCGTCCGCAATCGATGCAATAAATTACAGTTAAAAATGCATCCAATGTTTATGTTAAATTAATAAAACGATAAAGGAACCAAATCAAATAAAAAGTTCAATAAACTCACTTAGTGTTGAAATTATGATGTTCAAAATTCAGGGTTCCAATGATTTGATTGGATTAGTGCAAACCATAATTCGCTGGTTAAATGGAAAATCCGCTAAATCCGATTCGAATAAGATTCAATCAAATTGAGCTAAGATATTCGGCCATTTCTTCTTCCAGGTCCGACAAAATTATTGCAATAAAAAAAGTCAAATTTAAAGGTAATCACTCCCCAGCAAGCCAAATAAACAAAACCTCTTCACGCCGATCAGAAGGCAATACTAAAGCCGATGAATGCCTACTTATTCAAACGACGTTATCAGAACGGATGTTATATGTCTAAGTTAACAAAGAAATAGCGTCGTCATATATTGACAGATATGTCAAATCAATTTAAATATACCGGATGTTACTTGTCTGGGTCAAATCATAAGTCTAGGTCAATGGGAGAAGGGTGTGTAAAGGGTGTGTAAATTTAGGTCAAAGCCTCTAATCGCCCTCCCCTCCCTAATAGCTACTTAATTGCCCACCATAAGTATAAAAACAAAATTCACAGATCTATCCCCATCAAATAATTAGGAAGATTTATGAAATTGATAATTACGAAGTTATTGAAGTAATTAGAATTTAATAATTTAATAGTTTAATTTAAGATTTAATTTTATAAAATTAAGGAGTTTAATTTAAGATTTAATTTTTCCTAATTATGCAGTTGTAAATATATTTAGAGTTTTGAAATTTAAATATTTAGATTTTTACAACTTAAAACATTTAAAGAGATATTTAGACATTTTCAGAGTCCAAACCTTATAGGCAGGGAGGATTTAATGAACACATCTCCAAAACTGAACACCCCCGTTCCCGACACTCCCGGTTCCGACACTCACTCAATCAGCTACGGTGGGATTGGTGGTGGTCTCCACTGTGCATACTTGAATTTCCTTCTATGCCGACATTTGGAAACTAATTCATTTCTAGAATTGATCAGATTTAAAGGTCTAGGTGCAGTGGCGATCATCACGGCCTCTGAATTGCATAGACCGAAAGATCTAGATCCTGGGCCATAAGACTTTGATTTTTTCACGATGGACCATTTTATATTGTGTGGAATATTATTGGATCTTAAATGTTTAACTAAAGTAGTCAGTGATGTTTTCTTGTTGCCGACATCGTTATTGAAGGAGTAATTATGCATAGATATGCGGGTTTTAATTAAATTTGTTGTGGCCCCAATATAAGTGTGTATCTTAGGATTTACTATTGTTCCTGAACCATTTATATCCCTATTCACGGGTCTACTTCTATTTACTGTATTTTCATGATGTGGATTAGGTTGGTTAATTGATTGTACATTATTGTTAGCGTTATCGTTAACTACCATTGGAAACTCATTATCGGCTTGCAGAGGTGGAAGATGGATAGTAGAATTATTAGGTATAGAGTTTTGGTGCAAATTAGTCATACTGTTCAGTTGTGGAGTTTGATTAGGGGCTGCATTTATGTGATCTCTGGGGTTCATTGTAGAATTATTTTGTTCAGTTACGGTACAAGCATACACAATGTCAGAATATGCGCATCTATTATCCAATGGGCAATCACTGGTAAGCCTGCAGTTGCATGTATGTATGGGATTAGAACAACTAACATTAGATTGGATAGATTTTATTTTTTGCTATTTGCTGAGATTATTCTTTGGGCTATGTTAGGCATAGTAGAGTAGGAAATTTTGATTGAGTTTTTATTAAGTATGGAGGTATATTTATGTGGAGTTAAAGGATTTTTCTAATATTTTAAAGAATTTCTTAGGAATATTGGTTTTAACGTTGTTATTAAAAAGTGGGTTAAACCAAATGTTGTTTTTCCTACTAAGGCGTTTACGTGAGATCGGTATGGGACTATTTAAATGTTGCTCATTCTCATCAGGTTTGATGGAATGCCTCTGCTGTCTATGGTTATTTACATTTCTTTTGGCCCGGCTCCTATTGCTAGTTGTCATATTGTGTGTAATAATATTTACAGTTATATCATCCTGTTTGTTCTGGTTATAAGTTACTTTTTTAGAATATCCTGGGTTAAGCAAGGCATTGTTATAAAATTGTGCGTTTTGGTTAAAAATGTGTTTATTAGCGGAAAGTCTAGATATTCTATTGGAAACCGACGGGACTATTGAATTGATTATAGATTTCGGTGGTTAGATAGTTTGATTAGGTTTATGGAAGGGGCTTCTGAGGAGAAGAATTATCTTTGAAAACTCATGAGTTAAGGACTTTAATATACTTCGCCTGAACTTTGAATTCTAATAAAATTTGATTTGCACCTTATTTTATTATTTCATTTTATATTATGCTATATATATATATATATATATATATATATATATATATATATATATATATATATATATATAGTGTGTGTGTGTGTCAATTTATATTGAAAAGAAATCAAATAGTGCTCAATCGCAAAAGAGTTAGAACTAATATAAATAATTTATTTGAAAATTATATGTTACATATTTCAGAATCGTACCGCGGTTTCATCCAGATGGGATTACGTTTTACATTTTATAAAGTCTATACCCGAAGGGATAGTCAGCGTACTGAATTAGGTCAAAACACAATGAAAAATGGCGTTATACTGATAAAAAGCCGGTGTATTCCTGAAATGTCTCTTTGAAAAAATATATTAGTTGAGAATTAATTGAGTTTTTTATTATTTATTATTTATATTTTTGTGTTTTAAGAAGGTTTCTATTTTATTCTACTAAGTGTTTTATTTAAGTATTTATGTGTAGTTTTTTATTTGTATTTAGAGGGTTATGTTTGAAGATCGGTTATAGATCGTAGGAGAATTGTTGGTGTCTTGAAAAATTAAAATACACACGTTTGAATTTATTGTTTAAAAAACGTGTAATACTGAAGTCTTCTTTTGAAGCGGATACCAAATGGACTGACAATTATAATACATAACTCACTAATAACCCTTTAAGACCAATGAACTCCATACCATAAAATTAAAATTTAAAAATACATATATAACATAGTCACCATCCCCAAGACTTTTCCAAAATTATATTTAATTTTTTATATACAACAAATCGTCTGTCAAGCTTGCTTCCAAAAATCAGACTCGCATAACTCAGTTTTCCACACAAGAGCCGGTGACGTCACAGACCCCCTATGCACAGGTGCATTCGTCACAGCCTGACTCCATTGAACCTCCGACCTAAAAGGTCTCATCAAAATGGTGACCTCTCAACGTTTGTGAGCTCCAACTGTGAGAACCAGTTTTATTTTGCACTCGACTTAACGGGTCTACACGCACTTAATCGCGTAAGCCAAACCAAACGACCCCCCACTCCACAGGCGCCTGGCCTCACAGGGGAATTATCCAACAAACATAACCCCCCAGGATATATTACACATACCACAATCACAACTAAATCACCCCTACCAATACCAATACAGCCTAAACACATACCCCCTTAACTCCATCCACCATAGATATAACATTAATCAGTAGACACCTATCTCATTTTAACATTTCTAACATGCTAAATACATGAATCACCCTAATTAAACACCTAGAAATATAATTATCAAACCCAAAAGAATTAAAGGAGTTATAGATGCTTAAGACCTACCACCCTCCGTCTAACATTACTCGTATAATGGATTCATAAACCTTATTATAAAAAGCCAACATAATTAACTAAATACATAACCTCAACACGAATTCATATGACAATGATAGTTAAAACAGAAGATATCCATAGGAAGAACCCTTTCACTAGCAAAATATACCCTCCGTCAACATCCAGCCATTACATAACAATTAATCTACTCAAATACAGATTCCCCATATATATATAAAAAAATATTATAAAAATATTTTATAAAAATTATTTTGGGGAAAATACAAAACTATTAATAATAAACAAACAAAAAATAATAAATAAATAAAAATTGTAATGAATCGCACCCAGAGCCTAATAAATAAATAATGCAACTCAGTTATCCCTAAAAATAAACACACATTTAGACAGTAAAACAGACAACACTCATCATATATAATTAAGTTAATCTTAATAAAACTTAATTATGATTAAGACCCATATATTATATTTAACTCTAACCCAGTATCTTCTGTCAAAGGGTACACGTCAACAATGCACCGTTTTTAAACGATAAATTCAGACGCTATCCTCTTTTGTTTTCGTTTTTCGGGACAATCCTTAAAATACAAAACTACAAATAAATAAGTAAGTAAAACACAAACAAAATAAAACTTTTAAAACAATAAAACTAAAAATAACATAAATAATAAAGCCGATACATAAAATAAACCCTGGTGTCCCTTCAATAGTCCTGTCAATCTAGTTGATTTTTTGGCTGAACCTCAAAAAATTGCTAACAAAGGTTTTTTTTAACTTGGATATTGGCCATGAATAACCTCTCTTTCAGATAAAATTAAGTTTACCAAAATTAGGCTCGCAAAAAGGGGTCAACGGGCGCCATCTTTAAAGATTGCCGCTGATTCTAGCCTCCCCTCTCACTCAATTTCTGTAAATTCATCTTAAAAATACCAAACGTAGCAATGTGAAATTGGATAAATCAATAGTTTTCATAAAGTTAAATATAATTATAACTTTTTATGCCTTATTTTTGTCTCTTTTGATGTATTACTGCAGGAGCTTAATATTCTATCATATTCTAATTTCAGGTTGGCCAAAGTGAAGTACCAATAATTATGGATGCTGACAAGTGTGCTATTTGCAACAATGAACTGTCCAGTAATGAAGAAACATTCATCGTCAGCCAGAAGAGCATCGATTCCATTAACAGAGCTTCTGAACAACGTGGAGAGAAGATCATAATTCACATTGGTCAACGTCTTCACGAGGAATGCAGACAGCGTTGGATCAACCCCAAATACATAGAAATTGACCGTAAAAACAGGTCCACCCATGATAGAATTCTAACCTATGCAAGCCGCTCTTTGTGTGTGTTTAACTTTAACGAACATTTTCTTTTTGTGGTTCTGGAGCAGAATCTGATAGGAAGAAAAGAGGTGTTGATGTTTCTTATGTAGGAACTATTGAGTTTAAGGACAAAGTGTTAAAAGTTTGTGAGAAAGTCCGACAAAATGATGGCTGAGCATCCACTGTTAAAGGTAGAATAGGTTATGTAGCGGACCTTGTTTCAGAAGAAGCACGTTATCACAGAACATGTTTTGCTAACTTTGATTCCAATAAAAACATTCCTAAGGCATTCTCTTCTGCTGATTATTCTAAGAAACAAAACCTTGGTAAACCAGAGGATTCAAAGAGAAAGCGGGCATTTCTGGAAGTTGCTAAATATTTGCACCATTGTCGATCTTGTTAAATAAATGGAGGAAATTCTCGAGGACACTGGCTTTGAACCATACAGTCTCTCATACATGAAATCTCAATTGTTAGAACATTTCAAAGACAAAATCATTGTAACTGCAATTAATGGGAAACATAGTTTTGTTACATTCTAAAGTACAGATAAACGTATTCTCCATGAATTCTATGCACAGTGCCGCTCAACAGAATATTCAGAATCAGAGGCCATTAGAATGATAGAGACGGCAGCCAAGCTTACTAAGAATAACATTAAAGGTATCCAGATAAGTTCAGAATATTACCCGTCTAAGAATTATCTTGAACAGGATGCGATTCTTGAATATGTTCCTAAAACATTGTTGATCTTTCTCCTGAAGATATTTGCAGGCAAATACAAGGATTTGAAACTTGCATCGGTTGATCAAGCGATAATGCAGGCTGATAGACTCATATTTCTCCTCGCCCATTTGCAGTTTGGTTTAGGTGGAAATGCATGACCAATTTGAATCGAGGTTATTAATGGACACTCTGAATAAGTATGGCTTCTCTTCATCTTATTTGGAAGTCAAGAAATTTGAGAGAAGTGCTGCTAATGGGGCTGAAACTCTCTCCCCTGTTGAAACTGAATGTCTGCAGTTCGTAACTGATAATGTTGACCATAATAATAAGGTGTATTGATGGATTCAACACATTCCACTGTATGGTCATCATAGCATCTTTTACGCCCTGGAAACCTAAAGCAAAACCAGTTCCAAGGATTCGGATCGTGGGATAAGATATAATAAAGGTTGGAAAGAATCAACATTAAGTACTTAGTTTCAAGGATCTAGTTTAAAGCAAACCCAGTGTCAAGGATCTAGGTCCTTTCAGAAGATATAATAAGGGTTGTAAGGATCAACATGAAGTATCTAGATTCACAGCACACTAACAAACCACCAGTGACATTTACAGAGCTCCAGCCAAAGAAAGGTGTCGATGCTAATGTTGACACCCTTTAGGATATTTCACTAATTTCACATCCGTCCAGACCTGCATGGTCAGGCCTTATGCAGTCAGTACACAAAGGAACATATCCTTGGAAATCAGCTACAGTTTTTTTGTCAATGATCGACATGGACCCTGCTAACAAAACCTGCGTGTACTCAACGTTATTTTATATCAGTGATTTAGCCAGGAATAACATCACACAAATTCTAACATTCAATCAACCACTTTGGTACCAAGCAATGATTATAGTGGAGTCACAGCCTAGTTCCAGTCCCCTAAAATCATTTGTCTTGCCACTTGGTGGGCTCCGTACACAGGTGAGCTTTCTGGGTCAATTGGTCATTTGATGACAGATTCTGGATTGCAAGAACTTATTGAACTTGTGTATGCTGAAAACATAGTCAAGCACATGCACCTTTTGATTCTTTCGGACTACCGCGAGAAGCAAAAAAACGGCTTTGGCAGACACAAAATGGGAACTAACTTCCCCTGTACAATCAGGTCCACAGTCTTTAGATCCACAGTATCTATTAGATGGTGGAGCACTACTTCAACGCCTCCCATGGCAAAAAGGTTACACATTTGATGAGATCTCTGCACAATAACGCAGATATGTCACAACTAGATATGGAAAAGAATGCATTGTCTTTGATGGGTATGAAAGTGATCTATCCATTAAAGACACGACTCATCGACGCCGAGCAGGGGGGCTCTGTTGGTGTTAATGTGTCACTAATCCTTTTAATGGTGTTCAAATTAAAAAAGGATGTTTTATTTTAGTCAATCAAAAGAAAAACAATTGTTCATCAACTTGCTGGGAAGGAGTTTGGAGGAATCAGGTTGTAAAGTAGTCTATGCATCTGGAGACGCTGACGTATTGATTGTGAAGACTGGTCTAGAACTGGCACAGACAAGAGAAACCATTTTGATAGCAGATGACACTGACCTATCGGTCCTTCTATGTTATCATTCCAATAGAGATGATGGTTACATCTTCTTCACGCCACAACCAAAGGATAGTGCAAACAGTGTGAAAGAGATGAGGAAATCTTTGGAAGATGTGGTCTGTTTCAACATTCTTTTCATCCATGCACTACTGGGTTGTGATTCTACATCCAGTGTTTATGGAATTGCGAAGGCAGCATCCCTTCGAAAGGTGATGAACAATAGAAACTTCCTAAAACCAGCAGAAGTGTTAGGCAAGGATAGCAGTGCAGAAGAGGTTATTGAATCTGGGGAGAAGGCTTAAGTGTGCCTGTACAATGGTAATGATGGGGAAAACATCAATCATCTCTGACTGAGGCGCTTTAAGGAAAAGGTTGCAAAAAGCTCAAAGTATGTTGAGGCTAAATCGTTGCCACCAACACGAGTAGCTACGAAATTCCATAGCCTTCGGGTTTACTTCAAAATTCAGGAATGGAAATGTAGAAACCAGCTAAAACCTGACGAGTGAAGATGGAAAGTTTCAGATGGTAATTTCAACCAATCAAGACTGACTTGCCAGCTGGACCTGTAAATTTGTTGGCTATAATTAGGTGTAACTGTACTTCAGGGTGTACTACAGCAAGATGCTGTTGCAGGAAACATGGCATTGACTGTTCAAACTTGTGTGGTAATTGCAAAGGCCTCCACTGCAGCAACTCACCACCGCCAGATATTGATGATGATAAAGTTACCTTTGACTAGTTCTTGACAAGAAATTTCTTTGATCCGTTCATGAACTTGTTCTGTGGTGGTTATGCAAGAGCCTTGCCCCAGCATTCGACCAACTGATCATTCCTTTATTGTAAATTGTACTTATTTTGTACCTATTTTTTATGAAATGTAAAGAATAAATATGACAATTGTTGCCTTGAAAAAGGCTACTTAGTCTGTCTTTGTACCTATTATATTTATATTTGTATAAGAAATTTAAATAAAACATTACGACAATGACAGGGGCTAGTCATTTTCTGGTGTTAGTTTTTATTAAGCGTATAGCTACCTATTATTACAATTTAAAACACCAAGAAAATGTCAAGCTGGCTTGGGGATGGCCCTGTGTGGGTTTTCATGCAAATATTTTTTTTCTAATTTAAATAAGTTTCTTTGTCAAGAAAAACGTTTATTTTTGTCAGTAATTGTCAGCAATAATGGACATACTTGTCAGAAAATGTCAGGAAGTTTATGTCTAAAAATTTTAATATTGTTAAGTTAGATTTTAAAGTTGGCGCCCGTTGACTCCTTTCCGCAAGGCTAATTTTGGTAACCTGATTTTATCTGAAAGCGAGGTTATTTATGCTCAATATACAATTTGTTTGAGGTTCAGCCACATTTTGTCTGAACTACAAATGGGGACATCAGTATTACACATTTTTAAACAATAAATTCAAACGCCCCCTCTGTTTTTTTAATTTTTTAAGACACTGACGAACTTTAAACGATCTTCAAAACACAACCCTTTAAATCAAAATACAAACTACAAATAAATAATTTGATAAAACACTTAGTAAAATCAAATCAAAAACCTTCTTAAAACACAAAACTATAAATAATAATATATTTTTCTAAAGAGAAATTTCATTCATACACCAGTTTTTTTTATTGATAAACGACATTTCTCATTGTGTTTTGACCACATTTCAGTACGCTGATGAGTCCCTTGGGTATAGACTTTTTAAAATCTAAAAGGTCAACCCATCTGGATAAAACCGCGGTACGATTCTGAAATATGTAACATATATTTTTCAAATAAAGTATGCGTATTAGCTGTCACTCTTCTGCGATCGAGCACTATATTGATTTCTTATCAATATATATATATATATATATATATATATATATATATATATATATATATATATATATATATATATATATAAAACTCAGCAGTTATGAATAAGTCTACACCTGAAGACAATTGAGAGTCAGTCGAAAGTACTCGCGAAAGAAATGGAACAAAACACCTACGGAGATTACATCCGACAAATACAAAGGAATACAAAAAACATTATCTGAAAGATGGAGGAGATCAAAAAAAGATTAATTAAACAAAAACATTCCGTGCTATATAATAATGTATGACTCTCTCTTTTATTTTTCTCTCTCTCTCTTTCTCTCTCTCTCTCTTTATGTATCTCTCCATATATATATAGAGAGAGAGGGAGCAACCGAAAGATATATATATATATAGATAGATGGATACTATAAATATTTTTATTTAATAGTAAAGTGTTTTATTAAATATTGAAGTGTTTTTATTAAATAGTAAAGATTTTTATTAAATATTAAAGTAATTTTTATTTAACATTAAAGTGTTTTTTTTTAATATTAAAGTGTTTTTTATTAAATATTAAAGTATTTTTTATTAAAAAGTAAAGTGTTTTTTGATAAAACATAAAAGTGTTTTTATTATAAAATATTAAGGTGTGTTATTAAATATTAAAGTTAACAGTTTTTTATTAAATAGTAAAGTGTTTTTTTATTAAATATAAAAGTATTTTTTACTAAATAGTAAAGTGTTTTTTTATTAAATATAAAAGTATTTTTAATTAAATAGTAAAGTGTTTTTTTATTAAATATAAAAGTGTTTTATTATAAAATACTAAAGGTTTTTATTAAATATTAAAGTGTTTATTTTATTAAATATTAAAGTGTTTTTTATTAAATATTAAAGTGTTTTATTATAAAATATTAAAGGTTTTTATTAAATATTAAAGTGTTTATTTTATTAAATATTAAAGTATTTTTATTAAATGTTAGAGTTTTTTTATTAAATATTAAAGTGTTTATTTAGTTTCTTTATTTTATATTAAAGTTTTTTATATTACATATTTAAGTGTTTTTATTAAATCTAAAAGTATTTTTATTAAATATTAAAGTGTGTTTCTATTAAATATATAAGTGTTTTGATTAAACATTAAAGTATTTTTATTGAATGGTAAAGTGGTTTTTATTAAATATTAAAGTGTTTTTTAATTAATTATTAAAGTGTTTTTTAATTCAATTTATAAGTCTTTTTTTATTAAATATTAAAGTGTTTTTTATTAGATTTATAAGTGTTTTTTATTAAGTATTAAAGTGTATTTTAATTAAATTTATTAGTGTTTTTTTATTAAATTTATAAGTGTTTTTATTAAATATTAAAGTGTTTTTATTAAATTTATAAGTGTTTTTTTATGAAATATTAAGGTGTTTTTTTCTTAAATATTAAAGTGTTTTTTTATTAAATTTATAAGTGTTTTTTATTAAATATTAAAGTGTTTTTAATTAAATATTAAAGTGTTTTTTATTTAATTTATAAGTGTTTTTACATTAAATATCGAAGTGTGTTTTTATTAAATTTATAAGTCTTTTTTATTAAATATGGAAGTGTTTTTATTAAATATAAAAGTTTTTTTTAATTAAACATGAAAGTGGTTTTTATTAAATATTGAAGTGTTTTTTTATTAAATATTAAAGTGTGTATTTTATATTAAAGTGTACTTCCAACTTTTATGAGGCAGTTGTCATGGAGTATTCTTCATTATATACGGGAGGAGAGTTCACAGACCGTGAAGTTATTTCATCCGAACTCGCACCAGGTGATCTTGCTTAGTTAAAGCCAAAACTCACCTGCCACAAAAGACTCAAGTGTAAATTTCGCATTAATATTCATGAGACTGCAAAGTACTAGCATCGTTACAAATGGTGAGTGATTGATCACGTGGTAGGTGTTTTCTTTTAGTTGAAGAAAAAGTGGAACACAGCAAAAAAGGTCTTGGACATCTAAGATGTAAAGAGCGACAAAAATGTGTTTGTTTTTTCTTAAGCGAGAAGATAGAGAGAGATAGAGAGAGGGGGAGAAAGAGAAAAAGTGGTTCAGTAGAAATACGGACGTGTACGTTTCACCTCCGTGTGCTAAGAGTGCTCATGTCTCCGTGACTATATTCCCCGTCTCCCTTAAAGGGGTAGATTTCTTTCTAGGTAAAAGAAAATGGAGTAGAAGTTGTTGGGATCGAGGGTCGTGTCCCCCGATTATAAGCGTGTACGTTAAATCAAGCAATGTTGCATGCAAAGACAGAGTAATAATTAACAAACAAAAGGAGATAGTTCAAATAACGTTTACTGAACGTGTGTGTACGTGGAATAGTGAAGTGTGTGATGTATGTATGTGTGTCGATGGAAAAACAGTTCTTGAACAGGTACGAGAAGAAATGAAACCGGCGTGGGGAAAGTCTTTGAAAGCCGTACACAAAGAAAATGAGTTGAGAACTCTTACCGTTGTTTGACCACGAGTTGACGGAAGAAACGTGTGTTGGTAGTTGTTATGCCGATGCCAGTTGAAGAGAAAAGCGTGAGACGGAGCGCTGTATCAGCGTCGTTCTGCCGAGGCCGTTTTTATAGTCCAAAGGGCAGATAACTCTGGTGTCACTTTTCAGCGCCACCTGTCGGTGAAAAAGCGACACCTAACGGCCAACCGGTGCAGTTATGTTTGAAAGGAGGAGGTAACTGCTACAAAGTTTTTAGGGGATGGAAAACGTCACACAGGATTTCGTTTCATCTCTTCTTTGTTTGCTCATGCGTTCGTTGTACTTTTATTACTCGCAAATATATACTCCCTAGCCCTCAAAGGAAGAGGTCTTGACTGGAATGATGGTTCCATGACATGACAACAGAACAGATACAACACAATGGGCCCCCCTGAAAAAAAAGAAGGTAATTCCTAGAACAAATACACTACCCCCAAAAAGGATATGATAATGCCTGGGAGGATGGTATCATGACAAACGAATATATACTACACTACACCCAAATGAGGGAGTAATGCCTGGGAGGATGGCCTCATTGTAACAGAACATATACTATACTACCACTCCCTCCTAAAAAGGAGATTATAATGCATGGAAACATTGTATCATGACAACAGGACAGAAACTATACCACTACTCCCCCCTGAATTGAGAATTTTCAGACAGTATATTAGTCTGAAATGGTATAGTAAACTGAATTGAGCATTTAAAGATAGTACGCTCATACAATAATAGAAATAGAAGTAATAGTATAGTGGCGGCTTCAGACAGACACATAGCAAATCTCTATTAGAGTATAGTAGCATTCGTGTTGTTCTGTTTTGTTCTTTCCTTGGATTTTTAGAAAAAACTTTCTGAAATCACTTAGTACAACAAATTTGTCTAAATAGAAATACCGTAAGCATCACTTTTCTTAATTAGTAGCAAAATTAATGGCCGCTCGCAAAAAATAAAATAAAAATTGACTCCTCTCTTTATTCAAAACTACCAAAATTCAACTAATTTTAATGAAATCTTTAGTATTTATTAATTAATGATCACGGAATATAATGATTCCATTATTTTATCAGGAGGTATAATGAAAATGTATTATTTCGTGTAAACAAAAACACCTTTATTAAAGTTATATGACAAATAGAGTCTTATGTGTTTTAGACGTCGTCAAGACAGTTTTCATTTTAATATTTTCAGACGTAAAAGTACATTCTTTAGAGATTAACCTTTCAACATAATCAAATTTTAACTGAAACGAATAATCAGAGATTATGATTAATCCGTTTAAAAATATATAGTCAGTATAAGCCGCGCCCGTTTTTAAACAGTGCTAATAATTAGAATTGAGTTCTATAAGGTAGATATCAACAAATATAAAATATTTACTTGTGAGTGGAGACAGCTGATTTGGATTTGTGAATTCAAAGTTTGTTTTTCTTATTTATTTGTTTTGTTTTTTGCATTTACTCATAAATAAATATTTCTGAAACCAGATTTTTATATTTAACAAAAAGCGCATGCTCATAATATGATGTTTAAAACGGTTAAATCAACTCGCGGCAACAGGTATTATTTCGTTGTTATTGAACAGTTTTATTATTTATACTTTGTAATATTTTTTAATAATTGCTTACAGAATACAATTTTTAGAGCATATGAGGTTGTAATAACGAATATGAAAAAACGAAGAAATCCGTATACTTTCTTGCGTGTATTGGAACTCGCTCTCAAAACTTCCAAAACAGCTACTAATTTCAACGGAGCATAGGAAGAAGGGTCCACAATTACTTGGACGGTACGTAGGTGGTCTCGGAAAAGGTAGACGACGGCTATACACCCTGGCAATGAACTTTTAAAATCAATTGTTGAAAAGAACCCACGTGTTAGAAAAAATTACCCTGGCACTTGATGTCAGTATTTCAACCATCAGAAACAAATTAGTGACATGAAAAACCTCGATAAATCGATTCAACAAATGTTGTTGTTTTTTGTTTTTAATATCGGGCATTATTTTCCGAACAGCCGACCATCTCACCATAAGGAGTAAGTCGATAGTCAATTCGTATGGCTCTGTTAAGCTTACAAACAGGAGAAGTGTTGCATGCTTGTGTTGGGAGGTTTAATCAGTGGCGGGAAGTTTTATCGATCCACTGCCGGGAATGTCAACTTAAAATTGACAGATGTTTGACCAAAAATCCGTGACACTTATCCGGGAAAATCCGTGTTTTTGCCAGGAGAGATAGTGGCAGTCTTAACCTGAAGGTCTGTGTTTTTCAGGCAAGGTTGGATAATCGCATCAGATATTCTCTGAGATGGTGCCATCGGAATTCTTTCCGTCGTCTCTACTATATATATATATATATATATATATATATATATATATATATATATATATATATATATATATATATATATATATAAAAGCCAACATTGTCAAAAGTAACAGAATTCTACAGCTTAATGATACCATTTTATTCATTCACTTTTTCTAATGATCTTTTTGTGTTAATTTAATTTATAACACAATCAGGTCATTAGCAATGTTGAAAAAATTTAAAAGGTATAATAAAGCAAAAGAATTCTGCTATTTTTAACAATGTTTGCGTAAATAAAAAATGCTTCCTAAATACACACAATATATATATATATATATATATATATATATATATATATTATGATTTTGTGGTACAGGTTTCGAATCTCGCCATAGCCATGCTGAAGAGCCGTGGAAACGGCGAAACGCACGCGCCTCCGTAGATACTTATTTTAAGAATAAAATATTTAATAAATATATATATATATATATATATATATATAAAGTTATGTATGTTTATATATTTGTACAGTATTCGCTACTAAACTAATTAACCGACCATTATGAATTTTGGAACACAAGCGCCAGGCGTAAAGGGTCCAAATGTAGGTTATATGTAGTTTCATTTTAATGTAGGCGAAAGGACAAAAAGGGGTTGAAGCCCTTCGTAAAATTAAGATACGTCCGATTATTGTGAAATTTTTACAAGAGATATTAAACATTAATTAATAAATATTTTCTCAAATTTCAATTTCTTTGGAGTATTTTCAAGGAATTTTATGAATCATTTATGGAAACAACTACACATTTGAATACTCAAATATTTCACATTTGCATTGAATTTCATCCATAGTCATTAGACACCAATTATGCAAGATTCCCTTAATTTTAATTTGTTATTTAAGACCCCTTGAGCTTAAGTCATAAATGTTTGACTATTCATAGAATCAAAATTATGTGATGGATTTTGATCAAAATTAGAATAAGGATTCTAGATATAATGTTTAGTAAAATTATATATCTTAATTTTAATATTCTTAAGAAGACATGAAAGTGGTGCAAAACTCTTCTGTTCGGGGAATTAATTGTATCATGTCTTGGAATGGATATACTTCTAATATATATATATATATATATGTATATGTATATGTATGTATTGAGGCATACGCATAATAATCCAGATACAGCTGTTTGTCTGTATCACGGCTCTTCAGTGTGGCTAGACAGTGTTTGACGTTTAGGTTCGAGACCCGACAGTTTGTACAGTAGTAAACAACCTTCTCCTTACACCATCACACTCACCACAAAAGTAAGAAAAATTATATTTTACTTTTTGTATTTCTTTTTATTACTAGTTACCGAGAGTGCTTTATTCGAATTACGAAAGGCAATGCTTTACGCTGGAAACAGTTATTTCTACTAGAGAGCTCAGTCAAAATCTAGTCATCCGGCGACAGAAAATGCGGCGTTTTATTCATCTCCTTTCCAGGAGGTTAGACACAAGATCATGTGTAGGTTTGATGAAAGTGGTTCTATGGAACGAACTGGGTTCGAACTTTTCACACCCTGGTTTTCAGTCCGTGTCGCTAACCACTTCGCTACATGAAATCGTGTTAAGCATAGCACTGTATTCCACCGTCTATCTACTATCATGCTACATATTTTACTGAAGCAAACAGCAAAATCTCAAGTCAATTCAGTAAATTTTGCAATAATAAAACAAGCATGCTTCAGTTTCCATGCAAAGAAAGGGAGGTCGAAATGTGCAGATAAGAGGATACAGTAGCCCAGCACATTTCCAGTATGAGGGTATCATTGTGAGAGCTGTACTATTGTTCATAAGAGTGGAAATCTAATATATGTTTGTTTCATGTCCAGGGCTTGGTAGAGATTGCTAGCTTTATAACACATATATATAGTAATTTTACAAAAACGAATATCATAGATCGATATATTCACACGATTTTACTTCATATATTTTGTTTGACCCATGGGTTACGATTTTACTTTATATATTTTGTTTGACCCATGGGTTACGATTGTATGCAATACTATAAAAAACGTTGACTGATGAATCCGTCATATTTGGTATCTTCAATCTGCGAAGAGAGAGATAGAAAGATAGATAGAGAGAGAGGGGGCCGAGATAGAGATATAAGCATATTTAGATAAGTATATACATATATTGAGAGATAGATTTTTAGAAAAATAGTTATATATA
Organism: Sepiola atlantica; assembly: GCA_963556195.1. NCBI lineage: Eukaryota > Metazoa > Mollusca > Cephalopoda > Sepiida > Sepiolidae > Sepiola > Sepiola atlantica. The sequence goes on along the minus strand of OY744519.1, from coordinate 9,125,391 downwards.
TATATATATATATATATATATATATATCAATGTATATATATCAATGTATATATATACATATATATATATATATATATATATATATATATATATATATATAACACATATATAACATATTAAGGTCAATAAACAGAGTGTACCAACATATTTGGATACATACATACATACATAAAGAGAAGGATATGAACATATTAATATAGATGCATACATACATACATATACACATACATATGAGAGAGAAAGATAGAGAGATATAAACATATTTAGATAGATAGATAGATAGATAGATAGATAGATAGATAGATAGATAGATAGATAGATACATACATACATACATACATATATACATACATACATACATACATGCATGGATGCATTCATACATACATACATACATACATACAGACATACATACATACATACATATATACATACATATATACATACATACGTAGAGAGGAAGATATGAACATATTAAGATAGATAGATAGATAGATAGATAGATAGATAGATAGATAGATAGATAGATAGATAGATAGATAGATAGATAGATAGATAGATAGATAGGGAAAGATGGAGAGAGATATATAAACATATTAAGGTAGATATATAGATTAGTGATACACTTAGAAGAATATGTAAATAGTGGAACTGTTGTTTTTTTCTAACTGATTTTTGTCTACTGTTTTGTAGAGAAGCAACAATTTCCCTTGGAGAATGGCGTAATTAAAATTGCTGTCAATCAGAAAGAGTCCAAGTCGGTTTTGATGACTGCAAACGACGAAAAGGTCAAAGGTGAGTTAAAGAAATTGACAAAATGGAAGCCGAGACGGACGAAAATATGAGAAAAGGAAACAAATCAGATACGTAGGCCAAAAAGACGAACGGATAATAAAAATTAATTGACAAAAAAGGGTGGAGTGACAGGAAGAGAAAAAACATGGTTTTGTATGAACGGAAAATCGATACAAAAATACAAGGTTAAGAAAAGGGAGGGGAGAGAGAAGTGCTGGAAGAAAGGGTGGGAGGAAAAGAGGAGGAGGAAAGGAATCTAGGGAAAGGAAAGAAGAAGAGGGAAGAAGGAGGAGGGGGAATGATAAAAGATGGATGTGAGGAAGAAAGCGGTCACGAGAAGATAGGGAAAGGAGGGAGGGAGATGAGCAAGTTGGAAGAAAGAGGGCGATGGGAATGTAAGGGTTAATGGTGGATGATGGGAAGAGGGAAAAGAGAAAAAACAAGGAAGGGGGAGCGGTAGGCAAGTTGGGAACGAAGAAAGAAATAGAAAAAAAAGTAAAAAAAGAAGGGGAAAGAAGGGGCTCGGAAAAGGAAGGAAAGAAAAGAAATGATGGAAGGAAGGAGAATGAGTGAATGATGGAGGAGGGATTTAAAAGGGGGTGCAAAAAGAAGACGTGACGAAACGGATGAGTATGGAAGGAAAGAAGGGAAAACAAAGGGGGCAGAAAGGGGGGTAGAAATGAAGGAAGGAAGGAAAAAGAAAAGAAAAAAGAGGGAAAGAAAAAAAGGAGGAATAAAGATAAAGAGGGGAAAAGTAAGAAGATTAGAAATAAAGAAAGTTAAATCCCATCCATTCGCTGTGGAGGTACCCAGATGCCGGAGGACTTTTTAGTCTAATAGCTTCTTTCCTCGAGCTGCCAACCTTTGTAACTCCCTCCCTGCTCTCTGTTTCTCTGACTCTACCGACATGCAGACATTTAAATGTAATATAGACAAATACCTCGCTGTGCAATTCCTCACTTAGGATGGCCCCTATAATGTATAGCCGCTAATCCACAGAAGACCTTCATGTCTCAGGTGAAATGTGCCTTGTCTGAGGTGAATTTAAGTTTAAAAAAAGGGGGCCAAACAAAGGAATGATAAGAAAGAAATCGATGAAAGAAGGAGAAGGAAAACAAAGAAGAATGAATGATAGGATGATAATAGACTAGCAGCGCTACGCGGCGTTATCCGGGAGAACGGATTATAAATACAAGAGTTTTAAAAAAAGTATGCGTTATATCTTCTATTTTGACTGGTTGCAACTAATTGAATATTATGAAAAAAAGAAAGAAAATAAAAAAGAAGCGAACAAAGTTAAGATGAAGAAAGGGGGAGTATGGAAAGAAGAGAGAGGAAGAAAACAGATGTAAGAGTAGAAGAAATAAAGATTAAAAGAGAAGATTGGGAGAAAAAGAGGGAAAAGGAAAAGAGGAATGCGGAAAAGGAGTGGAGCAATAGAAAGTTCGGAAGAGAGAACGAAAGGGGAAATAAAAGACGGAAGGGGAAAGGGGGCGGAAAGAAGGAAGGAAAAGTGAGAAAGGATGAAGAAGAGGGATGTAAGAAGAAAGCGAATAAGGAGAGATGGGGAAGGGGGTATGGAAAAGGATAGGGGAAAAGGGGAGCAAGGGAGGGTGGAGAAATGAAGGAATGAGAGAATAGAGGAAGGAAGAGGGAACAGAAAAGGATGGATGTAAAGGAGGAGGAAAGTGGTAGGAACGTTAGAAACAAGAAGAAGAAGAAGAAGAAGAAGAAGAAGAAGAAGAAGAAGAAGAAGAAGAAGAAGAAGAAGAAGAAGAGATCGAAAAAAAGAAGGACGGAACGAGAATGAGAGATATAAAGAGAGTGGGCTGAGTGATTTAAGAAAAGGGAAAAGTATGGAAAAAACAAGGGAGAAGAAAGAGGACATTAGAGAAGGAAGCGACTAAAAGGAGAGAGTAGAGAAAGGGAGACGGAAAAGAAAAGGAGGAATATGGAGAAGGAAGGGAGCAGTGTGAAGGTTAGGAAGGAAGAAAGGAAAAGAAGAAAAAAGGGGAGGAGGGGATCGAAGAAAAGATGAAAGGCAGAAAGCGTAGAGAAGAAGGGGGTTGATAAAAGAGGGGCGTAAGAAGGGAACGAACAAGGGAGAGATGGCGAAAATGGGGTGGGAGCAAAGAGGTGAAAGTAATGAAGCAAGAAAAGAATAGAGGGAAGAAAAAAGAAGGAAGGATGAAGGAAGGTACGGAGGAAGAACGGAAGAACGAAGAAATTATAGAATGGGGTGTAAAAAGGAAACTAACAAAGGAGAAATTGGGAAAGGGGAAGTATTGAAAGAAAAAAGGGGAGGAAAATGGTGTTAAGAAGATGAAGGAAGAAATGAATGAAGGAATGAATAGAAGGAATGTGTAAAAGAGGGAAGAAGAAGGAAAGGATCGAGGAAGGAAAAAATAAAATATAAAGAAACAATGAAAGAAAAGAGGGAAAGATAACAGAGAAAAGTATGAACGATACGAAAAACACAAATTAAATATTTGAAATTACTCAGGAATATATAATTGTTTCATTTGGCTAATTGACGATTGTCAAGAATAACCAATAGAAAAAAAAGTGCGCAAAAGAAAAACAAATAGTAAACTAATAACTTTTACTAAAGGCAATAAAAGTTACTTTTCTACCTAGCTGCCTATTTTTATGTTTTAAAGTATTTTAAAGCAGTTATTGTTTAAATTTCAATTAAAAAGTTCGTTCAAATACGTACGTTAGACTGTAGAACAAAGATGGCTGACAGTCGTTCGCCGACCTTTTAACGAAGTCTGATGTTGTTGTGTACTTTTCTCCTTTCAATTAGGTAGAAATGTTAATTTTAAGATCTTTAGAACAATTATTTGTTGACTGTTTGTTTTTCACTCCAAAAGACAGAAAAGCCTATGAGACAAACTTTGGTCGTGTATGCTTATGGAATGGAATTATAACGCGATCCGATTCGGACGAATTATTAAAATGCAATAAAAAAAACGCTTTAAAACACACAAATAAAATAGGCAGGTAGGTAGAAAAGTAACTTTATTGCCTTTGGTAATAGTTATTTGATTATTATTTGTGTTTTTTTTCACACATTTTTTTCTGTTGGTTATTCTTGACAAGTTTTGAAAGGGGAATTAATTGTTATGCTTATAAAAAAATCAAAATCTCAACATTGGAATATATCAAATAACACCATGAAAATCATCTTTTTTGTTGTTTTCTTCAAATTATCAACATGTGAAAAGAAAATTGTTTCTTTGTAGTTCTGTATATAAGGCTACAGTTAGATTACTTGCCGTTCGGAGGGCGGCAGTTTTTTTTTCTAGAATATTAAAATAAGAAAGATAAGAATGTGAATATTTGGGAAAGTAAAAACGATAAGAAAAAAAGAAAAAATAGGGAAAACGAAAAACAAAGAAAGTAAGAAGATAGAAAAGAGGGAAGAAAAGAAAACAATGAAAACAATAATGATCAAAAGAACGAAGGCAGCTAATATAATATACTAGCAGCGCTACTCAGCGTTACCCGGGAGCACGGATTATAGATAGAAGAGTTTTAAAAAGTATGCGTTATATCGTCAACTTTAACTGGTTCCAACTAATTCAATATTTAAAAAAAGAAAGAAAATTAAAGTAGATTGACGGTTTTATCTAGTTTCAGTGGTGTTTTTTTAAAAAATACCTGTAAGATTGAAAAAAGGGTACTTTTGCAGTTTACGGACAGTGCTGAAATAATCACGTTAGAGAGGGGCTTTCGTAACTATTCTGTATTTTCACCTAACAATTTAATAAAGAAAAGGTACCGTAAAAATTGAATTCAACTTGAAAATCAAATCTAAAACAATAGCCCGGTCCGTAAACTGCAGAAGTACCGTAAAAAGTAATGTTTTATCCCAAGCACAACGTTTTAGTTACGAAATCGCTGCCCTTGCTTCGCCTCCATTCCATCCTTTTCTTGGTTTTCCTTATTTCCGCACCCCTTTTCCTGGATCGTTCGTTTCTTTCCTACTGCTCTCTCTACTATCCCTCTTTCTTTCCTTCTTTTTTTCATTCCTCCCTTTCTTTCTTTCTTTCTTTCTTATCCTTCTTTAATTCCATTTTTTTTCTAATTTATTTACCTTCTTTGTTTATGAATATATATATATATAGTAGAGAATGGTAGTTTGCTTGAAGCATTGCTGGGTATAGTAGTAGTAAGTTTTTGAAAGGCTGTGGGCAATGCAAGTTCCGGGTAAGATGCAAGTTGTAAGGACCAAAAACGATAACAATAATAACCCGGACATCACACGAACAGCTAAAAACACTCTTGCTGTTATGTAAGATTTTAGAAAAAAAAGGAAAAATAAATAGTAAGTCATATTTCGTATTCGATTTATTGTTTTTGTTTTTGTTCCTTACAACTTGCATCTTATCCGGAACTTGCATTGCCCACAGCCTTTCAAAAACTTACTACTAATATATATATATATATATATATATATATATATATATATATATATATATATATATATATATACGAAACGTATACGTACATAGATTATAAACAAAAACAACAAATATTTTATATTTGTCGCTCCTCGTAAAAGAAGTAGAGCCCTCTTAATGGTAGTATAAACACAGCATGACGTCACTTGCTTTATAATACATCATTCCTTCTTTAATAGTAGTAGAATGCCTGGATATCATGCCGCTTTAGTTGTTTAAATTATCATTGTTTATCGGCTATTCAACTGGTGGGCGCGCGGTTTAAGGCGTTGGATGCAAGTTGAAAAATACTTGTTATCCAGGGTTTCGAATCGTACGACCGGTAGTGAATAGTCATATCTCTATGCTGATGAGTCCTGATTGAAAAGGGACGAAACGTATACGTACATAGATTATAAACAAAAACAACAAATATTTTATATATATATATATATATATATATCATTCTTCAATTTTTATTAATTTATTCCATTTCCCCTTCTTTCATGTTTTTATATGTTTCCTCCCGTCATTGTCCTTACTTTCTCCCTTGTCTTTCCTTCTACAATACCTTCCTCCACTTATTCCTTCTCACCCTTCATCCATTAGGAAATTTTTTACTCCCTCACTTTTTTCAAGGGGAATAATTCCACCACTAACAAAAACGAAAGTGTTAATTGAGTTATCTCCCTTATTCAAAAAATATAATTATAATTCAAGGCAATTTGAAATTCGAACCCAATCGTGCAATAATTTCATTCAGGTCAAAAATAAAGAATCTATTCAAATTTAAAGTTCCTCCTTTATCCCTCGGTGATTTCTTGGCCACCCTGTATAAGAAGACTTGCCCCGCAGTCTATAGTAATAAAACGAACTCTAAAACAGAAGATTGTTATTTGTCGTCTTCTTCTTTTTATTTTCTTTTATTTATTTATCTTCTTTCATTTCTTCCTCTTCTATTTCTTCTTCTTTTTTTCTTTTTTCTTCTTCGTTAATTTTTTCCTTTTCTATTTCTTCTATTTCCTCTATTTGTTCTTTATTTCTTCTTCTTCTATTTCAATTTCTTATTCTATTTTTTTCAATTTCTTCTTCTTCTTTTTCAATTTCTTCTTCTTCTTTTAGTTCTTTTATTTCTTCTTTTTTTATTTATTTTTCTATTTCAATTTCTTCTTCCTCCTCTTTCTTTTCTTTTTTTCCTATTTGTTGTTGTTCTTCTTCTGGTTTTCTTTTTTTTTTTTCTATTTTTGATTTATTTCTTCTTCTTTTACTTCTCCTTATTCTATTTCATTTTCTTTCTCTTTTCATTCTTCTTTTATTTCTTTTCCTGCTTTCTCTTCTTCTTCTTCTTCTTTTTCTATTTCTTCTTCTATTTCTATGTCTTCTTCTTCTGATTATTATTATTCTATTCTTCTTTTTGTTCAATTTCTTCTTCTATTACTTTTTTATTTCTCCTTTTTCTATTTCACTTTTTATCTTTTTCTATTTCTTCTTCTATTTCTTTTTCTTCTATTTCTTCTTCTTCTATTTCTCATTTTCCTTCTTCTTCTATTACTTTTTTCTTCTTCTTCCATTTCTTCTTCTTCTATTACTTTTTCTTCTTCCATTTCTTCTTCTTCTTCTATTACTTCTTTCTTCTTCTTCCATTTCTTTTTCTTCTTCTATTACTTTTTTTTCTTCTTCCATTTCTTCTTCTATTTCTTTTCCTTCTTATTCGTCTATTTCTCTTGCGTCTTCTTTTATTTCATTTCCTTTCTTCTTTTTTTCTTCTTTTATTTCTTCTTCTCTTTCACTTTTTTCTTCTCATTCTTAATAATGTTGTTCGTTATTACGAAAATTATGACAGCACAAAATAACAAATCTTTCAGGTGGTAGGGTATTGTTTTTTTCATAAGGGACCTGGGAGGGATTTCACGAAACTTACCGCACTCTGTCACGGTTCAAAATTAATGGGGAATATCTGATCAGCTTATTCGACACGTAATACAAGCGACTTCCTCTTTGTGCTGTCATATCCTGTTACGTCGTCTTAATTGTAAACTTCAAAATTTTAATTGAATTTTCCACATTAACCATAACTTAAACATTTCCGATTTTATCCTAATTTGTAAACATCGGCATGTAAATATTGCTACATTCCTAAGAATCATCCAAAAAATTACAGGAAGTTAAAAAAGAAAGATGATTTGTTCTCATAGTTTGAACCAATAAAATGTTTTGATTATCGGGAAAATGTAGTCAGATTTAATGGCAGACATGAATGTTACAATAATTGGGGCCTTGAAACGATGGAAGCCATGTTTGGTCATGCGTGAAACTTGAATAAAACCCGAGATTTTATGGTATCCGCCTGAAGGTATTAACGTATTTATGTTGCATGACGAACTCGCATTCATATCATAGTGTTACACCAAGCGTTCATTACGAATTTTGATGACATGTGTGTTATGAAAGCATTGATTGATTTGTGACGCCTGCTTGCGTTCTAATGACAATTCTTTACAAAATGTAATTTTGTTCTCCCTATTATTCTATGTGTAGAAATCAGTTACAAAAGTAGTTACGAGTAGCAGGGCTTCCCGGCGTCGCATGGATTCCTTATTTCCCTAAATTACGTAACTTGCAGCAAAGAATAAATAAATGTAAAACTAAATAATCTGCTGAATATTTTTATTTCAAGTGTTAATTTAATTCTGAGACAAAATCGGAGTAGAAAATACTAATTCCCCAGGTGAGGTTCGAACGTACAACTTCTTACTGCAAATACGGCGCATTAACTGATTCCGAAACCGAGACAAGTAGGAAATGACGACACCATTAACTACATAAACAAACACAGGCGACTACTCTTGTTTTTCATCCTTCCATCTTCATCTCTTAATTTTTTTCCTCCCCTTTTCTCCGTCTCTCGTTTTCTTCTCTTCTCTCTTTACTCCCTCCTCTTTCCAATCGAATGTTAGCAACCCACTTATCGAAAATGAAAGTGACAGAAAAATAATAGCCAATGAAAACGCTTGAAATTATTTACTAACGGTGAATATCAAAAAAGTGTATGTAGTTAGTATTTTCCATGGTGTTATGTGTAACAGTATGGGATTTCGAAGTGTGTGGTAAAAGTTCCTCTCCTTTATGACTAATCTCCTATATAAAGGGCACTTGTCTGTATGTCTGTTTGTTTGTCTGTCTGTCTGTTTGTATGTCCAGATACTCCTCCGAGAGGACCCAACAAACAGTCACACGGTTGACATCGTTATAACCGGCCAGCCCCGGGACGTATAATATCTCAGAACCGGAAAAAAAAATGGACTCTTCGAGGGTCGACTGAGCACTTTTCTCCAATGGGGGGGTGCCTTTTTCCTCGATTTTCAACGTTGTTTAGTACTAATTTGAGAAAAAAACAAAGAATTTGAGAAATAATGCACCGTCATGATTTTAACAGGAAATGACGTCAGAGGAAATCCCTAACGGCTCTTTTTTGAACATGAGTTTATAGTGAAGCAAGTGTTGCTTAATCACAAACGGCACTTTTTTTGAACACGAGTCCATAGTCAAGCATGGGTTGCTTACTTACTAACGGCACTTTTTTGAACATGAGTCCATAGTGATGCAAGGGTTGCTTAACTCCTAACGGCACTTTTTGATACATGCGTTTATAGTGACGCAAGTGTTGTTTAATCAATAACGGCACTTTTTTTAACATGAGTTCATAGTGAAGCAAGGGTTGCTTAATCATTTTTTCTGTTGACATGATAACATCCTCCTAGGTATTACCTCCTCCTTTTTGAGAGGTGTGAAGTTAGTGTAGTATCAGTAAAATTAAAGTAATAAATAATTATGCTCCCCCACTGTTTTCACTAATATTTGTATGCTCCCCCATTGTTTTCACTAATATTTCTATACATATTGTATACATATTGAAAACTTGGGGTGGGTGTGGGGGGGGGGTCGGCATTCGCCGGTGTGAGCGCCTCAGGAAAAATTTGGGGAAAAGGGAGGGGGTATCGGCATTCGGCGGTGGGGCGCGTCAGGCCAAATCTGGGGAGGGTGAGTGTCGGCATTCGGCGGTGGGGCGCCTCAGGCGAAATTCGGGGAGGAGTGTCGGCATTCGCCAGTATGAGCGCCTCAGGCCGAATTTGGGGGAGTGTCGGCATTCGCCGGTGTGAGCGACTCAGGCCGAATTTGGTGGAGTGTCGGCATTCGCCGGTGGTGCGCCTCAGGCCAAATTTGGAGATGGGGGATTGTCGGCATAATGCAAACTCACGATTTTAGCAGGAAATGACGTCAGAGGAAATCCCTAACGGTTTTTTTTTGAACATGAGTTTATAGTGAAGCACGGGTTGCCTTATCCCAACGAAACACAAGTTTTTATTGAAGCAACTGTTGCTTAATCCCTAACGGCATTTTTTTGAACATGAGTCCATAGTGAAGCAAGGGTTGCTTAATTCCTAACGGCACTTTTTTGAACATGAATCCACAGTGAAGCCAGGGTTGCTTAATCAATAACGGCACTTTTTTGAACACGAGTTTGTAGTGAAGCCAGGGTTGCTTAATCCTAACTGCATTTCTTCTGTTGACATGATACCATCCTCCCAGGTATAACCTCCTTCTTTTTGAGAGGTGTGAAGTTAGTGTAGTATCAGTAAAATTAAAGTAATAAATAATTATGCTCCACCATTGTTTTCACTAATATTTGTATACATATTAAATAACGTCTCAATAAGTAAAGTAAGAAGAGATATAATTATGCTCCACCATTGTTTTCACTAATATTTGTATACATATGATATAACGTCTAAATAAGTAAAGTAAGAAGAAAAATAATTATGCTCCACCACTGTTTTCACTAAAATGTGTATACATATTAAATAACGTCTCAATATGTAAAGTAAGAAGAAATATAATTATGCTCCGCCATTGTTTTCACTAATATTTGAATACATGTTAAATAACGTCTCAATAAGTAAAGTAAAAATAGAAATAATTATGCTCCGCCACTGTTTTCACTAATATTTGTATACATATTAAATAACGTCTCAATAAGTAAAGAAAGAAGAAAAATAATTATGCTCCACCATTGTTTTCACTTATATTTTTATACATGTTAAATAACGTCTCAATAAGTAAAGTAAAAAGAGAAATAATTATGCTCCACCATTGTTTTCACTAATATTTGTATACATGTTAAATAACATTTTGTTGTTTTGAACTCAAAATATGTCTTTTTAGGGGTCAGGCCAAATTTTTTTCTTTTTTTTTGGTTTTGAACTCAAAATATTCCTCATGGTTGGGGGAGAGTGAAAAATTAGGGGGCTGGAGAGATTGAGAGGTCGGGAAAAATTTTAGGGGTCACGCCGAACTTTTTAGGGGTCACGCAAAAATTGTTTTTTTTTTGTTTTGAACTCAAAATATTTCTCATGGTTGGGGGAGAGTGAAAAATTAGGGGGCTAGAGAGATTTAGGGGTCGGGGAAAATTTTAGGGGTCAGGACGAACTTTTTAGGGGTCAGGCCAAATTTTTTTTTTTTTTTTTGTTTTGAAGTCAAAATATTTCTCATGGTTGGGGGAGAGTGAAAAATTAGGGGGCTGGAGAGATTTAGGGGTCGGGGACAATTTTAGGGGTCAGGACGAACTTTTTAGGGGTCATGCCAAATTTTTTTGTTTTTTTTTGTTTTTTTTTGTTTTGAAGTCAAAATATTTCTAAGGGTTGGGGGAGAGTGAAAAATTAGGGGGCTGGAGAGATTTAGGGGTCGGGGAAAATTTTAGGGGTCAGGCGGAACTTTTTAGGGGTCAGGCCAAATTTTTTTGTTTTTTTTTGTTTTGAAGTCAAAATATTTCTCATGGTTGGAGGAGAGTGAAAAATTAGGGGGCTGGAGAGATTTAGGGGTCGGGGAAAATTTTAGGGGTCAGGACGAACTTTTTAGGGGTCAGGCCAAATTTTTTGTTTTTTTTTGTTTTGAAGTCAAAATATTTCTCATAGTAGGGGGAGAGTGAAAAATTAGGAGGCTAGAGAGATTTAGGGGTCGGGGAAAATTTTAGGGGTCAGGACGAACTTTTTAGGGGTCAGGCCAAATTTGTTTGTTTTTTTTTTTGTTTTGAAGTCAAAATATTTCTCATGGTTGGGGGAGAGTGAAAAATTAGGGGGTTGGAGAGATTTAGGGGTCGGGGAAAATTTTAGGGGTCAGGACGAACTTTTTAGGGGTCAGGCCAAATTTTTTTGTTTTTTTTTTGTTTTGAAGTCAAAATATATCTCATGGTTGGGGGAGAGTGAAAAATTAGGGGGCTGGAGAGATTTAGGGGTCGGGGAAAATTTTAGGGGTCAGGACGAACTTTTTAGGGGTCAGGCCAAATTTTTGTGTTTTTTTTTGTTTTGAAGTCAAAATATTTCTCATGGTTGGGGGAGAGTGAAAAATTAGGGGGCTAGAGAGATTTAGGGGTCGGGGAAAATTTTAGGGGTCAGGACGAACTTTTTAGGGGTCAGGCAAAATTTTTTTCTTTTTTTTGGTTTTGAACTCAAAATATTTCTCAGGGTTGGGGGAGAGTGAACAATTAGGGGGCTGGAGAGATTTAGGGGTCGGGGAAAATTTTAGGGGTCAGGACGAACTTTTTAGGGGTCAGGCCAAATTTTTTTGTTTTTTTTTGTTTTGAAGTCAAAATATTTCCTATGGTTGGGGGAGAGTGAAAAATTAGGGGGCTGGAGAGATTCAGGGGTCGGGGAAAATTTTAGGGGTCAGGCGGAACTTTTTAGGGGTCAGGCCAAATTTTTGTGTTTTTTTTTGTTTTGAAGTCAAAATATTTCTCATGGTTGGGGGAGAGTGAAACATTAGGGGCTGGAGAGATTTAGGGGTCGGGGAAAATTTTAGGGGTCAGGACGAACTTTTTAGGGGTCAGGCCAAATTTTTTTGTTTTTTTTTTGTTTTGAAGTCAAAATATTTCTCATGGTTGGGGGAGAGTGAAAAATTAGGGGGCTGGAGAGATTTAGGGGTCGGGGAAAATTTTAGGGGTCAGGACGAACTTTTTAGGGGTCAGGCCAAATTTTTTTGTTTTTTTTTGTTTTGAAGTCAAAATATTTCTCATGGTTGGGGGAGAGTGAAAAATTAGGGGGCTAGAGAGATTTAGGGGTCGGGGAAAATTTTAGGGGTCAGGACGAACTTTTTAGGGGTCAGGCAAAATTTTTTTCTTTTTTTTGGTTTTGAACTCAAAATATTTCTCAGGGTTGGGGGAGAGTGAACAATTAGGGGGCTGGAGAGATTTAGGGGTCGGGGAAAATTTTAGGGGTCAGGACGAACTTTTTAGGGGTCAGGCCAAATTTTTTTGTTTTTTTTTTGTTTTGAAGTCAAAATATTTCTCATGGTTGGAGGAGAGTGAAAAATTAGGGGGCTGGTGAGATTTAGGGGTCGGGGAAAATTTTAGGGGTCAGGACGAACTTTTTAGGGGTCAGGCCAAATTTTTTTGTTTTTTTTTTGTTTTGAAGTCAAAATATATCTCATGGTTGGGGGAGAGTGAAAAATTAGGGGGCTGGAGAGATTTAGGGGTCGAAAAAAATTTTAGGGGTCAGGACCAACTTTTTTGAGAAGTGTAGATGTAGAATATTATCGGTTCAGTTGTCATGATGTGCTCATCCCATGCATTACCTCCTCCTTTTTTGAGACGTGTAGAGGTAGGGTCGATTCGGTTCCGTTGTCATGATGCACTCATCCCATGCATTACATGGGGGAGGGGGGCGGTATCGGCATTCGGCGGTGGAAGGGAAAAAACGGCATTTGGCGGTGGGGCGCCTCAGGCCAAATCTGGGGAGGAGGAGTGTCGGCATTCGGCGGTGGGGCGCCTCAGGTCAAATGTCAGCAGTCGGTGGGGCACCTCAGGCCGAATTTAGGGAGGAGGAATGTCGGCAGTCGGCGGTATGAGCGCCTCAGGCGAAATTATGCCGAATTTGGGGGAGGGGGGAGTTCCGGCATTCACCGGTGTGAGCGCCACAGGCGAAATTTGGGGGAGGGGCGGGGTATCGGCAGTGTGGCGCCTCAGGCGAAATTGGGGGCGAGGGGGAGTGTCGGCATTCGGTGCGCCTCAGGCCGAATCTGGGGAGGAGGAGTGTCGGCATTCGCCGGTTTTAGCGCCTCAGGCGAAATTTGGGGAGGAGGAGTTTCGGCATTCGCCGGTGTGGCGCCTCAGGCCAAATTAGGGGAGGAGTGTCGGCATTCGCCAGTATGAGCGCCTTAGGCCGAATTGGGGGGGGGGAAGTTCCTGCATTCGTCGATGTGAGCGCCTATGGCGAAATTCCCGACAGTGGGCGACTATCCGGCCGTACTTTAGGGGAGAGGAAGTGAACAAAAGGAAAAGGGATTCAAAAATAAAATGATAATCTGATTTTTGATTCGAGAGTGTAAGATCGACACCTATCGGATAGGACTAGATAATACACTTTATCTCAAGGCAAAAATGCCGAGAACAGATACTACACTTTGATCTTAGCCAAAAGGCCAACAAATTCAAATTTTGACGTTATTTACTGGGGTATTTATAACCAATCTACACCTGAACAGCGGTCTATCCACTAGACACTGTTTAAATTACATTATTAAATTAACAAGTAATAATAACTAGGATTTTCTTTCAACAAACATTGTATACTACTATTTAACAAATTCTTATATAAGTTTGGAATATCAACAATGAATTTTACACTCCCCTAGGCCGTTTTTCTCTAATTCAACATAGCTTTCATACGCCATTACCGAAAATGACATTAATTCACTTCTTTTGGCTAACATCAAAGTGTAGTATCTGTTTCGATGGATACTGCACCCCATAGACTGGTATCGTCTTGGCCTTCGGGGCTTCATTCCGTCGGTCTATGGGTTTGTCCTGTGCAGTTCTAGGAGGTCAAATTCGATAGTAAATTCGAAATAATCTAATGTATTTATGTACTAATCCGATAAAAATGCAGAGTCACTGTAAACATCCCATAATCCCTTGCCGGATGTACCCGGTCTTGTCCTAAATTGTGTCCGGTTGTATCAGATCATCCAATAACTTCTGTCCGGATGCATCAATAACAACATAGTAATCCTACGTTAAGAGTGTGTAGTGAAACAAGGGTTGCTCAATCACATCCGCTACTGTCCCTTGCCGGATGTACCCGGTCTTGCTCTAAATTGTGTCCGGTTATATCATGACGTCAGAGAGTGACAGATAATTTGAAAAATAATGCCAAGTGGCGGGAAGAAATTCACTCACACTACAACCTTTTAATAGACGCTAATATTCCTCCCCCTCCCTTCCGTTATCATGATAGGCATTACCTCCTCCTTTCATGTCAAATTGGGGGGGGGTGACGGCATTCGCCGGTGTGAGTCCCTCAGGCCAAATTTGGGGAGGGGGGGTGTCGGCATTCGCCGGCGCTCACACCTTTTTGAGAGGGTGGAGACAGTGTAGTATCTGTTGCGAGGAGAGAGTGTCAGCATTCGCCGGTGTGAGCGCATCAGGCCAAATCTTTTCTTGGGGGGGGGGGGGGTATTAAGCAAATCTATAATAAAGACCAATGTGCATTTATTTGTATCTATAATAAAGGCCAATTTGCATTTATTTGTATCTTCTATTATATAAAGGCCAGTTGTCTGTATGTCTGTCTGTTTGTCTGTTTGTATGTCCAGATACTCCTCCGAGAGTACCCAACAAACAGTCACACGGTTGACGTCATTATGACCGGCCAGCCCCGGGACGTATACTATCTCAGAACCGGAAAAAAAATGGACTCTTCGAGGGTCGACTGCCTTTTTCCTCGATTTTCAACGTTGTTTAGTACTAATTTGAGAAAAAAACAATGACATCATGTAGAATTTGAGAAATAATGCACCGTCATGCTTTTAACAGGAAATGACGTCAGAGGAAAAGAGTGTAGGGAAGAAAATCCCTCACACTAAAACTCTTCTTTCCCTCTCACTCCCACCCCTTCTACCTTCCTTTCCTCCCCTACGCCCGTTCTGTTGTTATGATACCACCCTCCTAGGCATTACCTCCTCCTTTTTGAGAGTTGTAGAGATAGAGCGGCGGTGTGACTGATTCAGGTCAAATTAGGGGGGGAGAGTGTCGGCATTCGCCGGTGAAGCGCCTCATGCCAAATTTGGAGATGGGGGATTGTCGGCATAATGCAAAGTCACGATTTTAACAGGAAATGACGTCAAAGTGGATCCCTAACGGAACTTTTTTGAACACGAGTTTATAGTGAAGCAAGGGTTGCTTAATCCTAACCGCATTTCTTCTGTTGACATGATACCATCCTCCCAGGTATTACCTCCTTCTTTTTGAGAGGTGTGAAGTTAGTGTAATAAATAATTATGCTCCACCATTGTTTTCACTAATATTTGTATACATATTAAATAACGTTTCAAGAAGTAAAGTAAAAAGAGAAATAATTATGCTCCACCATTGTTGTCACTAATATTTGTATACATATTAAATAACGTCTCAAGAAGTAAGGTAAGAAGAGAAATTATTATGCTCCTCCATTGTTTTCACTTATATTTGTATACATATTAAATAACGTCTCAATAAGTAAAGTAAGAAGAGATATAATTATGCTCCACCATTGTTTTCACAAATATTTGTATACATATTAAATAACGTTTCAATCAGTAAATTTAAAGGAAGAAAAAATTATGCTCCGCCATTGTTTTCACTAATATTTGTATACATATTAAAAAACGTCTCAATAAATAAACTAAAAATAGAAATAATTATGCTCCGCCACTGTTTTCACTAATATTTGTATACATATTAAATAACGTCTCAATAAGTAAAGTAAGAAGAGAAATAATTATGCTCCACCATTGTTTTCACTAATATTTGTATACATATTAAATAACGTTTCAATAAGTACAGTAAGAAGAGAAATAATTATGCTCCGCCATTGTTTTCACAAATATTTGTATACATATTAAATAACGTTTCAATCAGTAAATTTAAAGGAAGAAAAAATTATGCTCCGCCATTGTTTTCACTAATATTTGTATACATATTAAAAAACGTCTCAATAAATAAACTAAAAATAGAAATAATTATGCTCCGCCACTGTTTTCACTAATATTTGTATACATATTAAATAACGTCTCAATAAGTAAAGTAAGAAGAGAAATAATTATGCTCCACCATTGTTTTCACTAATATTTGTATACATATTAAATAACGTTTCAATAAGTACAGTAAGAAGAGAAATAATTATGCTCCGCCATTGTTTTCACTAATATTTGTATACATATTAAAAAACATCTCAATAAATAAAGTAAGAATAGAAATAATTATGCTCCGCCACTGTTTTCACTAATATTTGTATACATGTTAAATAACATTTTTTTTTGAACTCAAAATATTTCGCTGGAGACATTGAGGGGTCGGAGAAAATTTTAGGGGTCAATCCGAACTTTTTAGGGGTCAGGCAAAATTTGTTCTTTTTTATTTTGTTTTTAACTCAAAATATTTCTCAGGGTTATGTGAGAGTGAAAAATTAGTTGGGATGAGGGGCTGGAGAGATTTAGGGGTCAGGCCGCACTTTTTAGTGGTCACGCCAATTTTTTGTTTTGAAGTCAAAATATTTCTCATGGTTGAGGGAGAGTGAAAAATTAGGGGGCTGGAGAGATTTAGGGGTCGGGGAAAATTTTAGGGGTCAGGACGAACTTTTTAGGGGTCAGGCCTAATTTTTTTGTTTTTTTTTGTTTTGAAGTCAAAATATTTCTCAGGGTTAGGGGGGAGTGAAAAATTAGGGGGCTGGAGAGATTTAGGGGTCGGGGAAAATTTTAGGGGTCAGGACGAACTTTTTAGGGGTCAGACCAAATTTTTTTGTTTTTTTTTTTGTTTTGAAGTCAAAATATTTCTCAGGGTTGGAGGAGAGTGAAAAATTAGGGGGCTGGAGAGATTTAGGGGTCGGGGAAAATTTTAGGGGTCAGGACGAACTTTTTAGCGGTCAGGCCAAATTTTTTTGTTTTTTTTTGTTTTGAAGTCAAAATATATCTCATGGTTGGGGGAGAGTGAAAAATTAGGGGGCTGGAGAAATTTAGGGGTCGGGGAAAATTTTAGGGGTCAGGACGAACTTTTTAGGGGTCAGGCCAAATTTTTTTCTTTTCTTTTTGTTTTTTTTTGTTTTGAAATCAAAATATTTCTCAGGGTTGGGGGAGAGTGAAAAATTAGGGGGCTGGAGAGATTTAGGGGTCGGGGAAAATTTTAGGGGTCAGGACGAACTTTTTAGGGGTCAGGCCAAATTTTTTTGTTTTTTTTTGTTATGAAGTCAAAATATATCTCATGGTTGGGGGAGAGTGAAAAATTAGGGGGCTGGAGAGATTTAGGGGTCGGGGAAAATTTAAGGGGTCAGGACGAACTTTTTAGGGGTCAGGCCAAATTTTTTTGTTTTTTTTTTGTTTTTTTTTGTTTTGAAGTCAAAATATTTTTCATGGTTGGAGGAGAGTGAAAAATTAGGGGGCTGGAGAGATTTAGGGGTCGGGGAAAATTTTAGGGGTCAGGACAAACTTTTTAGGGTTCAGGCCAAATCTTTTTCTTTTTTTTTGGTTTTGAACTCAAAATATTTCTCAGGGTTGAGGGAGAGTGAACAATTAGGGGGCTGGAGAGATTTAGGGGTCGGGGAAAATTTTAGGAGTCAGGCGGAACTTTTTAGGGGTCAGGCCAAATTTTTTTGTTTATTTTTGTTTTGAAGTCAAAATATTTCTCATGGTTGGGGGAGAGTGAAAAATTAGGGGGTTGGAGACATTTAGGGTCGGGAAAATTTTAGGGGTCAGGCGGAACTTTTTAGGGGTCAGGCCAAAATTTTTGTTTTTTTTTTGTTTTGAAGTCAAAATATTTCTCATGGTTGGGGGAGAGTGAAAAATTAGAGGCTGGAGAGATTTAGGGGACGGGGAAAATGTTAGGGGTCAGGCAAAATTTTTTAGGGTCTGCCCAAATTTAAGGGGGGCCATATGTCTGTATTTAGCTTCTACACCGGGGCGGCGATAGGTACTTATTTAGCATTCAGCAGTGGTGATAGGTACTTATATAGCATGTGCACATGGGCGGTAATAAGTATGTATATAGTATGCACACCGGGGCAGTGATAGGTATGTATTTAGCATGCGCACTGAGGAAGCAATCGGTTCATATATAGCACGCGCACCGGGGCGGCGATAGGTACGTATATAGCACGCGCACAGGGGTGGCGAAAGGTACATATTTAAAATTCACACCGGGCGGCGAAAGGTACATATTTAAAATTCACACCGGGGCGGCGATAGGTACGTATTTAGCATTCACACCGGGCCGGCGATAGGTATGTATTTAGCATTCACACCGGGGCAGCGATAGGTATGTATTTAGCATTCGCACCGGGGCAGTGATATGTACGTATTTAGCTTCCGCACCGGGGCGGCGATAGGTACGTATTTAGAATTCACACCGGGGCGGCAATAGGTACGTATTTTGAATTCACACCAGGGCGGCGATAGGTATGTATTTAGCATTCGCACCGGGGCGGCGATATGTACGTATTTAGCTTCCACACCAGGGCGGCGATAGGTACGTATTCAGAATTCAGAGGTGGCGATAGCTACGTATATAGCATGTACACACGGGCAGCAATAAGTACGTACATAGCATGCGCTCTGCGGCGGTGATCAGTACATATATTGCATGCGTACCGGGGCAGCGAAAGGTATGTATTTCGCATTCGCACCGTAGTGGTGATAGGTACGTATTTAGCATTCGCACTGGGGCGGCTATAGGTACGTATTTAGCATTCGCACCAGGGCGGCTATAGGTACGTATTTAGCATTCGCACTGGGCCGGCGATAGGTACGTATTTAGCATTCACACCAAAGCGGCAATATGTACATATTAATTATTCGCACTAGGGCAGTGATAGGTACTTATGTAGCATGCACACCGGAGCGCAATTGGTATGTCTTTAGTATTCGCACTAGGGCAGCAATAGGTACTTATGTAGCATGCACACCGGGGCGCAATAGGTATGTATTTAGCATTCACACCGGGGCAACGATAGGTACTATTTAGCATTCGCAACGGGGCGGCGATAGGTACTTAAATAGTATCTGCACCGGGGCGGCGATAGGTACGTATATAGTATGTGCACTGGGGCGGCGATAGGTACGTATATAGTATGCGCACCAGGGTGATGATAGATACGTATATAGTATGAACAGCGGGGTGGAGATAAGTACCTATATAGAAGGCGCAGATAGAGGTGTTACTTTTTATAGAAATATGTCATAGTATTACCCTGGGCAATAGGAGAAATGGTGGGGAAGAAACAGCTTTTGCAAAAGGCAAAATTAGAAAGTAGCGGCGAAATGGGGCGACCAGGAAAGAGAAAGGTAGCAGATAAAGAGACGGCTATAGAGAGAGGGGGCGGACATAGAAGTTTGAATATAAAGATGTTACACACACGATCTTTCTTCAAATATATGTTTTTATGACCCCGAGCAACGCCGGGTAGCCCCGCTAGTCTCTTATATAAAGGGCAGTTGTCTGTTTGTATGTTTGTTTGTTTGTTTGTTTGTTTGTATGTCCAGTATCTCCTCAAAAACTACCCGACGACATGTCAAAAAGTTGACATCTACAGGACCGCACAAATCCCGGATGTAAAATATCTAAAAACCGCGAAAATCGATTCACTCGCTGACAGTCAACCGGACCACTTTCCGACAAAAGGTAGCAGTTTTTTTCGTAATTTTCACGAAATTTCAACGTTAATATGTAGTAAATTCGAAATAATCTAATGTATTTATGTACTAATCCGATAAAAATGCAGAGTCATTCTAAACATCCCATAATCCCTTGCCGGATGTACCCGGTCTTGCCCTAAATTGTGTCCGGTTGTATCAGATCATCCAATAACTTCTGTCCGGTTGCATCAATAACAACATAGGAATCCTACGTTAAGAGTGTGTAGTGAAACAAGGGTTGCTCAATCACATCCGCACCTGTCCCATAATCCTTTGCCGGATGTACCCGGTCTTGCTCTAAATTGTGTCCGGTTATATCAGGTCATCATGACGTCAGAGAGTGGCAGATAATTTGAAAAATAATGCAAAGTGGCGGGAATAAATTCACTCACACTACAACCTTTTAATAGACGCTAATATTCCTCTCACTCCCTTCCGTTATCATGATAGGCATTACCTCCTCCTTTAATGCCAAATGGGGGGGGGGGTGACGGCATTCGCCGGTGTGAGCGCCTCAGGCCAAACTTTTTCTTTGGGGGGGGGGTATTAAGCAAATCTATAATAAAGACCAATGTGCATTTATTTGTATCTATAATAAAGACCAATGTGCATTTATTTGTATCTATAATAAAGGCCAATGTGCATTTATTTGCATCTATAATAAAGACCAATGTGCATTTATTTGTATCTATAATAAAGACCAATGTGCATTTATTTGCATTTATTTGCATCTATAATAAAGGCCAATGTGCATTTATTTGTATCTATAATAAAGACCAATGTGCATTTATTTGCATCTATAATAAAGACCAATGTGCATTTATTTGTATCTATAATAAAGACCAATGTGCATTTATTTGCATCTATAATAAAGGCCAATGTGCATTTATTTGTATCTATAATAAAGAGATTATTTTTAGGGGTCATGCCAAATTTTTTAGGGGTCCGGTCAAATTTTTTTTCTTCTTTTTTTGAACTTAAAATAATTCTCAGGGTTGTGGGACAATGAAAAAAAAAATTGGGGGGGGGGGCTGGAGAGATTAGGGGGTAGGGGAAAATTTTAGGGGTCAGGCCAAATTTTTTAGGGGTCCGGCCAAATTTTTTTTTTTTTTTTTTTTCGAAGTCAAAATATATCTCATGGTTGGGGGAGAGTGAAAAATTAGGGGGCTGGAGAGATTAAGGGGTCGGGGAAAATTTTAGGGGTCAGGACGAACTTTTTAGGGGTCAAGCCAAATTTTGTTGTTTTTTTTTGTTTTGAAGTCAAAATATATCTAATGGTTGTAAGAGAGTGAAAAATTAGGGGGCTAGAGAGATTTAGGGGTCGGGGAAAATTTTAGGGGTCAAGACGAACTTTTTAGGGGTCAGGCCAAATTTTTTTGTTTTTTTTGGGTTTTTTTGTTTTGAAGTCAAAATATATCTCATAGTTGGGGGAGAGTGAAAAATTAGGGGGCTGGAGAGATTTAGGGGTCGAGGAAAATTTTAGGGGTCAGGACGAACTTTTTAGGGGTCAGGCCAATTTTTTTTTTTTGTTTTTTTTTGTTTTGAAGTCAAAATATTTCTAATGGTGGGAGGAGAGTGAAAAATTAGGGGGCTGGAGAGATTTAGGGGTCGGGGACAATTTTAGGGGTCAGGACGAACTTTTTAGGGGTCAGGCCAAATTTTTTTTTTTTTTTGTTTTTTTTTTGTTTTGAAGTCAAAATATTTCTCAGGGTTGGGGGAGAGTGAAAAATTAAGGGGCTGGAGAGATTTAGGGGTCGGGGAAAATTTTAGGGGTCAGGACGAACTTTTTAAGGGTCAGGCCAAATTTTTTTGTTTTTTTTTGTTTTGAAGTCAAAATATTTCTCAGGTTTGGGGGAGAGTGAAAAATAAGGGGTCTGGAGAGATTTAGGGGTCGGGGAAAATTTTAGGGGTCAGGACGAACTTTTTAGGGGTCAGGCCAAATTTTTTTGTTTTTTTTTTTGTTTTGAAGTCAAATTATTTCTCATGGTTGAAGGAGAGTGAAAAATTAGGGGGCTGGAGAGATTTAGGGGTCGGGGACAATTTTAGGGGTCAGGACGAACTTTTTAGGGGTCAGGCCAAATTTTTTTTTTTGTTTTTGTTTTTTTTTGTTTTGAAGTCAAAATATTTCTCAGGGTTGGGGGAGAGTGAAAAATTAGGGGGCTGGAGAGATTTAGGGGTCGGGGAAAATTTTAGGGGTCAGGACGAACTTTTTAGGGGTCCGGCCAAATTTTTTGTTTTTTTTTGTTTTTTTTTATTTTGAAGTCAAAATATTTCTCAGGGTTGGGGGAGAGTGAAAAATTAAGGGGCTGGAGAGATTTAGGGGTCGGGGAAAATTTTAGGGGTCAGGACGAACTTTTTAGGGGTCAGGCCAAATTTTTTTGTTTTTTTTTGTTTTGAAGTCAAATTATTTCTCATGGTTGGAGGAGAGTGAAAAATTAGGGGGCTGGAGAGATTTAGGGGTCGGGGACAATTTTAGGGGTCAGGACGAACTTTTTAGGGGTCAGGCCAAATTTTTTTTTTTGTTTTTGTTTTTTTTTGTTTTGAAGTCAAAATATTTCTCAGGGTTGGGGGAGAGTGAAAAATTAGGGGGCTAGAGAGATTTAGGGGTCGGGGAAAATTTTAGGGGTCAGGACGAACTTTTTAGGGGTCAGGCCAAATTTTTTTTTTTTTTTTTTTGTTTTGAAGTCAAAATATTTCTCATGGTTGGGGGAGAGTGAAAAATAAGGGGGCTAGAGAGATTTAGGGGTCGGGGAAAATTTTAGGGGTCAGGACGAACTTTTTAGGGGTCAGGCCTAATTTTTTTTTTTGTTTTTGTTTTTTTTTGTTTTGAAGTCAAAATATTTCTCAGGGTTGGGGGAGAGTGAAAAATTTGGGAGCTGGAGAGATTTAGGGGTCGGGGAAAATTTTAGGGGTCAGGACGAACTTTTTAGGGGTCAGGCCAATTTTTTTTGTTTTTTTTTGTTTTGAAGTCAAATTATTTCTCATGGTTGGAGGAGAGTGAAAAATTAGGGGGCTGGAGAGATTTAGGGGTCGGGGAAAATTTTAGGGGTCAGGACGAACTTCTTAGGGGTCAGGCCAAATTTTTTTTTTTTTTTTTGTTTTTTTTTTTTTTGAAGCCAAAATATTTCTCAGGGTTGGGGGAGAGTGAAAAATTAGATGGCTGGAGAGATTTAGGGGTCGGGGAAAATTTTAGGGGTCAAGACGAACTTTTTAGGGGTCAGGCCAAATTTTTTTGTTTTTTTTTGTTTTGAAGTCAAAATATATCTCATGGTTGGAGGAGAAAGAAAAATTAGGGGGCTGGAGAGATTTAGGGGTCGGGGAAAATTTTAGGGGTCAGAGCGAACTTTTTAGGGGTCAGGCCAAATTTTTTTGTTTTTTTTTTGTTTTGAAGTCAAAATATTTCTCATGGTTGGGGGAGAGTGAAAAATAAGGGGGCTAGAAAGATTTAGGGGTCGGGGAAAATTTTAGGGGTCAGGACGAACTTTTTAGGGGTCAGGCCTAATTTTTTTGTTTTTTTTTGTTTTTTTTTGTTTTGAAGTCAAAATATTTCTCAGGGTTGGGGGAGAGTGAAAAATTTGGGAGCTGGAGAGATTTAGGGGTCGGGGAAAATTTTAGGGGTCAGGACGAACTTTTTAGGGGTCAGGCCAAATTTTTTTGTTTATTTTTGTTTTGAAGTCAAATTATTTCTCATGGTTGGAGGAGAGTGAAAAATTAGGGGGCTGGAGAGATTTAGGGGTCGGGGAAAATTTTAGGGGTCAGGACAAACTTTTTAGGGGTCAGGCCAAATTTTTTTTTTTTTTTTTTTTTTTTTTTTTGAAGCCAAAATATTTCTCAGGGTTGGGGGAGAGTGAAATATTAGGGGGTTGGAGAGATTTAGGGGTCGGGGAAAATTTTAGGGGTCAGGACGAACTTTTTAGGGGTCGGGCCAAATTTTTTCGTTTTTTTTTGTTTTGAAGTCAAAATATATCTCATGGTTGGGGGAGAGTGAAAAATTAGGGGGCTGGAGAGATTTAGGGGTCGGGGAAAATGTTAGCGGTCAGGACGAACTTTTTAGAGGTCAGGCCAAATTTTTTTGTTTTTTTTGTTTTTTTTTTGTTTTGAAGTCAAAATATTTCTCAGGGTTGGGGGAGAGTGAAAAATTAGGGGGCTAGAGAGATTTAGGGGTCGGGGAAAATTTTAGGGGTCAGGACGAACTTTTTAAGGGTCAGGCCAAATTTTTTTGTTTTTTTTTGTTTTGAATCAAATTATTTCTCATGGTTGGAGGAGAGTGAAAAATTAGGGGGCTGGAGAGATTTAGGGGTCGGGGACAATTTTAGGGGTCAGGACGAACTTTTTAGGGGTCAGGCCAAATTTTTTTTTTTGTTTTTGTTTTTTTTTGTTTTGAAGTCAAAATATTTCTCAGGGTTGGGGGAGAGTGAAAAATTAGGGGGCTGGAGAGATTTAGGGGTCGGGGAAAATTTTAGGGGTCAGGACGAACTTTTTAAGAGTCAGGCAAAATTTTTTTGTTTTTTTTGTTTTTTTTGTTTTGAAGTCAAAATATTTCTCAGGGTTGGGGGAGAGTGAAAAATAAGGGGTCTGGAGAGATTTAGGGGTCGGGGAAAATTTTAGGGGTCAGGACGAACTTTTTAGGGGTCAGGCCAAATTTTTTTGTTTTTTTTTGTTTTGAAGTCAAAATATATCTCATGGTTGGGGGAGAGTGAAAAATTAGGGGGCTAGAGAGATGTAGGGGTCGGGGAAAATTTTAGGGGTCAGGACGAACTTTTTAGGGGTCAGGCAAAATTTTTTTGTTTTTTTGTTTGTTTTGAAGTCAAAATATTTCTCATGGTTGGGGGAGAGTTAAAAATTAGGGGGCTAGAGAGATTTAGGGGTCGGGGAAAATTTTAGGGGTCAGGACGAACTTTTTAGGGGTCAGGCCAAATTTTTTGTTTTTTTTTGTTTTGAACTAAAATTATTTCTCATGGTTGGAGGAGAGTGAAAAATTAGGAGGCTGGAGAGATTTAGGGGTCGGGGACAATTTTAGGGGTCAGGACGAACTTTTTAGGGGTCAGGCAAAATTTTGTTGTTTTTTTTTGTTTTGAAGTCAAAATATATCTCATGTTTGGGGGAGAGTGAAAAATTAGGAGGCTGGAGAGATTTAGGGGTCGGGGACAATTTTAGGGGTCAGGACGAACTTTTTAGGGTTCAGGCCAAATTTTTTTTTTTTTTCTTTGTTTTTTTTTTTTTGAAGTCAAAATATTTCTCAGGGTTGGGGGAGAGTGAAAAGTTAGGGGGCTGGAGAGATTTAGGGGTCGGGGAAAATTTTAGGGGTCAGGACGAACTTTTTAGGGTTCAGGCCAAATTTTTTTCTTTTTTTTTGGTTTTGAACTCAAAATATTTCTCAGGGTTGGGGGAGAGTGAACAATTAGGGGGCTGGAGAGATTTAGGGGTCGGGGAAAATTTAAGGGGTCAGGCAGAACTTTTAAGGGTCTGCCCAAATTTAGGGGCGGCGATATGTACGTATTTAGCTTCCACACCGGGGCGGCGATAGGTACTTATTTAGCATTCAGAGGTGGTGATAGGTACTTATATAGCATGTGCACATGGGCGGTAATAAGTACGTATATAGTATGCACACCGGGGCAGTGATAGATATGTATTTAGCATGCGCACTGAGGCAGCGATCGGTTCATATGTAGCACGCGCACTGGGGCGGCGATAGGTACGTATATAGCACGCGCACAGGGGCGGCGAAAGGTACATATTTAAAATTCAGACTGGGCGGCGAAAGGTACATATTTAAAATTCACACCGTGGCGGCGATAGGTACGTATTTAGCATTCACGCCGGGGCGGCGATAGGTATGTATTTAGCATTCACACCGGGGCAGCGATAGGTATGTATTTAGCATTCACACCGGGGCAGCGATAGGTACGTATTTAGCTTCCGCACCGGGGCGGCGAAAGGTATGTATTTCGCATTCGCACCGTAGTGGTGATAGGTACGTATTTAGCATTCGCACTGGGGCGGCTATAGGTACGTATTTAGCATTCGCACCAGGGCGGCTATAGGTACGTATTTAGCATTCGCACTGGGCCGGCGATAGGTACGTATTTAGCATTCACACCAAAGCGGCAATATGTACATATTAATTATTCGCACTAGGGCAGCGATAGGTACTTATGTAGCATGCATACCGGGGCGCAATTGGTATGTCTTTAGTATTCGCACTAGGGCAGCGATAGGTACTTATGTAGCATGCACACCGGGGCGCAATAGGTATGTATTTAGCATTCACACCGGGGCAACGATAGGTACTATTTAGCATTCGCAACGGGGCGGCGATAGGTACTTAAATAGTATCTGCACCGGGGCGGCGATAGGTACGTATATAGTATGTGCACTGGGGCGGCGATAGGTACGTATATATTATGCGCACCGGGGTGATGATAGATACGTATATAGTATGAACACCGGGGTGGAGATAAGTACCTATATAGAAGGCGCAGATAGAGGTGTTACTTTTTATAGAAATATGTCATACTATTACCCTGGGCAATAGGAGAAATGGTGGGGAAGAAACAGCTTTTGCAAAAGGCAAAATTAGAAAGTAGCGGCGAAATGGGGCGACCAGGAAAGAGAAAGGTAGCAGATAAAGAGACGGCTATAGAGAGAGGGGGCGGACATAGAAGTTTGAATATAAAGATGTTACACACACGATCTTTCTTCAAATATATGTTTTTATGACCCCGAGCAACGCCGGGTAGCCCCGCTAGTTAAAAATAAAATAGCAATCATTAAAATATTAAAATCGGGCGGAAATACAATTGTTAATTATATTAAGAAAACCGACCAATATTTTCTTTATATGACAGACGAAAAATACTGAATTATGTATGTTTTGTTAAGAACATTATTAACGCCAACGAAATGGGGGAAACAATCTTTACTCTTTATATTATGATAATGATGTTCGTTTATCGCTTTTGAAGATGACCGTGATCATTATGTTTTTTGTGGCCCCAGAGATGGCTCGTCAGTCTGATCCGAGCTCTGAAGTATCTCCCGCGTCTAGAGCACCTGTGGGATGATACTGTCGCAGAAGTGCTGACTGCTATTTCTTTCCGAATAGCACGTTCCCTCTTGCTTTCCTCGATGTGTGCAGATTCAGCAATTGTTGCTCCTTTGTCGCTTGCAGTATGCCAGGAACATCTGTTCTGTGCTAGCTTTTCCCCCACGAGTCAGAATACAGACCGAACTATTTGAGGGGCGCATTCAAGCTGTCCTTGAACCGTTTCCACTGTCCTCCTACGGTTCTTTTACCTTTGACCAGCTCACCGTAAAAGAACTGCTTTGGTTGTCTTGAATATGACATGCCGCATATATGACCGTCCAACAAGCCTGACACTGTTGTAGCATGGTGTATGCTGACGGGTGGCTTGATCGGGCTAAAACCTCTGTGTCTGGTGTCCTGTCTTGCCACTTGATTTTCATCAATCTACGTAGGCAGAAGAATTTTTGCTTGTCTTTCTCTATCATTATTTTAATAGTAGGTGCTCGATTGAGCGCCAATCTATGGTCGATTGGTTTTCCCTGTAAAAAATTCATGGCTAAAATCGTCTAGCTACAACCACTGTCCATTTCTTCCTCTATGTACCTAAAACTAAACAGAGCTTCCATGAGCAGAGTTTATT
Organism: Sepiola atlantica; assembly: GCA_963556195.1. Lineage (NCBI taxonomy): Eukaryota > Metazoa > Mollusca > Cephalopoda > Sepiida > Sepiolidae > Sepiola > Sepiola atlantica. The sequence goes on along the minus strand of OY744519.1, from coordinate 9,097,769 downwards.
TCATTCAACTACCCGTCTGTGGAAGACAATACCATGGGACTGCTTCCCAGCTGAATACAACATAGTCCTTTTCAAGTCCAATATAAACAAATTCTTGTTGAGCTGTCCTCTTAAATAATCAAATCCTGCCGAATTTAAACTATCGTTACCAATCACTACGGTGATGTCTACCGCTCATCTCAAAAACACATTAACCCTAATTCTCGAGTGGTGTCTAGGCCTTCATAAGTGATGACTTTTTAGTAATATATATATATATATATATATATAATTATTAATGACAATATAAGTATTAGCATATACTATCAGTGCCCTTTAACGTTGCAGTCTCCTTAAAAGATTCAGCTCGATGATTGTCAATTAGTGACAACAGAGCAAATATAAGTTAGATTAATATTATATTCCAATAACCATGTTTTTATTTTATGATTTTTATTTTTATTTTTTCACATTTTCAAAAAACATAACATTCTGTGAGATATATTTTTACAGTCCGTTTCATTTTTCTTGTGCCAAACAACATTTTTATGTCAATATCGTCTCTACAACATTACAAAATCATCAGAAAAATTCACAAAGAGTAAAAAAATTTTGGATTAAAGTGTCTTGAAAAAAAACCTACACTATACAGTGGTTCATTTTTGGGTGAAACCAAACAAAAAACAAACAAAAGAGCAAACTCACACGTGGGGAAAACCACTAATACGCAATTTTGAATTTTTCGTTCAGAGCTAGTACATCCTAAAAGTTGTGTGGACATTTATAAATTTTAATTCAGTAATATTTCTTAAAATAGTTAATAAGTTCTATAATTTATGTATAAAAGTTCTAATTCACTTGAGAGTATATTTTACTTTCTAAAATTACATCAATTAGCCTTCAGATGCCTATTTAGGTCATTTGGATACGAAGCTAACAACGGAGCTGGTCTCTTTTAAGTTCAACAGTTTAGAGCCAGTTTCATAGACTCGGCCATCCATTCAAGCAACTATTAAGATTGTTATACTTCGGGGGTTTTGTGGCAGATGTTTAGTATTTATTTATAAATCGTTTAAATCAATACTAAGATAAGATTAAGTACCCAGAATTCTTCACTTAAGTAGTAAGTTTCTATTAAATGCGAAACTAAGTGGAGTGGGGAAGTTATTCCTTACAACAAAATAGTTTATAGTTACCTAGACATGAATCAAAATACCGAAAGGAGCTAATAAATATCTATTTTTTATTAAATGATGCTAATTACCTAAAAAAAAATTATGAGGATCCAAAAGTACTTTTAAGGACATTTATACTTAAAGTTAATTGTGATTATGTTTTATATTTAACTCGTATTATGAGGTGAATACCGTTGATCCGTGTCAATATCAGGTCTCACTTTAATTGTATGCCTATATTTAATAGTAGGTTGTGTGTATTCTTTTATTTATTAATATGTTTATTAATATGCATATATGAAGAGTTCGAACTACAAAACGTGATAAACGCTATATATATATAGAGAGAGAGAGAGAGAGAGAGAGAAAGTGAGAGAAAGAGAGAAAGAGAATATATATATATATAAAGTGGTATACTAAAAGCGAACTTTTAAGAAAAGGTAAAACCTATTGTGAAAAGTATACAGCTCAATATCCAGGATAGAGCAGGTAGATATGAGGAAGTAACAATCGAACATTTGCTTGCAGAGTTTTGCCCTGTTTCTTTCCCTACAACTTTTATTTTACTTTTTCAAATTTTAAATCTTGGCCTTTGCCAACTTATCTATCCCAGCGACTTCCTCTGATGATAAGATTTTGATCTTTGAAAAGCCTGGCTTAAGGAAAATTTAACTTGAATAAATTGCCTTTTAGCGGAATATACCTTGCTCTGAGCAATTGAATTGAAATTTTATTTGGCTTTTGCTTCTCTAATTCCTTTCCAGTCTTCTTCATATATATATATATATATATATATATATATATATATATATATATATATATATATATATATATATATGAGAGAGAGAGAGAGAGAGGGAGAGAGAAGGAGAGTGGATAGATAGAGCGCGCACTTATTCACCTTGCGTATATCTGGCAACTCGAGACTTATCATAAAGGTCCTAATAAAAACTTATTGTGCATGAATGGCGGGTCCGTTTATCATAAAAATCACATCAACCGATGCCTGTAGAGAAACATAAAGCGGCGAGCATTGGTACGCACATTAACACTGATCGAGGCAATCCATAAAGAGTACCGAGCGATATAAGGGGGGTGGTCTGCGTGGCTAACTTTATCCTTCAAAGGACACACCCGATCTACCCAGGCCCCTCTTATAAAACCCGGGTTTTTTAGCGCAACACAAAACCGCGGAAAAGTGACAAACGCATTAAATATAGAAATCTGTAATAGAAAGAGGTCACCATTTTTTTTTTTCAAAAGCAAAATTACTCGACAATAATACCGGGTATTTATTATTATTGTAACGCTTTGCTCAACCCACCTGGAATGCGGACATTAAGCATTTTGCACCAAAAGGCGATCAAAACGGCATAGAAAATTCAACAATGTTATCTATATAATAATACGCTAAGGCCATTTCATGTTGGTACGTACGTTATCATTCTCCTCTTCTTTTTTGAAAAGATGAAATCGCCCGATCGCCAAAAGTAACTTTTATCAATTTATATCTGATGACACCATTATGTCGAACGTGAAACTTGGACTAAAATACACTTTCTTGATCTTCGAGTTTGGATCAAAGTGTAGTATCTGCTCTGTACAAAGATGATAGAATAATATCGTAGGATCTTCGTTAGCTCTGGACGTCCATAGAATGGAAATATATGACAAACGCCAATGGGAGTTTTAGAGACTTCTATGACCAAGATATATTCTGAAACAACAGCACTTCGAATGGAAATAGGTCACAAGTTTTTAATAGGACTTTGTTAATTAGATATATTCTGAAACTTTTTTTACAGAAGAATGAAACTGTGTAATTTCCGCGTGATCTGCTAGTTTATACTAATGAGCCACCACTTATCAAGGCCAAAAGCCACTCGAGTAAAAGGATTAATAAGGTTTTCAGTTGAATGATGAACTGAACAATACTATGGAAAGCGAAGGGTGGAAAGGGCAAACGTTGATTACTTAAGAGGATATCTCGACAAGTATCTGTTGAATTTGTAACTTGAATGCGACAATGTTGTAGTCAGTAGAGAAGCAGTCCTGCGTTATTGTGTTCCACATGTGGGAAGTTTTGGGAAAGAAATTTTGTTCATGGACGTTTCGTTTTAGGCACACAGGGGAAGAAATGAAAGTTCTTTGCAGTTGTTGTATGTAGACGAGTTTTTTTCTATGAATGTTTTACATGAGAGGGGGACCAGACACTGGAGTTCAGTCAAACACCTACCATGAAAATAACAATTGACTATAGAAAAGCTTGCAATGTCTTTTTTGTGGGAAAGGGAGTTTGGAGAAGAGAAGAGATCATCCCCCACTAGATTGCGAAGTCGGTTTTGTACTCGCTAAAAAGAGTGCTCTAATCGGCATCTCCCCAGATGGGGCAGCAGTACTCCATCTTAGAACTATCGCACTCTTTACGGGGAGAGAATTGCATCCCGTATAGAAAATTCTTCAACAAAGAGTAATGAGTGCTCAGATTTATAGAATTAGGATCAAGTGTAAGTGGGGCAACCCAGCGCACGGGGTGGCGCTCTCCACTTCATCTCATTGTAGTGGCTAATGAGAAGCGAGTCTTCGGGCCGGCCTCGATTACGATAGATCTATTATAATATATTAGCAAGGCCGCATATGTTTTAGATGGGATCATTGAATCAGCGATCTTAGCTTTAGGAAATGCTGTTTCAAAATTAAGCGTAACAGGCAGACCTACGAAGCAGATTATGGGCATTTAAATACAACGTGGACTAAAGATAATGATCAACTGTTGCACCGAATGGGAAATGTGACTGTCGAGATACAACGACACGATCGTACTACAAGCTTAACAAATCCGGTTATTACATTCAGCTTTACCCACCGCACACCAGCTGCATTCTTTTGTTGGAGAAAATCTCCACAAAGATTCAGTCAAACTTCCTTTTGAACAGTGAAATGTTACGCAACGGAAGTACGTAAAAATGCGTGTTGATTTTAATAATGTTTATTCTGCTGGGTAAAATTAAGTCTGATCTGATTTATGATAATTTGAAGTCAGAGATCAAAATCAGATATTATTGTATTACCAACATAGTATTTCAATTAATAAATTTAAGTCCAAGCGTATTTATACGCACTTGAAGTAAGGGGTCAAAAGCTAACATTATTTTCTTACCAACGTTATAGTTGAAACACCCATTTACACAGAGCAATTGATTTATGTTATAACATTCTCCTCAAAATAATTATAAAATTTTAAACAACATATTTACCTTTGGAAAATAGATGGAATAACTTCCGGATTATGTTATATATGTGTAAAGCAGACTCTTTCTATGGGGATGGCTTTTGTAATTACACACCATTACTAGTCTAATTTCCTCTGTGTGGTCTTTGGTTCATATCTATTTACTTGGATTTGGTCTGTTGTTTTCTGTTACCTGAAATAAGAAGGGCCAACATTCGCAGGATCGCGACCAGGTCCTCTATGTTGGCTATCAAAGGAGCCCTGCCTATTATAATGGTCAAATCTAAAGCGTCATATATCAACGGAACGACTGGTGTAGCAAGAGGTGGGCAGGAACATGCGTGATGAAGATAAATGAGTGTGTGAAGTAGATAGATGGATAGAGAGAGGGATAGAGAGAGACGGGGAGAGAGGTGGGAGAGAGAAAATAACTATGAGAAATAAAGACAGTGATAGAAAGAAAGAGAAAAATAAAGAGCAGAGATAAAATGTGAGAATTCACACGATTTGACCGTAGTCCGCTTCGTCTCTCTGTAGTCGCAGTGGTGATGTGGCAGCCAAAGTGTATGTCTTCCTCTCTCGCCTGGTAGCTGCAACAATGGACAACATAGATAATAAAACCCTAACAAAATGGATCCTGCTCTTTGATCTTTTATTCTGTTGCGTCACTAAAACAGACCCAGTTGGCATAAATGTTAGAGTGTTCGCTAATGGGCTGGGGGACCGGGTTTCAATCTTCGGTCGAGTAATACCAAAGGCTAAATGAAATGGCACTTGCTTACCCCCTTGCTAAACACTCATCATTATAAGTTGAAAGCTCAAGAGTAATCTTGTAAAAATGAGTAGCGTCCCGCCTTACACCTCGATGTAGTAGCTAATAAAAATCGAGTGTCCGGATCGCCCTCAACTACGGTTGACCACTTTACTTTACGACACTACAGTGTTACACGTCAGCTTTCCATCGTCCGCTCTACGCGTGAGGTAGGAGTGAACAAAGCATTGCGAAAAGCGATCAAATTCGATCAGTTTATCCCTCAGAGAGAAAGACTTCCCTTCTCTAGCTCGCTACGTGTCACTTCGAACTTCCTCCTATGACGTAACTTCATGTACACGTAGCTCTTGCTCTACTCTTAACCGTTTTTCCATTCTCTTACTTCATTTAAAACTTGTGTAAAACTTCAGATTGCAACCTTATTTATACACACCCGCATCTAAATACCGAGAAATTAGAAAATAATATGAGATCACGGTGTGTAAAAATAGGAGTAGCATGATAAATTTCCACGTAAGTTAAAAAATTAAGTAGAGTGTCATTTTCCAAATAGAAGTTGTAAGAGTTACGTGTCACGGCAGTGACGTCACAGAGACAGGAAGCCGCTAAGCTGATGTGGGGATTAGGTAGAAGAAATCTTTCTTTTTCGATTAACCCTGCAGAGAGAGAGAGGGGGGACAGTGGGTTTTGATAGCTGCTGCATCCCCTCTGTGGGAGGAGGCTGTGGGTTCTATGAATATACATGCAAGCCATGAAGCAAGAATAAAACTCTTAAGAGATTTTTAAAACCTAATTGCATGTGCGACTACAGAAATTTGACCAACTTATTCTGCCAATGAAATGGGCGCACTGTGAGGATTGAAGAACAACTCAGCTGCGTTACAAAGAAGCAAAGTATTGGCGTCATTATAAGATGCTTGCTTTTCTTCTTTGCTGCGTGTCACTTCGAACTTCTTCCTAGTGTTCAGCTTCTTGTATATGTAGCTCTAGTTTTATTCCTCACTTCTAAGGGAATTTTCTATTCACTCACTTCATGTGGAAATTTTCTGATGCATACTTTATTTTTACACACCCTATCTAAATATTGTGCTGGTATATAATGTTATTTTATCTCACATAAGTATTATTATTCATGTATTAAACATATATCCCAAACATATCTATCATCAGAACGAATAATAGACAAAACTAAAATCAAGTATAATTAACACATTCATTTACAGTTGACATTCATAAAGAACAACAACAAAACATAAAAGACATTAGTTTTTAAACGAAGCTGTAATACGTGGAGTGCGGTTAGCTCTGAGCGAGCTATGCCGGCTTCTTTCGAAGGAAGAAGTTTACAGAAAATATCAAATTTACAAGCCGTCTCAAGTCGCATGTATATCCTGGTCAAAGGAAGATAGAATACAGCGCCTAGCATTCCCAAGCGGTCACGCATCTGGTATTGACCAGACTCCACGTCGCTTAACTTCGGTTATCTAACGAGAACCGGTGTGTCAACGCAATTATACATTAGTTTTTACTCTACTATTTTAATATAATAATGTAGATATCCGGAGAATTCTTGATACTCTCTGACCATGGCCATTCCTATTACAAGCGAGGCGATCATGAAACTGGGGTCTTTTACTGGAGACGATGTGATTGTTTTAGATATTGATAAAGCAGTTAAAAACAGAATGAAAATTCCATTTGTGAGATTAGTTTAATGTTTTATGTGTTTTACATAGCAAATAACAATAACACAACAATGAGTTAATTGATAAATGTAACAATTATTGACAAATCCCTCTAAATGCAGAGTCGGGTAACTTTGAATGAACACAGGCAAATGCATGTTCCATTGAGTGATTTTTATTTCAATTTGTTTTTTTACAGAATCTGTACTTGATCATGGCTATGGTTAGAATCCTTTCAGAATGTAATTTTCTAGTAGCAGTGAGAGTGAAGCGTTAACAACTAAAAATATATCTGCTGACTGGGAATCTTGCCTCTAGTCAGAGACTCCACAAATGTAGAATTTCTTTGACTTTTTAAAAGGATGTAAAACTAAGGGAAACAACCGAGCGGTGACTAGAACCGGTGCACCACGAGGATCGGTTCCTTATAATTACTGCATTAAAAACAAAGGTGAAATTACTGCATTAAAAACAAAGGTGAAATTAAGAGAGAAAAAAATGGAGTTTTTTAAAACTGATTCCATTCAATCTACGCGTTTAACGATGCAAAAACATGTCCACCTTACACATGACAGACTGACGGACAGACCAACGGACAGAGCCGCTTATAGAGATGTGTAGATGCATCTAAGCATAAAAAAGGACGCACAATGCCGGAAAAGTAAGGAGAATGAAAGCGCATCTGGTTGCAATTGAGGGCATGACGATTGGTCGTGGTCGTGGTCGTAACGGTTCCGGTTCGACTAAAGAAAGCGTCGTCCTCGGAGGACGTGGTTGTTGTGGTAAATGTAAAAAAAAAAATAACGAAGACCACGAAGGGATGGCAATTGAGAGGAGGGATCACCATGATTGGCAACTGGCGTTAAGACTAATGATCTCTCACTCTCCCAATCCATCCGGGTTATCGACGTTGTCGGCCGCTGCTGCTGCTGCTACTGCTGTTTCCATGATTGATTCTCTGTTTAACTGTCCTCCCGGAGTGCAAGTCGCTAATAAAAATGTCATTTTCTATCATTATCTGGCTATATTCCCCTGAGCCAGCGTCTCTCTTAAAACATGTTCACTAGAATGCAAATAAATAAACGAGAGGTTAGCGGGGGTGGATGGGTGGGGGCTCTAGTTATTTGTTGACGGACGTGGGGAGGTCGGTTGTCAGGGTCCTGGAACAGGCTAAGGAAATATCGGGAGAGAGAGGGAACAAAAGCGCACGGGTCGAGAAAACAAAACGAAATAATGGTCGCCGAAAAAAATAGAAGGTCCGAGAACAAACTTTATATTTATTCCCGTTATTATGTCAGATTTTGCATTCGAGAATCGATGGGGCTTAGGTGGAGCTGGGAGCTGGGGCTGGAGGAAGGGGGTGAGGGCCGGTATTTCAAAATTTAGCTTTCTCTGTCATTTTAAGTCAGCATTTTAAATGCGAAAACACTGGGCCTGCCGGAATTTCGCCCTTTATAAAGTGATTCCCAGCTCGTTTCTACATCCCGGATCACCAGTCTAATCTTCCTATTAATAAAAATCGCACGCCCACTTCGCGTGTGTCTGTTTCTCGCATCTACGTGACTTGCACATTAGTATTCTTTATAATTTATTATTAATCGATTAGTTATTGAAATCAAAAATACAATCGTCTAAAGTACTAAAACGAACAAAACAAACACTATTTATAAAAAAAATAATTGCAAAATTAAATCCATCAACATCGATTTTCGTTTCTTCGTAAAGAATTCAGCTATGTTTAGATTCTGTAGATAGTGTACAAAGAAAAACGAATTACTTCGTGAGCTTTTGAAATTTTAAAGGTATTTGGAAACATTTAAACTGTCGAATAGAAACTCATTTCTAGCTTTGAAATTCTAATTAAGTTCTGATGTATTTAAAGATTAGTAGTTTTTTTTAAGCTATTTGTTGTGAAGTAGTCCAACAGTAAAAAGAAGAAGTCAAGTCGAGGTTGGGTTAAGATAACAAGTGTAGTAACATAAAAGGTACAAAGGTAAGGAAACTGACTGGCACTCGGCTAGACAGTTACCATACTGTCCTTTTCCTCCTGGTGATTGTCTACTCGCACTATTTATAGTGAGAACCGGTGTAGTTTCTCTTCTGTTAGAACGGCCGGTGTAACACTATTTTCATCCAATCATTTTACAAATAGAGATTAAAACAACATCAACTCAACAACAGTAAATTATCAGCAAAATGGGTTACGTCATAATTTTTGAGCAAACGACACCGTAATGATTAAATTTAACTGTCAAATCTATATAATAATTGGTTAAGGCATTTTCATGTTCGTACATACGTTATCGCCTTTCACACGAATTAAAAATGAGATCATCCGATTAGTGATTAATCTGATGTCACTAAAGTTATTAAAAATTCGACTTCAATTTTAAAATGATTTGTTCCAAAATCAAATGGTGTCGTCTTGTCGACTAAAACACTACAATTTTAAATAAATACATTTCACAAAGTGGCATTCGTTTTATAGATTTGAAGAACATTTAGCTGACAATTATTTTTACGGTGAAGACAAGAGAATAGTTATTATTTTAAAGGGATTTAAGTTGCTACAATTTTAAATAAATAGACAAAGAAAAGCTTTATTTATTTAAAGAATATTTAGCTGACAATTAACTTTACAGAAATATGTTAAATATTATTTATTGACCCCCGCCTGATATTTATTATTTCAAAAGGAATATTATTATTATTAACAATAAATTATGCAGTTTAGTGTAGGAAGCACCGTCGGATTTCCACAAACACCCGCTAGTTTTTTTTTTAAGCGAAATAGAACTGAAAGTAATAGAACTCCCGGGCAACGCCGGGTAAGCACAGCTGGTATAAAAATAAACAGTGGTAACTGTAGAATTTTGGAGTAAGAATTTATTTTGGAAACTATATAAAAATGTCCAAGTAATATTAAGTTCTGAAATCTGAAATCTGAAAGCCACTCAGTGATAAGGGTTGATGAAATTGTGTTAGATAATGGCCCTATGGGAATGGACGTGTCTGTTGGAAATCGTTGGTTTGACTTGCGCGAATTAGTGCGGGGCGTGCAGTCGAGTGCAGAATAAGGGCTGTTCTCACAGTCGGAGCTCACAGACGTGACAGGGTGACCACGTGACGAGACCTCAGATCAAGGGTCAATGTGCACCTGCGATAGAGGCTCAGTGACGTCACGGCTTTTGCATAGGAAGCAGAGGGATCCGTGACGTCACTCGTTCTTCGTTAGAAGCGAGTTTTAGCAGTCTGGGTTTTGGAGGCCAACCTATCAGACGTGATTTTGACCATGTAGTCTGCAACATAGTTAAGGGAAATATTTCCCTAAGAAAATACAGGCGAAAGATCTCTTCCCCCCCCTCCACGAATGGTTAAGACTTAATTGATAAGTAATTACGAAAGCAGTAATTTGCTTGCTCTCTCTCTCTCTCTCTCTCTCTCTCTCTCGATGTTAGTGAATATCTCCAAGCCGATAGATAACTAATGCCTGTAATAAAAAGAATTGAAAGTTTTAAAAGATTGTTTGTCGATTGAATCGATTGAAGTTTTTGTTGTAGCGGCGATGTTCACGGCAGTACAGAAGAGAAGAAAGAGGACAACAACTGGACGACACGCACCCTCTACGCAGCGAGGGAGAAATTTAAAGGTATGCAACTATATGATTTTTGGAGTTAAAAAAATGACGAGTGTTTAAACGACACTGCCACGGCCCGTTCCGGGACGAGCATACAAAATGAGAACTGCCGCGGCGCAAGCAGAGGGGCTATGCAACAATTGTCAGTTGGATAATGAACAATACTATGAGAGGATTGGAAACGATTGGTGGAAAGGGCAGAATTTAATTTCTTAAGCGGACGGATTAACAAGTGTTTGTTGACATTGTACTTGAAGAGGACCATAATGTAGTCAGCAAGGAAGCAGTATTGTGTTTCAAAAATGTAAGAAACTCTGTTCGTGAAATTTCTATTTGGTTTTATGTACAAAGAGGAAAATAGGAAAGTTTATTTTGTTCAGTGGTGGTAGCCAGACGAGTTCTTGCTGTGAATATTTTACAGGGAGGAACCAGAGATTGGAGCTCAGTCGAGAATCTACACTGAAAATAACGATAGAGTAGAGAAAGACTAGCAACGATCATCCCTTACTAGATTGCGAAGGCAAGAAATAGTGCTTTGAGCGGCACTTCCCCAGATGTGGCAGCAGTACTACCTGACTGTTAGACGAATACAGGATTGTGTAAGGAGTCGGGTACTTTCTTACTTAACGCTTAACAGGATTGTCAGTTGGATGATGACCAATACTATGAAAGGATTTGAAACGATGGGTGGAAAGGGTATAATTTGATTATTTAAGAGGATGGCTCCACAAGTATTGGACTTGTACAAGACATTGGACTTGAAGAGTACTACGGCGTAGTGATCAGGGAACTAGTTCTGTGGTATTGTGTTCCACAGGTGGGGCGTTTTTTTTTTTTAAGGAACTAAGTTCATTGTTGTTCCGTTTGGTTTTAGGTGCACAGAAGAAGAAATGAATGTTGTTTGCGGTGGTGGTAGTTAGACAACTTCTTGCTGTGAATATGTAGCTTAATTGCCATATTTATGGCAATATTTATTTTTCATAACTTACTACATAGCTCTACTCACGTGTTGAGCACTATTGAGGTAAATACTGAAAATTGATGCATAAAAGATTATATCTCCTTACAACATTTAATGTAGATACATGAAATTATATATACATATATATATATATATGAAGGAGAATGGAAAGGAATTAGAGAAAGCAAAAGCCAAATCAAAATTCAATTCAAAAGTTCAAAGCAAGGTATATTCCGCAAAAAGGCAATTTATTCAAGTTAAATTTTCCTTAAGCCAGGCTTTTCAAAGATCAAAATCTTATCATCAGAGGAAGTCGCTGGGATAGATAAGTTGGCAATGGCCAAGATTTAAAATTTGAAAAAATGAAATAAAAGTTGTAGGGAAAGAAACGCAGGGCAAAACTGTGCCAGGGTGCAAGCAAATGTCCGATTGCCAAAAAGTCCGGTGTCGAAGAGTCCAGCGGAGAGAATAAGATGTAGATAGGTAGGTCGTTAGAGGCACGAGAAGTAATGAGAGAGGTTTCAAAGTTAAATTCCAAGAAGCCACAACTTCAGGTACGGCGAAAATAGAAAATCCAAAAAGGGTAAAAAGTCCAATAAGAGGTACATTCGATGATGCAGGCAGGCAGGCGTCAGAGGAGATTAAGATGGAAAATATTCGCCATTAAAGATACTTCCCGGGCAGAGATGACAAAGGAAAGTGTTTTAAAGTGGGGAAAAAGGGGCAGCGAGAATATTTAAAGCCTGCCCAGTTGAGAAAGCCGGCTATAAATGAAGAAAAGCAAAGACAGTGAAAACAAGAATATAATATGCGACCAGTAGGCAAGGGAGGAAACGGGTAAGGGGTGTGTGGGAGGAGAAAGGGACGGGTACGAGGAAAGAGAGGGGGGAGGAGAAAGGGAGCGATGCGGTGAAGGAATGCGGATAAAACTAAGAGTGTGAAAAGGGAAGGTGAAACATAAAGTTGAAATTGGAAGTTAGAGCGAATTAGGATTCAACTAGAAAAGGGGAAGAAAGGAGTGGAGGTAAGTTAACGAATGTTAGGATAAGGGGTTAAAATATCAGAATATGTATAAGAACAGAGTTCGGGGTTTAGATGTTTAATCAAATGACCTTAGATATAAGCAATGAGGCAAAATATATATGAAGGGTAGGACTAGAAAAATGAGTTAAAAATTAAAAGAGTAAAGATAAAAAATAAAGATAAAAATAGTATAAAAAGTAGAAATAAGAAAATAAAAGAATAAAGAAAAATAGATAATAAGATTAGTCTTAAGCTCGCAGGGAAAATTAAGGATTGACCGAAAGAATAAAAAATAAAAAATTAAAAAATTAAAAAATAATAAAAATAAGATACTAATAATAGAATGAGGGAAAAGTCGATAAGATTGGAGCTCAAGAATGAAAATTAGAATAAGGAAAAAGAAAAAGGAAAACAAGACCTCGAGAGGATATCCGGAATGGGAATCTCCAAGGTGGAAAAAATTATGGGTTGAAGTAAATAAGCAGTTACGGGATGCTAGTTCAAATAGATATGGGAAAATATAAACTTTGAAATTTTATTCAAAAAAGTTATATGGAGGTTAATTAAGAAAATTGTTAAATAGGTTAGTGAAGGCCGGAAGAAGTGAGAGATATACAAGGTTAAAGAAGTGACAAAGGATTAAGCCAGAGGGAGAGTGGAGATCGCAGTTAAAAGTAAATACTATGGGGGTTAAAAGATGTAGAGCGAGGGCGGGTTGGGGGTTGAGTAGTTTGAGAGAGATGTGCGAAGGGCGAGGTAAAACAAGGGGGGAATAATCGAGGCTATTAAAAGAGTGAGAAGAATTATTTAGAAGTAAAAACAGGAGGGGAAGAATAATTAGAGTGCACAGTGGAAACAGTAAGGAGTTCGATATCGAGGTGTGCAAAGGGGATATGGAGTAGATAAGGCTAATCAACAAGTAAATAAATACGTATATTACGTCCTTCTGTACACAGTTGTTGTTAAGGGGACAATCTCTAGGTTTACGGCAGTTACAAGTGGTGAGGGATGTGGTGGGTGGTTGCTGTTGGATATGTTTGATTTTCCTATTGTTAGAGGTTATGATAGTTTGTTCAATATTGGGCATAGTAGAGTATGATATTTTAATAGAATTTCTGTTAAGGATAGTGCTATATCTGTGGGGATGCTTAAAAGATCTGTCTAAGATTTAGAAAAATTCTTTAGGTATATTGGTTTTTGAATACATATATATATATATATATATATATATATATATATATATATATATATATATATATATATATGAGCCAGAAACACGTGTCCATGGATTACTTTTATGTGCATATAAAATAAATTTTATATATATATATATATTAACGAAAAATACGTCCTATAAAGTTAAGGGCGACTAATAATGCAATTTTCTGCATCCTAATCACTTAGGAAAGTGAGACAATGGAAATAATAGTAAGCAAAATAAACAACGAACGCTGCAATCACCAATAAAAATAATTACATAAAAATACATTATATATATATATATATATATATATATATATATATATATATATATATATATATATATATATATTACTATTTCATGTATCCTAATATATAGGAGATATAATTGTTATGTATCAGTTTTCAGTATTTCAACAGTGCTCGATACGTAAGTAGAGCTAGGTAGTAAGTTATGAAAATATATTTATGGCAATAAATATATTATTGTCATAAATATATTTTCATAACTTACTATGTATATATATGTAAGTATATATATGTATGTATGTATGTATATATATATATATATATATATATATATATATATATATATATTTGTTATTTCATTCCTTCTCATTCGCTATTCATTCCTTTGGCTACTTTTTTTCTCTACATTTTTTATTTCTTTCAATCTCTCTGTCTTTTTTATTTTCTTTATTTGTTTCTTCTTTTCTCAATTTATTTCCTGTTTTATTTCCTGTTTTATTTCCTGTTTTATTTCCACTCTTCATTTTTTCGTTTCCATTTTTCTATATCCGTGTTTTACTCTGTTTCGCCATTTAACCTGTTTCTTCTGTTATCTTTTTTTTCTTTCTTTATCATCTTTTCTTTCAGTCCTTCATTCTTTCTGCATTTCTTTTTCTTTTTCTTCATCTTTTTTTCCTTCTCTTTCCATTTCTGTTCCTCTTTTATTCTTAGTTTCAATCTCCCCTTCTTACTTTTACTTTATCTATCTATCTATTCACTCTTTACCTGAAACAGGGGAGGTAAGTCTACTTGCGTATCATATTTTGACGAAGAGCGGATGGCTGCTCGACATATCAGAATAAAATATAATAATTACAAAAAACAACAACATCGTATTTATGCTTCATACATCACCAAACATCCTTAAAATACTACACACACACAAATATATATCTATCTATCTATCTATCTCAGTCGATCTATCTCAATCTATCTATCTTCGGCAATCTATCTTTGTCAATCTATCTATCTATCTATCTATCTCTCTATCTCTTTCTCTCTCTCTCTCTCTCTCTCTCTCTCTCTTCTGCATTTCGTTTTGTTTATTTTTTTAACATCCTATCTTTATAAATCACTATTTCTTTCAATCTATCTCTCTTTTTTTATTTAAATGGACCCCCTTTTCACACACACACACACACACACACACAGTATCACTGATCCCTATAACCACGACCCCCTCAAAAATATTTTTTTCAGTTTTTTCCTTTTCTTTCTCTTTCTACCCCTCGTTCATTCTTAATGTCTTTGTCATCCCCTCCTCCTCCTCTCTCTCTCCCTTATTCTCTTTCCCTCTTTCATTCTTGGTTTCTTTTGCATCCCCTCCCTCCTCATCCTCTTCCTCTCTCTCTCTCCCTATCCCATACTTAATTCTTTTTCATCCCCTCCTACTCTCACTCTCTCCCTTTCTCTCTCTCCCTTTCTCTCTCTCCCTCTTTCATTCTTAGTTTTTTTCACTCCCCTATATCTTTCTTTCTATCGCGCTTTTTACTCGTCGTTTCTCCTTTCAACACTTCTATCTTTATCAATCACTATTGCTTTCAATCTATCTCTCATTTTTTAAATCTAAATGAAGCCTCCCCACATTCCCACCTCCGTAAATAAATAAAACAATAATAATTATTACAACAATAGTAAAGACCATTTTATATTAAACTCGCTCAGGCCATGATTGATGCGGACATCATTCTCACGTTTTCAGCTTTTCAGTGATTGATTGCCGAAGGTTACAAATTATTTTCTTTACTCGAACAAATATTTGATTTTAACGGGTGAGGCGGTGATGATAGGATTTGGTGGGCTATCGCGCCGTATCAGTTGGTAGGAAGCGAGGGGTTGGGGTTGGGTATGTGAAAGGACGGCTGAAAGCCAAAATAAGGCAAAATGGTATTTGATGCCTGTCTCTTTTATGAGACTTGTTGCTTTGAATTTCCGAATGACAGCTCTCCACATTAAACCCATATATTTAAATATCTCTTCTTTCTCTAGAATTTAACGCACACACACACACACACAGATATATATATATATATAGAGAGAGAGAGATATATATAGATATATATATAATATTTATTAATAAATATTAAATCATTAATATCTACAGACGCTAGCGTTTCATATATATATATATATATATATATATATATATATATATATATATATATATATATATATAGTATATCTCTTTAAATCTTATCCGCTTTAAATCTTCCTCTTTTTTTAAAACCTTACTAAACCTACCTCTCTCTCTGAATAAATAAATATATATATATATATATATATATATATATATATATATATATATATATATATATATATATATATCTTTAAATCTTCTCCGGTT
The DNA here is from genome assembly GCA_963556195.1 of Sepiola atlantica. Classification (NCBI taxonomy): domain Eukaryota; kingdom Metazoa; phylum Mollusca; class Cephalopoda; order Sepiida; family Sepiolidae; genus Sepiola; species Sepiola atlantica. The sequence continues at coordinate 9,081,473 of OY744519.1, read as the reverse complement.
TAAATCTCAACTGTTACTTTTCACCCTTCCCCTTTTTTTCATACCTTATTAAACCTTCCTTACACTAAATTTAAACAAACATAAATAACACTCTAACCAAATAACGCGTCACAATGAGAGTGACACGTGACTTCACATTTCCGAAACAGAAGCTTAAGAGAGTCAGATGGCGAAGTCATTCTGTGTTTGAAGCCGACGGTACGAATGTTGTACTAATTTTCTGTACCAAAATAAATATATATATATATATATATATATATATATATATATATATATATATATATATATTTCTCTTATATATCCATCTGTATTTCTCCTCTGATGATAAGATCTCGATCTTTGAAAAGCCTTGGCTTAAGGAAAGAATAATAAACACTAGTTTATTACTGAATACACCTTGCATTGAACAATTGAAATTTTAAATAAATTTGGACAATCGTCGCATATTTATCACTTTTTTCTCTTCTATCTATCTCTCTCTCTTTCTCTCTCTCTCGCTCTCTCTCTCTCTCTCTCTCTCTATATATATATATATATATATGTGTGTATATATATATATGTATATGTCTTTATATATACATATATATATATGTATATGTCTGTATATATACATATATATATATATATAGAGAGAGAGAGATTATATATATATATATATATATATATATATATATATATATATACAGAGAGAGAGAGAGAGAAAGGGGGAGAGAGAGAGACAGATTGAAAGGTGAATTCGAGACTACAAAATCGAAAAATGGTCTCATATCCACGGTCTCGGTTTACCTTTTGTTTCTTCATGTACATTAATGTTTTTTAATGAATGAATTTTTAAGACGACAATTTTTCTTTTTAATTTTACAGGCATACAAAGTGGAAAACAATTTTCATTTACAGGCATAGAAAATGGAAAACAACTTTTCTTTTCCAGAGCATATATATATATATATATATATATATATATATATATATATATATATATATATATATATATTAAAATTGAAATATAAGCCATATTAGCAATACAAGATTAATTTTTTTTTTTTACATTAATCCTATCGATTTCGGAATAAAATTCCTTCTTCAGGAGTGACCAGTTAGAAAGTGACATTCTCTGATTTTTGAAAAAAAATCTGCTTAGCCCCCCAGGGGGTAAAAAAGCCCCGAAATGGCAAAAAATTACATTTTCTGCCCCATAACTTTTCATCCATCCATTCAATTTCTCTTAAACTTGACGAAAATGTGCAGGAAATTGTTCGTAATAGGAACTAAGTATCGCTGACCTTGAAGAAATCCGGTTCGCGCCCCCAGGGGGTCCCAGTGCCCCTAAAATGGCAAAAAATGCCCCTTTTCTCCCATAACGTTTTATCCATACATTCAATTTTTCTGAAATTTCTCTGAAATTTTGCATGAAGTTGTAACTTTGGTCAGGTTAGAAAGTGACATTCTGTGATTTTTAAAAAAAAATCTGGTTAGCCCCCCAGGGGGTCAAAAGGCCCCAAAATGGCCGAAAATGACATTTTTCGCTCCATAACTTTTCATCCATCCATTCAATTTCTCTGAAACTTGACCAAAATGTGGAGGCAATTGTTTCTAATAGAAAATAAATATCGCTGACTTTGGAAAAAATCTGGTTCGCGCCCCCAGGGGGTCCCAGTGCCCCTTAAAATGGCAAAAAATTACCCTTTTCTCCCATAACGTTTGATCCATCCATTGAATTTTTCTGAAACTTGGCCAAAATGTAGAGACAATTGTTCTGGATATAAAATGAGCATCCTTGACCTCAGAAAAATTATGGTTCGCGCCCCAGGGGGTCAAAAGGTGGGTCAAAAATGACCCAAATTGCCCGAATTTATTGCATTTTACTCTCGTCACATACAGAGGAGGACCACGCATGCGCGGCTTGTTACTATTATCTTTCTCACTACAAGGAATGCAAAATGACTTACGTTTTTTTCGACTGATCCGGAGTGCATTCTGATGGATTTAATTTCGTAAATGTCATTTTAGTATTCTATTGTAATTAAAACGTTTATTCTGTTTTTTTTGTTTTTTTACTATTATCCTTCTCACTACAAGGATTGTAAGAACGCATTTTATTTTAGGGCATTGCCTTTTAGATATCAATACATAATCGATTAAGTGTAATAAAAAATACAGACCCCGAAACACGGGATTGAACCAGGGAATGTTAGTTATTCAGTACAATGCTCACCTAACTGAGCTATTAAGCTTAGTGATTGTAAAAGCATCCAATAAATGTTTATATGAAGGAGTTTTTTAGGAGAGGTCACTCTTTTATTTAATTGTTACTCACATGATTTTAACAGCTTAAAGGTAACTGATGGAATTGTTTCACTCATTTCCTTTTGTATTATTCGAGATTAAAACACTGATTAACAGTAAAACAATATGTCGAAGTCCCATAAATGCATCTTTATAATATATTTATTTAAAATGGCTAACTTGTTTACAAATAAGCCGAAATGCATATGTGGGGATTTGATGTTGGAATTTATTAACGTCCCACTCTCTGACTGGCTGCAGCCTTGTCCCTTAAGGGTCTTACGGATTGGCTGTCAGGCATCCAAACTCCTACTCCCTTAGGGGTCACGTGAGTCAGCCCATAAAAAAACGCTTGCACGCTGTGTCACGGCCTCTTTTCGACCTACCTATTGAACCGATGCTTCTGAGACAAAGCCCACGACGGCAGTCGCAGAGATCCCCCACTCCTTCCTGTTACCAACCATCTTGGACTGAAGTGACTACATCTCGACAGGAGCCAGAATTGGATGCGGGCGCACGTGCAACCTGTTACCAGAACTCACACAAGATAAGTTCGCGAAGCACGTTTTCACAAACCTAAATTAACTTCCTACTTTCTGAACTTTGAACTCACCATTTGTTGTATATATTTGCCCTCATGTTTTCTCACAAGTAAAACTGTTTTAAACTTATATACGATTGTTGTTGTGTTCCTTCTCACAAAAGCTGTTGCCCTGTTTCTATTTTGCACTTATCTACATAATTGTTACTGCATTTTCACGTGTGAGAATTGAACTTTCTTCCAGTGATATTTAATCCCAACATTGATAATTAAATAATTGTTTTAAAAAGAATTTTATTTATTTTATTCTACGCTATTGCTTTTTATATTTCAATAAATATCCGATTGATAGTAATAAAACAACGGATTACGAATCACGGGATTGAACCATGGACTGTAAGTTCTTCGGGATAACAATCAAGCAACTAAGCTTTTTATGATGAAAATAGTAAAGAAAATCGAATGAATATATAGAAGAAGTTGTTTAGAATATTCATTGTTTTATGTAATCGGTATTTGTTAATTGTTACGCAGATGATTTTCATAATCGTTTAATACGCTTTATATGAAGTTCATAATAACTGTAAGAATCATTTCACTCACTTTGCTTTCTATTCGTCAAAGTTTTAGACAAAATCGATCAAGGGTTTGAAACAATATTTTTAAGTCTTGCAATAAAATCATAATTTACTTTTAATGTTGTACCAACTATATTGTCGTTAGCAAGACGTCGACACATCGCAGTTTCACACATTTGGCATTTGGCAAGATTTGGGATGAAATCAATCAAGGTTTTGAAATGATATTTTTAAGTTTTAAATGAAATCATAATGTAGTTTTCATGTTTTCTTGGAGCAACTGTGTTCCTTTTTATTAAGATGTCGACACAGCAGCATGCGATAATAAATGCATATATATATATATATATATAGATATATATATATATATATAGAGAGAGAGAGAGAGAGAGAGAGAGAGAGAGAGAGAGAGAGAAAAGAGGGTAGTGCAGTATTAGTGCGGTTCCAACGAGAGAAAAGTATATATGTAAAGAAGTAAGGCTACCAACATTTGTACAAAGTTTATTTCAACATTTATTTTTTATTTGGTTATGTTATAATTTATATATATATATATATATATATATATATATATATATATATATATATATATATGTGTGTGTGTGTGTGTGTGTGTGTGTGTGTGTGTGTATATATAACAAAGATGAGACCTCATAATTAAATTCTTGCTTGGCGTTTTACTTCGCTTTTTTTAACTTTTGGTTGTCTAAAGCTTTACTTATTTCCAAGGCCATCAAAGTTTTGCCCATGCTCAACATCGTTTGACTTCGATGATCTTACGAGAACTGTTAAGTCGACGTGTTTGATAAAGAATTAGAATAAGAATAAGAAGGAGAAGAAGAAGTAGAATATATTACTGATAATGACTTGTGCGATATTTCCTTGTAAGTAAAATAATACGAAAAGAATACTTGAACTGAGAAACGGAATCGTTGCTAACAGCCGCACAAAACAACGCAATCATAACTAGCTACATAAATCAAAAGTAGACAAAAACCAACAGTAAATATATACTCTGTGGACAAAGTGACGAAACGGTAAATCACGTTATAAATAAATGCAGCAGACTAACCCAAAAGGAATAAAGAAAGACGGGGGTTGGTTTCGCATATAATCCACTGATAACTAATCAAAAAAAAGATGCAGACAAGTTAATTTACATTCTTATGATATTCTATTTCTTAGTTGTTAAATATGTTCCTTTAAGTAACCTTTAAGAGTACTAACTGCAGTTAAGATATTATTTACTCCTCTCCAGGAGTTAGGCACAAGGCCAGTTTTATCCTACTCCCACAAGTAAGATGTGACCCAAGGTCGGGTCGGAAAGTGGGGGTTGAAAAGCCAGCGCCCGAGAAGGGAGCACTCTGGCCATCAAAAATTGCCTGGGCAGCCCCGTCGGCATTCCCCGGTAGGGGCGCCTCAAGCAGTAAGCAATAAACTTACTCCTCCCCAAAGAGTGGGGGTCAAAGCCTGGGAGGGTGGACCTCCTAGAACTGCACAGGACAATCCCATAGACCGACGTAAATCAAGTCCCGAAGGACAAGACAATACCAGTCTATGGGGTGCAGTATCCATCGGAACAGATACTACACTTTGATCTTGACCAAAATTCCTTATCTAGTGGAGGACTGCAGCTAGACAAGGACAGCTTCAACAACATACCAGCTCTTCTCGGGTAGGAAACCTGGACTCTCTCGGTGACAGTGGAGGGCAGACGACCACATTGCTGGCATTATCAGAAGCAGGGGAACATAATAAAATTTTGCCCTAAAAAAACGAGGGCCCCTTCTGCAGTCACGGCACCAACAACCACGCCCGTGACGGTTGCGGAAACGAAAACTCCAAACCAGGGAATCTGGAACACGGTGGTTCGAATAAACAAGAAAACCGCGGGATCAATTCCAACCCTAGGTCCAAGTAAAAACAAGCGACCCAAACAATAAGGCCCCTGAGCAGGAGGTAAACAGTCTCATCAACAGTCGTCAAATTCGGCAACAGTAGAAACATCAAATAGGAAAACTGCGACCAAGCAAAAGCTGCCGGTTGCTTTTTCAGAAGCGGAAGGGGACGAAGCAGGGGAAGGTCCCTCCCCCTCCCCCCGGATCGGTCGCAGAAGAAAGATCAGACAAACTAAAAGA
>OY744519.1:9058430-9070930 GCA_963556195.1 Sepiola atlantica | reverse complement strand
TACGTGTTAAAAAGAGAAAGAAGAAGTGTGCGATGTTAAAAAGAGAACAATGTTTAATGTAAAATGTTTAAAAGGAAAAATGTTTGGAATAAGTTGTTTAAGATGCAAGGTTTAAAGATAACAGTGTTTGAAAAGTAATGGTAAAATTAGTGAGTAAAAATACTATAAAAATGGACTGTCAGTTTAAAGGCTTAAAATGCGTTAATTTCACTGAGAATGTAACAAATGTCTGTTTTGGTGCCGTGATGTAACAAATCAACCACTAGTCGCTCTCTCTCTCTTAAACAGGTTACATAGAACAGTCACTGACTTAATAGGTCTGTCTCCCAAACTCCAGCCTTTTCCTATCACCGCAGTGTTGCATCCTTGTGCTTGTTTTACATGTACTTATACGGAATGGTCTTCGAGGAATTTGCTGCACTACTGAAAAACTGAACAATAAAATTACATCGGGGAAACCCTTTGCAAAATGTCACGACTCCATATTGGAATTTTCGAATATAACCAATTTGTACTTACTCTTTCTCGTAAACTAGTCTACTTTCCATAACAAACTTATTTTATTTTTTATTTTTTACTAAATCGTGATTTTAAGTCAAATATCAGGTGTTGGGAGGAGGCAGAACCCCATTTGACTGTACATAATCTATCTGACTGAAATAGGAATATTTTTAATTATTTTCTTAGGATAAAAACAGAACAATTACAATTTTGTTTTGCTTGCATTTATCAAACACTCAGTTTGTTTGTGCGTTTGTTTTCTATAATAATAATAATAATAATAATAATAATAATAATAATAATAATAATAATAATAATAATAATAATAGCCCTGAAAAAGTAAGGGAGATAACCTATTTCGATTTTATGCTGGTATGTTTTAACAATTGATTTCAAACATTTTTCATTAAAAAGAACAATGATTGTCTAAATGTTTATTTACAAAATTTAAAAAAATAAATGTTTTTAAATGTACGATGTTTGATCATTGAAAATTAAATGTTTTTAATTCCTTAATATTCAGTATGAGAAATAGACCACATGGAAAGAGAAAATACAGAAACTGTTAGAAACCCGACAGGACATGTTTCCGCTAACTTTTTGTTAATACTTTGTTTTTCAATACTTTGTTTTTAATACTTTGTTTTTCAATACTTTGTTTTTCAATACTTTGTTTTTTAATACTTTGTTTTTTAATACTTTGTTTTTTAATACTTTGTTTTTCAATACTTTGTTTTTAATACTTTGTTTTTCAATACTTTGTTTTTCAATACTTTGTTTTTCAATACTTTGTTTTTAATACTTTGTTTTTCAATACTTTGTTTTTTAATACTTTGTTTTTTAATACTTTGTTTTTCAATACTTTTGTTTTTCAATACTTTGTTTTTCAATACTTTGTTTTTTGATACTTTGTTTTTAATACTTTGTTTTTCAATACTTTGTTTTTCAATACTTTTTTTTCAATACTTTGCTTTTTAATACTTTGTTTTTTAATACTTTGTTTTTAATACTTTGTTTTTTAATACTTTGTTTTTCAATACTTTGTTTTTTACTACTTTGTTTTTCAATACTTTGTTTTTTACTACTTTGTTTTTCAATACTTTGTTTTTTAATACTTTGTTTTTCAATACTTTGTTTTTTACTACTTTGTTTTTCAATACTTTGTTTTTTAATACTTTGTTTTTTAATACTTTGTTGTTTCATTGCGTTTGTTTTTTGTTTTTACTTCGTTTCATTGTTTTCGTTAGTTAATTGTTTCTTCATATTTGTTCAAAATTAATTTTTGAAATCTGAAAAAAAAATTATTGTTTTTATAAATAAAAACTTTGACGATCATTGTTTATTTTTTGTTTATTTTTTGTTTGTGCTTTGTTTGTTATTTGTGTTTTATAGAAAAGTGTTTGAAATCAATTGTTATTACAAAATACAAGAATAACATCGAAGTAAGTTATCTCCCTTGGAACAACAACATAAACTAAAGAAGAGTCATTATTATTATGGTTACCCACTAGGAGTTCTCACACAGTATTGATTTACTCCTCTCCAGGAGTTAGGCACAAGGCCAGTTTTTATCTTACTCCCACAAGTAAGATGTGCCCCAAGGTCGGGTCGGGAAAGTGGGGTTTAAAAATTGCCTGGGCAGCCGCGTCGGCATTCCCCTGTAGGGGCACCTCAGACAGTAAGCAATAAACTTACTCCACCCCATAGAAGGGAAGCTACGCCTGGGAGGGTGGACCTCCTAGAACTGCACAGGACAGACCCATAGACCGACGTAAATCAAGCCCCGAAGGCCAAGACAATACCAGTCTATGGAGTGCAGTATCCATCGGAACAGATACTACACTTTGATCTTAGCCAAAAGGACACAGTTTTATTTATCTACCTCCCACAAGGTAAGATGTGACACAAGGTCGGGAAAGTGGGATTAGAAAAAGCAGCACTCGAGAAGTTGAGCACTCTGGTCATTTAAAAATTGCCTGGGCAGCCCCGTCGGCATTCCCCGGTAGGGGCGCCTCAGGCAGTAAGCAATAAACTTACTCCTCCCCAAAGAGGGGAGGCAAAGCCTGCGAGGGTGGACCTTCTAGAACTGCACAGGACCGTCCCATAGATCGGTGTAAATCAAGCCCCGAAGGCCAAGACGATACCATTCTATGGGGTGCAGTATCCATCGGAACAGATACTACACTTTGATCTTAGCCAAAAGGACACAGTATTTACTAGTGATTGACCACTGATTATAACCAGTGGTATTCCTTGACTCTGAGTGACAACAAGTCTACCCAGATTTCCAGTACTCTCTACCTCTTTCGATAACTATTGCAAATGACTTTGGGTTATCGCAGCAGTCGCTTACCATTGATTTCACGCTGGACACAACCATTGGTCTTTTCTGGGAGTTGGGTGGCAATTAATCCCCTCAAGGTCCAAATATTCTCTGCACTCTTTTAGTGGGTTCTGGTTAGTGCTTTTTCTCCTCAGTTTTTCAAACCTTATTGACTTTACAATTATTTTGTGTGGTATCAGTCGAGGTTGAGGCCTTTGTGAGGAGGCACGGTTTATAACATTTTTATCAGTTTCAGTTCCCTTGGTTTTATGTGGTGTTCCGTCCATGTTTTTGTTTGACTTCTGTTGCAATTTCTTTATGGCTGGTTACTGTTTATAGTTGATGTGTGTTGGTTTTTGCATTCGAAGATTTTTCTTAGGATTTCAGCTGTTTTTATCATTGCCGTCAGTTGTATAGTCTAAGTCTTCCATTTGATTCCAATTTCTCCCAGTCTTTCTTCTAGATTTTTCGAGACTGTTCCTAGTGCTCCTGCGATTATTGGTATTATATTGACTTTCTTCAGGTTCAATATTCCTTTCCGTTCTCTGGCAAGTTCCGTGTATTTGCTTTGTTTTTCCGTCTCTTTGATCTTCAGTCTGTGGTCTGCTGGGAAGACAAAATTTACAATTTGGCAGTTTCTACCTTTCTTGTTAACTATTATGACATCCCGTCTCTTTGCTTGGATGAGTTTATCTGTTTGTATCTCTATACCTCAGAGGATTTTGTGGTTTTCATTTTCCAGTACTGTCTCTAGTTGGTGTCTGTACCATTTGTCTGGATATTCAAAATGCAGTCGTTTGCATAGTTCCCAGTGTACTGCTTTCCCCACGCAGTCGTCCCTGTTCTTGTATTCGTTTTTGGGGCTAGGTTACTGCATTCACTTATGTGGTTTACCGTTTCGTCTTTTTGTCCACAGAGTCTACATTTACTGTTTTCCTACCATTTAATGTAGTTAGTTCTAATCGCATTGTTCTGTGCAGCTGTCAGTAGAGATTCCGTTACTCTCTTCAGGTGTCTTTTTCTTAGCCATGTCCAGGTGCTTTCATGTTTCTCTTCTCTTGTCATTCTTATAAATCGTCCATGTAGCTGTTTCCTTTCCCACTTTTATTTTCTTGTCGTTTTGTTTCTGGTTTCATTGCTTCCTGTATTGTTCATTTTGACGGTATCTCTTGCTGCGGTGATAGGCCTTTCTGTGTTATGGTTTATGTATTTTCCAAGTCTTTATTTGTGTCTTCCACGCAATCTCATATACTTATCAGTCCTCTTCCCCCTTCGTTCCTTTTCACGTAGGATCGGTCAGTATCATCTTTCAGGTGTATTGCATTGTGCATGGTCATTAGTTTCCTGTTTAGTCCAGCTACTGAATGGTCCAGAGTATATTAGTTAGTGATACTGACCATGTGTTTATTCCTTTAACAACATTTATACAATATAGTTTCGTTTCTAAGGGTTTCCTTGTTTTTGTTTATTATTTTCACATCTTCTCTTTCATTTATGTAGATTTGATGGTGTCTTCTTCCAGAACTCCCAAATATTTATAGCTATCGTGTCAGCCAAGATTATGATGATGATGATGATCATCATCATCATCATCATCATCATGATGATGATGATCATCATCATCATCATCATCATCATCATCATTATTATTATTTGTACTCACTAGTAGTTCTTACACAGGTCCCCAGATTTCCAGTATTCTTCACCTCTTTTCGATAACCGCCGCAAATAATCTTGCGGTATCGCAACAGCCTCTTACCATTGATTTCTCGCTGGTAAGGACCATTGGACTTCTTTGGGATTTGGGTAGCAATAAGCCTTCCCAAGGTCGCAGCATTCTCCGCACTATTCCAATGGAGGTCTGGTTTGTGCTGTCCCTTCTCGGTCTTCTCATCTTCCTTGACCCTCTACAAATATTTTGTCTGGTGTCAGACTAGGCCGGCACCATTTATTTATTTATTTTATTTTATTTATGTTTTATTATTATTATTTTTTTTTTTTTTTTTTTTTTTTTTTTTTTAGTTCAGTTAATTCTTATAAATCTAGGGGTCCCTCCTGGGGTAAACACTTGATTCTTTTGAAGATGACGTTAATAATACAAGGGAGATAACTAAATTTGACTAAGCGAATAATCATTAAAATGCAAAGAGAATTTGGGACGCAGAAAAATGTTGACATTCTTTTTATTTACATATTGAAAAGTTTATTAAATTCATCAACATGTTTGTAATTTCCATTTTAAATTAAAAGTAAACTGCGACGATTATTGCAGAGTCTGTAATATTTTCCCTCTAAAAACGTACGAATTAATAAAAAATACAAAAGATTTGTTTTATAATAAATACAAGACATTTTTATTATATGTTTAAAAGTTTGTACAATTCATAAACAGGTTTGTAATTTTTATTTTTTATTTAAAAAAAATATAAGGAATGTTAATTGGTAAACTTTTACAATGAAACAATGTTGATTAAGGAACTTTTTTATGGAAATCGCTCCAGACAAGGCATAAAGCCACTTTATGTCAGGAGCTAACAAGAACGAAAGATGATTATCACAAGACATGAACTGCCTATTGGCATTATTTTGAAAATACTAAAGCTATATGTAAGAGGGAAACAGTCAGCAGGAAGAGAGTTCCACAAGTCTGCTGTACTGAAATAGGAAGATATATTACAATGAGGAATCAAAATAGCGAATTGATGGAGACCACTAGACCAACGAGTCAAACGAGCTGGAACAAAGGAAGCAGGGAATACAACAGACAATCCTGAAGACCCCATGCCATAATAGTATTTATAGAAAAGACTGAAACTAGCAACTTCACGTCTGTGAGAGAGAGGGTGCAGAGAAAGAAAAGGGGGTTAAAAATAGAGAGGGGGTGCAAAGAAAAGAAACGGTTTTAAAAAATAGAAAAGACCTAGACTAGCAAAATCACGTCTGTGGGAAAGAGAGGGTGTAACATCACGTTCGCGAGAGAGCGGATACAGAGAAGAAGAAAGGGTTGAAAAAAAAGTTACGTGAATAATTTACGTAACTTTACGTTTTAAAAATAAAAATTACAAACCGGTTGTAAAAGAAAAAATCGTCTAATAAGTTGTGTACGGTTTCAGCGTCCGAAATTCTCTTTTTCATTTTACGATTTTTCGCTTAGTCAAATTTAGTTATCTCCCCTGTATTATTAATGTAAACCCGACCGATTAACGTTGTCTCTTTTAAGGCTGCCATCTGGATTTCGCAACAGCTTGGTTCAACGGAGATTAGGTCTCGGTACTTTTTTTAGGTTCTGTTTAATTAACTCAGTTGTCTCTACAACAAACAAGATAATTTGTATTTGTTTCAGCGATCACGTTGCTTTCAAATCATTAAATCCGCGTTGTCTCGTGGTGTGTCATAAAACAAATACAAAGCCATTTAAAGGGAAGCAACTCTTTACTTATTTGCCAAAGTGAAAGGGAGATAATCTACAGAATTTGTTATATTCGGACTACTGTTCTCATCTTGGGTGTTTGTATCACAACGTTTCGGCCGATATAACCTCCGACCTTCTTCAGGTGTACCTTGTCGAACTCGGGAATCTTTCTGTCGAACTCGGGAATCTGGACGGAATTTCGAACGGAACCCTTTATCAAATTCACGGGGGTAGCATGGTCTCTGGGAAGAAGTCTTCAGTAATTCGCAATTCTTCGTATCTCCCGCACTGAGGATTGAACCTTCAACCTTCAGATGACTGTCACTTAGAACTATATCCACTACGCCACGGGTCCTTGCGAACAGTAATCCGAATATACGAAATTCTACAAATTATCAACCCTTATCTAAAAAAATTTGCGAAACATAATTTAGATGCTATCTGAGGGAACTTGTTTTGAATTAGCCATTTAGTTGGTTAAGCCAGCGATTGAACCGCGGTCCGTCGCTTGAAACATGGATGAGAAAAATAAATATTTTTCTCTTGCGATCAGATTTGATTTTATACCAGTAGCCGTGGAGACTTTTGAAGTTGTTGGCCTTCGTTCAATTGGCGGGATTATGGACCTGTTAAAGGATAAGCCTCGCGAAACGGGTGGCTCTCACAGCCTGTTTCACTGGCGGTAGTGGAAGGTGTGTAGCGCTTTCAACATCATCACGAGTGACAAGACATAGGGTTAGGGTTAGGCAAGATATAGGAACAAAAAAGTATTTCAGAAAATATTCTGTCAATAAAATATTCTTGTTAGTATTTTCCTCACAAGAAAATTATTTGTGGTATTTTGAAAATATAATTCTTCTCTCTCTCTCTCTCTCTCTCTCTCTCTATATATATATATATATATATATATATATATATATATATATATATATATATATATATATTATCTTTCTTTCTTCCTTTCCTCTCTTTCTCTTTCTTTCTTTATGTATATATATATATATACAGGGCTTTACGCGCTCCACTACTTTTGGAGCTGCTCTCGCTCCTGCTCCAACGCCCAAAATTGGAGCTGGCTCCTCTCACGCTCCCCATTTTCAAAAAGGAGCCGCTCCTTCTCCAACTCCTATAAAAAGGAGCGGCTCTTTTTCAGCGCTCCATAATAAAAAATATACCTTCTTTCATAAACGTTCTATTCTGCCAATGATAGGGAATGATAGGGGTGGGCGTCAAAGGATCTCGTCAGTACGGGTTGGGATGTCACTTTAAGTGTAAGACCGTAAGATAATATTTGACAAAATCTCGCTTATATTTTGAGAGTTATAGGAGAACATGTCAGACGAAGTATAGGATTATACGTAAATTTTCGTTTCCTGAGGTATAAAATAGAAATAGAAAAATCCCTGAAGTATTTTAAAACAATTTTAATATCCATTACATTAACAACCTATTTTTTTCGGGAAAGGAAAATTTTACTCGATATTTTTCTATTTATTTTGGAAGGGAATTTAGATTTGTTTTAAGTAAATAAAGTTTTACTTTTAAACATTATTAGTTATTATTTTCTTTTTAAAGAAAACATTTCTCTGGGAGAGGAGAGACAGCCAGGGCAACATTAATCGTCGTACTGTTGTTTAATATTTGTTTGTTTTACGAACGTGACTATATTGTATAATTATATTATTATTTACAACAGAGAAACGCACAGGTACTGTCAAACAAATCGATTTATCCATTTTCTTTTCGAGAACAAGAAAACAATTTTGCTTTTTTAAAAATACATGGAAATTTTCTAAGAATTTAAAGCCAGTGTAAATGACTTTCTACTCGATAGTTTATAAATTCCTTTCCAATTTTGCACACACACGAAGTAATTGATGTTTTTTCAATTAAAATGGCTGACTTGTGTACGAAGAAATCTAAATGAATTATGATGGATTTAATCTCGTAACTTAATTACGAACCGGCTTGAAATAATAACATTATTTAGACAACGATTTTTTACATGGGGAGAATGTGGGGGGGGTGCTTTGTTAACTATTATGTACTTTAACGTAACAATTTAATAAACATTTATGTAAAAAATAACCTGGTCCAAACCTTTAATTTCGTAACGTAATTACGAACCGGGTTGAAATAACATTATTTAGAAAGCCATACTTAACATGGAGTGAAGGGGGGCTTTGTTAACTATTCTGTACTTTCACCTAACAATTTAATAAACAAAAACTATCGTAAAAATTTAATTTAACTTGAAAATCTTATCTAAAAAATAGCCCGGTTCGTAAACTGCACAAGTACCAAAAAATAATATAAAAAATGTTCTTCACTGGAGAGGGGGGTAGCCCCGTATTTACAAGTATATTTCCTGTAAAAACGGTTCTAAAATCTATTTTCAATCGATATTTATTCGATAATTGCCGAATTTTCCTACTTGGCCAAAATTGCCGAGTTTTCCGTTGCCAAATTTTCCATTGACAAGTTTTCCTAAATTCTGTGTTATACATACATACTTCTATCCAGTCAAGCAGACTATCTAGTCTAAGAGAAGAAAAACAACATAACTTTCACTAATACACTTAGGAACGGTATGAATCCACATATATCCTCCCCAAAGTTATATGAATTAAATAGTAGGGTAGACTGTACTCTGAAACCTTGATTGGGCAACTTACCTCCCCTATCTAGAGTGCTCATTTTCGGAGTTTTTATTCAACATAAAGATAGCAGTGTACTTTTTTAAAGGGCCTTAGTAATTATCTCAGGTCAGCTAGTAAACATTTTGAATTCTCTCTCTCGCCCCCCTCCCGACCTGCACTCAGAGGGTGTCAAAATCCTTCGTACCCCTAACTCAAATGTATTTCAACTTTCTTTAATTTTTCCAAAGAAATAGAATATTTCCGCTCAAGTCACTGACTGCAATAAAAACTTTAATGACGCCTTTGATCTGTCTCATCGCTTGATAGCAAGTCGACGGGGTTAAGGAGGGGGGGGGTACGAATAAAACAGTAAAAGAAAAGATTGTTAAAAACATTACAATTAAATCGTCTTCCGCCTGAGGCCCCCCTCTCTCTACCAGAGATATAATTTTTTTAAATAATTCAGAGTAAACTCTGAGACCTTTACTTTTCCTTCATATTGCTGAATAAAAAACTAATGTTTAAAAAAAAAAATCAAATAATTTGGGAGCGAGGAGCGAGGGGCGCGGAGCGATATCACCACCGCTCTTTAGTCCCAAACGGAGTTGCTCCCGCTCAACTCCCGCTGAATATAAAGTGAGCCCTCCTCTCCTTCGCTCCAGCAAAATGGAGCGTGCTCCTGGAGCGCGCTCCTTTTTGGAGGGCTCCGTAAAGCCCTGTATATATATATATATATATATATATATATATATATATATATATATATGTATGTATGTATATATATATATTGTTTCATTTTACTCCAGTTGAAGTTCTCAGAAGTCAAGGGGCCTCTACCTGGGGCCTACACTTGATCCTTATATGAAATACATAGATATTGGAATATTCTATTAAATTTCTCTTATATCTCCTAAACGTTGAGTTAGTAAAGAAGTTAAGAACATTAATTCTAATTTTCCTCTCCACAATTGACCAGTTGATTATGTTATAGTATATCTTTCTTTTGATCTCTTTGTCTTACCGGATTCCAGGACATGAATTCATCTGGTCTGGTGGAGTATCCAGCTAAGTGGTGTGACTTGAAGTAACATTACTTAGAGGAGGCGCCCTGTTCTTCGTATGAGCTAATGTCAAGGAGATCCTATTTGGGCTTTACAGATGTCTCAGTCCTCAACAGATTCAACTCTGGAAGTGGGCACGGTCTGGTGCATGCCTCACTCTGCATCAACACTAAATAAGACGATGATACTCTTATAACTGACTTAATCCGGTTAATCAGAAGATGTGAAGAGTTCTACACCGAGTTCTACAAAACCAGGAGACCCCAAGATCAACCCTTTACAGACAGCGAGAGGGCGGCTATGCTACCTCCTCCAATACTAACGTCCAAAGTACAGTCTGCAATCAAACGACTAAAGGGAGATTAATCTCCAGGTTAAGATGCAATTACGGCAGGGATTCTCCAAGATGGGAGTGAACCAATCGCAGAGATTCTCACCAGCCTATACAACAACTATCTTAATAAAGGAAAAATGCCTAGCAACTGGAAGAATGCGTCAGTTACAATTCTCCACAAGGATCGAAGACTAGAACTATTTTACTAAATTTCATTCGGATGCTTCAAAAAAAAAGTATGAACCTTTAAAACTATAACCGTCCCCGTGCTTGCGTGATTTCATAAGAGAGAGAAAAAAACGACATCTCACTCGCCGGATCACACCAACAGAAGCTGGCTTTCCAATTACATCGGAATTTCAAACACACTGATGAGGCTAATTTTATTAGCGAAATATCTGTATAACTGTAAACTACAAAAAAAAATGATAGTTTATGAAAAAAAAAGAAAAAAATCGGTTTCGATTTTGTCTTTTCTTTTAATAAAATAAATATTGCATCTATTACAAGCTTTGATGGTAGTTAATTTACCACACTTCTTTTTTACTTGAAAGATATTAAAAACTACAGGCCAATAAGCCTACTTTCTGTTATTTACCAGGTATTTTCCCAAATTCACCTAAAAAAATATGCAAAACACACTTGACAGAAACCTACCCAGAAAACGAGCTGGTTTCCGACCAGGATTTTCCACCATGAACCATATTCAAGTATAAGTCAACTCCTATAGCATTTGTTTCGTATTTGTTCATCATGAAAAAGAATTCACCCCCATGTTCACAGCTTTGAAATGTCAATGAGTTCACAGCTTTGAAATGTCAATTAGTTCACAGCTTTGAAATGTCAATGAGTTCACAGCTTTGAAATGTCAATGAGTTCACAGCTTTGAAATGTCAATGAGTTCACAGCGCTTACATCAATTTGTATCAAGATCTTTACGACGGAGCGACGAAAACTTTAAAACTCCAACAGGATAGTGAAAGATCAATATAGAAAAGAGGTACCAGACAGGCAACAACAGTTCAACAAATCTCTTTACATCCTACCTGCAAGATTCGATGATCAGTAAAATTGATTAGGAAGGCAGAGGTATCAATATAAACGGAGAATACGTTGCTCATCTAGAATTTGCCGACAATATCATGGTGAAGAGTCACACACAACAAGAATTAGAAGGGAGTTTTAATGACATTCACAATGCTAGCCATATCGTTGGTATTAAATGCACACTGGAAAAAACAAGTTCATGTTCAACAAATTTGCCACAAAATCCCCAGTCACACTGAAAGGTGCAAATGTCGAGGAAGTTGACAACTTCATCTGTCTAGAGAAGATGGTGGGAAGCGATGCTGATATTATGCACGAAATCAAAGGCAAATGGTGTTTAGATGGACAGCCTTTTCCAAAGAAGACAACATTATGAAGAGTAGAAAGTCCACTATGAACATTAAGCAGAAAGTATTCAATGAAAACATTGTGCCTGTTATGACATATGGTAGCGAAACATGGGAACTTTATAATGCGGTGATAGAAAATCTAAGAGTTGCACAATAAAAAATGGAACGCTTTATGCTCGGCATCAGTTACGTGAAAGAAAAATAAACACCTGGATCTGACAGCAAACCGAAGAAAATGACATCATCACCACCATACGAACTGCAAAACATAGATGGGCAGGTCACTTTTCGAGATATACAAACAACATGTTGACATATAGAGCGACAGAATAAGCCCGAGGCAATGGAAAATACCTAGAGGAAAGCCAAAAACACGGTGGAGAGACGATCACTATCCTCCTCCTCCACATCATCATCATCATCAAAAAGAATATTAAAAATATTGTTTTCTGTCTGAGCTGGACTAAGTAATTTTTTTTTAAATAAATTGTAGCTAAGAACATTCAGTGTCGATTTCTGCGCGTTTCAGCACTGGACATATTACAGTTTACAGTACGGAACCACAAGTGTTGCATGGATTCTGACTAGTTGCTTTGTCAATAGTTCTGTGTCCACGTTGTGAATTTAGATCTGCAAAACTGTAATATTGGCGCCGCTGTTTCTAAATGTCAATATTTCAATAACAGTAACAAATGAACACAGACTGGTAAGAAGCAAAGTATGATTTTTGAGCTTAAGTGTTGCTTTGGTCTGACTTTGAAAATCGGATACGATAACTTTATATTTTAGAAAATAAAATATATTCATCTATTTTTCCGAGAGGTCAAGTGTCA
>OY744519.1:9015930-9053430 GCA_963556195.1 Sepiola atlantica | reverse complement strand
TCCAAGTACTTTTGGACCCATCTGGGTCCATCTTCAGTCTAGACCATGTGTAGTATTTATAGAAGTATTATAGAATTCTATTAATTAGGGTTTTTTTTGTTTTTATATATAGGGCTTCTAATATATGGAGTTTTTGTTTGTTAGTAGTAATTTCTAAGATTTTTGTATTTTCTACTAAGAGTTTTCTGAATTCCGATCGGGGGCAGGAGTGATTATTAGTTAAGTGTTGGGATATGGCGCTAGTGGCAGACAAATACATCGTCAACCTCCTCGACAAAGTCGTGGTAGTCAAACCTATGTATATGTTTTTTTCTTCGTAGTCGGAGACACAGTCTCCCAAAGGGCATTTAAACTCATAAACAAGGTTTGTCTTATCCAAGACCCTAATATATATATATATATATATATATATATATATATATATATATATATATATATATATATATATATATATATATATATGCACGAAAGATGATTATCGCAAAGGCCCTTAGGCATGAAAAGACAGGGCATGCCCATGGCCTTTAGTCATGAAAAGACCAAGGCTATAGACAGGAGGAAAACAGTCATCAGGAAGAGAGTTCTTGCAAAGAAGCTATTGAATAGGACGCTTATTATAACGAGGTATCAAAACAGCGAATTGTTGAAACCACTGGACCAAAAAGTCAAACGAACTGTAACAAAAGAAAGCAGGAAATAAATAAGACAATTCTAAAGAACACATACCATAATAATACTTATAGAAAAGACTGAGACTACCAACATCACGTTAGTGAGAAAGACGGTGCAGGGATAACGAAAGTTTCCCCTCATTTCATTGCTTTTTATTTTAATAAATATTCGATTAATAGTATTTTTTAATCAATGTGAATATATTAAAGTTACGTATAGGCGTGAAACACATATAGAGACACACAAGATCGTGACTGAATATTCTATGAAGTTTTATTTACGGCAACACGGGAACAAAATGAAGATAGTACAATGGGTTGATTCATGTCAGTTAGACGAAATAATATCCTGGAGTTCCTCGACTCGTCTACTGTTGGCCTAGGTTGCGAGCGTAGGGTATACGTGTTGTCTGTCTGAGCGATAAGCTGGAACTAAAGATCCGAGTGGTTTGGCTTTCGCGCCAAAACGATTTTAGTTACAAGCAAAAGTGCTATACGCCCACGCAGTGAAGAGGCGATGATTACATAATCGTCAAGCCGAATTACAATCTCACTGCCAGTCACATAGACCGATACAAAATAGCTCGCTGATGCAACTGATACAATCATAGGAATACATGATATGATAAAATAGTGTTTAATTTACAGTATGTTACTGGGTGGCACAAGAAGTAATCGACAACAAGGCGTAAAGGTTCAAGAAAGGAGAAAAACACAAAGTTCTTTTTTGTTTCATTTTAGAAATCATAGGGGCCCTTTCATGGGGCTAACACTTCATCTCTAAATGAGATTGATATTTGAATATTCCATTTAAGTTCTCCTTTATCTCTCAAACGTGGAGTTCGTAATAAAAGTTAAAAACATTAATGTTCCTGTCCTTTTTTCAGCAGTTAACAATGTTATAGTATTTTTCTTGTGGTATCTTGGTCGTACCGGATTCCAGGACAAGAATTCATCTAGTGTAGTGGAGTATCCAGCTATGTGATGTTAATTGAGTGTTCACCATCTCTCTTATAAGTCAGTGTACAGCCGTGTCGAGGGGATCTTATTTAGGCTTCGAATACTATGTTATTTTGAATATTTGGTCAGGGTTTACTTGTAGGGTGAAGTATCCTCATGTCATGTTGTCTTGACAAACCCTTGTACAGAGAAACCGATGACACTCGAGATTGTGTTTAGTAGGTAACTCAAACTACTTTTTTTTTTTATCTTTCAATTTTTGCTGGAGGGGGGGGGGCATCCTACCGGATGCCAGACATTCACCAGCTATTTCAAACACTCCAGCCTAGAGATCTTTTTAAGATTCTAATCGTCTTTTTAAGTGCAATTGTTTGTATTTCTCTTGCACTCGGTTCACCGGGTATACTCGCCAGATAGCTTTTGAAATTCTTTTTCATTAGTCTTGTTGCTCCCATAATTACTGGTATGATGGGGATTTTCTTAAGATTCCAGTTTCTTCTCATGTCGTACATAAGACCATGATATTTCGTAATCTTTTCCCTTTTTGCTCTGTTCAATCCTGCATCATGAGGGACACTGACTTCAACTAGGGTTGCTACTTCCTCCCTGTTGTCCCATATTACGATGTCAGGTTTAACAGCTCCGTTTTCTAGATATGTAGCTGTAGGGATCGCATAGTCATAGTGGATGGTGTATAAATTATTCCCAACTGTTCTTTCTGGTATATGCTCCCAGGACTTGCTGCTACACTGGATATTCAACTTTTTACAAATAGTCCAGTGAAGATATTTACACACTCCATTGTGTACCATTGTATAATAGCCATCCCCAGGCGAACCTTACAACTGGATGTCAGGTGGCTCACACTCTATACTTCTGTGTAGCAGAACCTGCATTTGTTATTGTTGCTGAGACCACTCATCTTTTTAAGGGCATTGGTCATCAAGCCTTGAGTCAATATGTATCAGAAAGTACGTCCGGCAAGTATCAGGTATAGGGGGTTCTAGATACAGGGGTTGGCTTCATACAATCCTCGGTCAGGATATCAAGTTGTAATCCAAATGAATGGATGAAGGTAATACTGACAGTTACCACATTCGGCTGATCGGCCAGAGGTTCCGTTTTCAAAAATTAAATCCGCTCATTCTTGGTGGCAGTAAAATATTCCCAAGTTAACACAGATCCTTACCAGTCGGGATTCATATATTTGAAATATCTTTTCTTCAAAGCATTCTCATGGATCGAATATTAAACATAAGACTAGTAAGGGTATTTTCCCTTTTCGTCTTTCTCTTTGTCTCTGTCCTTCTCTTTTTTTTTTGCTTTATCAACGGAGCCCGATCGGGTCTCGGAGCAGATCTGCAAATCTCTGTCTTTTTCTCCTTATCTTAAGGTTTATATATGGGTGTCGGTCACATGACTGGTTGCGTAGATGTATCGTGCGTAGGCGTTTGGCGAGTGATCTCATAGTTGCGACAGGTCGCAAGTACTTTTAATCTGGATCATGACATATGTCGTCTCGGGAAGAGAAATATGCAGGATAAGAAAGTAAGGTTTAAATGGAAATGGCACGCGTCTTTTTAGGAATTATTTCCTTTCTATTTTTTCATAAACTGTCTGGGTGAAAAAATATGAGAAAATGTTTTTATTTGCTCGTAGTAAAATTGATTAAAACATATAGCTTCTGAAATCTTAATTCGTCTGGGCTTAATATGTAACAATATATATATATATATATATATATATATATATATATATATATATATATATATATATATATATATATATATTATAAAATTTTAACATTATGCAAACTTCAGTAAATGTAGCGAACAATCTTCATAAGTTTATTGAAGAGACAGTTTTTATTTGCATACAATTGTTTCGGCGTACCTCAATCACATAATATTTAGATATATAGAATGTTATGAGTATATAAAACATCAATATTTCTTGAGCAGCTTTCGCCAGAGCTGCTAAAAAGTTTGCCTTCCAGTTTGGAAGAAACTTAACTGCATTACGTATTTAGTTTTACATAATATAAAAGATTTGTAACATCTCTTGTTCTGTACTATTGAGCTTTTACAAAAACCTTTGTGCTATAAAAAATCATATTGAAAAACTTTTAATATAAACACACACACATATATATTATTATTTCATGTATTCACATAAAATGTTATAATGAGATATAATATTTTATGTATCGATTTTTAGTATTTACTTTGACAGTGCTGAAAATGAAAATATATTTATGGCAATTAAGCTTCACAAAGGATTCCGAGTTTCATCCCCGTTGGGAATTGTCAGGCTAAAATGAATTTTAGCCTGACGATTTCCAACAGGGATGAAATGCGGAAGCATATGTGAAGCTTAATTGCCAAAAATATATTTTGAGAACTTACTTTCCGGTGTTATTGAAGAGATTGCTTTTTTATCATGTCCGATATCTGTAGTTAAGGCGCTGGTGTGCGTGCGTACAATAATGAGATGGTTGTTACTACAGTATGAAACGCCGTTGAAATGATAAACTCGAAATAGCCTTCTAATATACCTCTCTCTCTCTCTCTCTCTCTCTATATATATATATATATATATATCAAGGGAGGCGCGATAGCGCTCTATCCCTTAATAGACTTCAAAAACGGCCTATGTTAGAAATCTCATTTCTTTGATCAATCATAACTCAAAAACCAATGAACCAAATTAGTTAAAACTTTGCACAATTTTTTTTTTGATAGGTTCTATAAGTGTGTAGAATTTCAGCATCATTAGTCAAGGCAACCCAGAGATCCAGAAAGGTCAGGCATGATTTCCGTGTGTACGTACTATGTGCCACCCTGTATCTCATCAACTATTTGATGGATTCAGCTGATTTTTGGCAAAGATAGAGGTTCTAGGGTTTAGTTGATGGCATTTAAATTTCAGTTTACCATATTACTTAGTTTTCCAGGAAATTCCAAAAAAACTTATTATCCAACGTATTCATGTACTAATCCGATAAAAATGCTGAGTCACTGAAAACGTCCCATAATCCCTTGCCGGATGTACCCGGTCTTGCCATAAATTATGTCCGGTTGCATCAGGTCATATCATAACTTCTGTCCGGATGTATCAATAACATCATAGGAAGGCTACGTTAAGAGTGTGCAGATGAAAAGAAGGACCAATCAGTAAGAGTGATTTAAGTAGTTCTCTGGATGCCTCCTTGATTTTCTAAGTACTCGGCGTTGTTCAGGAGAAAAATGCTCAATATCCTAGATAGAGCTACTGTAGTGATATGTTTGTATGATATTTTAACGCCATGTACGTTTCTCTTCAGACTATTGTGCACATGGAAATGAGGGAAAATTAGTAAGAGTGATTTTAGTAGATCTCTGGAAGCCTCCTTGATATTCTAAGTACTCGGCGTTGTCCAGGAGAAAAGTGCTCAATATCCTAGATAGAGCTGCTGTAGTGATAGATTTGTATTATATTTTAACACCATTTACGCTTCTATTCGGAATATTGTGCAGATACACAGGAAGGAGAATCAGTAAGAGTGATTTTAGTAGTGCTTTAGATGCCTCCTTGATTTTCTAAGTATTTCTAAGTACTCAGCGTTGTCAGGGAGAAAAGTGCTCAATGTCCTAGATAGAGCTACTGTAGTGATAAGTTTGTATAATATTTTAACAGCATCTACGATTCTTTTCGGACTATTTTGCAGATGAAAAGGAGGAGGAATCAGTAAGAGTGATTTTAGTAGTACTCTTGATGCCTCTTTGATTTTCTAAATACTCTGTGTTGTCCGGGAGGAAAGTGCTCAATGTCCTAGATAGAGCTACTGTGCAGATGAAAAGGATGTGGGATCAGTAAAGGGGTGCTTCTGGTGCTTCTACAATATAGGACCCGGAGGCTTCTGCAGAATAAGGACCATGTGTGTTTCTGCAGTATAGGGGCCAGGGGTGCTTCTACAATATAGGAACCAACACCGGGGGTGTTTTTACAATATAGGACTCGGAGGCTTCTGCAGAATAGGGACCATGGTTGCTTCTGCAGTATAGGGACCAGGGGTGCTTCTACAGTATAGGATCCAGCACTGGGTGTGCTTCTACAATATAGGACCCGGAGGCTTCTGCAGAATAGGGGCCATGGGTGCTTCTGCAGTATAGGGACATGGGGTTCTTCTACAGTATAGGACCCAGCACCGACGTGCTTCTACAATATAGCACCCGGAGGCTTCTGCCATATAGGGACCATGGGTGCTTCTGCAGTATACGAACCGGGGGTGCTTCTGATGCTTCTACAGTATACGGACCCAGGTGTACAATAATGAGATAGGTGTTACTACAGTATGAAACGCCGTTGAAATGATAAACTTGAAATATTGAGTAACCAGACAACTTGACGCAATATTTTGTTAAATAAATGAAATATTTATTAAATCATTTTTTAATCCAAATTTTCGGTTTTATAAACTCTCATCTTCGTAATACAGACAATATTTTCCTTTTTTTCTCTTTCTTTTTTTTTTTCGTTATCGTCGAGGTCTTACGACGTCGTCGAAGATCTGTGAGACGGTGTTTCAAACTGTAGAAACACCCATCCTATATATATATATATATATATATATATATATATATATATATATATATATATATATATATATATCGGCAGCAAGTCATTTCTTATACACGCGTCGTTAAAGACCACGGAGTTTTCTCCCTTCGCTATCTTTCTTGTTAATTTCTCGACGCGACGAGCGATTCGTCGGTTTTTTGGTGTTAATTGGTGGAGTGTAGCTTTCGGTCTCTCGGCCGTCTTCAGAAGGCTGTGTCTTACTGTTACTAAGAGCCGTATTTATAGTTTTATTATTAGTTATATATCTATTAATTTGCACACACATATATATATATATATATATATATATATATATATATATATATATATATCTTTATTCGTTTATTTATTATTTATTTATTTTATTTTTATTTTTATTTATTTATTTTATATATTTTTTTCCATTATTATTATTATTATTATTATTATTATTATTATTATTATTATTATTATTATTATTATTATTATTATTATTATTATTATTGTGTCGAGAGACCGAAAGCGGTAGAGTAATGGCCCACCCTCAACGTTAGGTGCCATACTCCACCAATTAACACCAGAAAACCGATGAATCGCTCGCAGCGTCGAGAAATTAACAAGAAAGATAGCGAAGGGAGAAAACTCCGTGGTCTTTAACGACGCGCGTATAAGAAATGAATTGCTGCCGAAATATATATATATATATATATCAATTTCTCAAGACAAGGAGTTTAAAATAAATTTTATTATTACTTCTTTAAGCCATGGCTTTTCAAAGAACAACTGATGACTTAATAGATATCGTATGTTGTACAATTTTTGTTCTCATCTTTTATTTGTTTATCTAATTGCTCTATCTCGTATATCGAGCATCAATATTTAATTATAGGTTTTGCTCTAAAAGTTATATATCATATCTTTATTCTCATGTTCCTTATATATATATGAGCTTTTGAAAATAACATACAAGTACGTTAATAAATGTAAGCGATGTAAGACCTCTATCCCAATTAATCCTATTAATGGACAAAATGTGATCTCTTCAGCAACTGATAAAGCTAAAATTCCACTCTATGTGATCGGAGACATCTGCCTCAAGAATTACTCCCTATGACCGAAAAAAAAACTGTAAGCGACACTCGAATAATTGTCTGTCGTGTTGCCAACCTTATTAAGATCTTCGATGCTTACAAGGCAACTGGTGTCGACAACATTTCAGTCATAGTACTCAAGAAACTGCAACCCGCAAATAGCTTCTATTCCCACAAAGTTATCCAATCGTTGATTAAAGGAGAAATGCTTTCCATCAGCAAAACTTCGTGGGTCTGTCCTTTGCATCCCAGTACAGACCGATCAGTCTCCTGTGCGTCATACGTAAGTTGTTTGAATCTGTAATAAATCTAGAAGTTTTCAATCACTTCAGCGAAAACTATCTTCTTAGTGAAAAATAATATGGATTTCGTCCTGCAAGATCTAGAGCTGACGAGCTTACTGTGATATTGCACAGTATCAGTGAATCTATCGACGAGGGCTTAATTTCTAGGGCAATATCTCTTTATATATCAAAAGCCTTCGATAGGGTTTGGCACAAAGGTTTGTTCTACAAACTTGTTAACTTAAGATTTTCATGGAAATGTCGTCTCAACCGTCAAATACTTCCTTTTCGATAGGTCGATGAAAGTAGTTGTTTATGGGCAAAAGTCCGAAAAACATAGCATCATCACACTGCGTACACAATCTTGGTCGACAGTTGTAACGCTCTGCTAGTTTGTAATGGCAGAAATTCCCTCAATTCATTCCATCCACTCCTAACTCTTGTATTACACTGACATCTGCTCTGCCAGGTGATTTAATGATACCACCAAGGTAAGAAAACATCTCGACAACTTCAACAGCTTCTGCCACCCAAATATACTCTGTCCACATCTGAGTTTTCATCCATCTCCATTCTCTTACACTTCTTTCATATAAACTTGTTTGTCGTTTTCTGCCTACCAGTTAAAAAAAAATATTAAAACACAGGTTAGAAAAATTCAGTTGAGTCACAATATTCCAGAAAAATTGAAAACAATCGTCCTGTCACTCACTACGAACGCGAACGTCTTTTATTAGTAAGCTGTTTTAATTATGTAATTCTTTTCTATTATCTTACCAAGCGGAGGCGTAGAAATACCCGGTATAGTAGTCAAGCGTGCGGGTTACCCAACTCGGCGTCATGGACCCGTAGATCTTGTCAGAGTATATATCTAGAGGACGGAAACTATGATATAAAACCTACTACATTGCAACCACAGACATCTTGCCACTGAATTACGGGGTGAAGGGGTGCCTCCTTAATAACTAAGGAGGCACCCATTCACGAAAACTTTCTAAAGCTGGATACTCGAACAAAATATCCGGTTTGCAAACCTACAATTGCTTAAGTAGATAAGCTCGGCTTATTGTCCGGCTTGCAATCCTTCGCATATTAGTCAGGCTCAAAGGTACTTTTACAGGGGCACTCCAAAGACCCCCAACTGCTTGGCCTAGTTTATTGACTGGAACAACAAACGCCGTCCTACTCCTATCTCTCTTTCTCTTTATATGGATAACATAAGGATACTCGTTTATTATTCAATGTTATATGACTAGTCTATGCCGTTCTTATTCTAACAGGTTGAGGGTACAGATTATATATATGCATGTTTCGTTAAACAGTAGCGCGAGCTTCTGTTTATTTATTTTTTGATTCGTTTTTTTCGATTCGTCGCACGACCGATTTGGTATTGTCGTCCATGTTGTATAAAAAAATCGTCATATTTTCGCGAACGTTTTCGACCGACGTCGGTCATCTTCAGGAGGATGAATGAGTATGCAAAATAAAAAATTGGTGAATTTATTAAGAAGACATTTTTTAAAAAAATATGAGATCCCAACAATGGCTGTGTTCTTGGTTAAAATATTCCTGAATTCATTTTTAGGGATGCTAGCATCCCTGTTTAACCAAACATGCATAAGAGAAGGAATGCTGCCTAATTACACAGATATATATATATATATATATATATATAAATATATATATATATATATATATATATATATATATATATATATATATATATATTGGACGCATCCAACAAATGTCCGTCTGGGTTATTATCTCTTATCTTTGCGAGTTTCTCGCTCTGAAGGTTAAACAATTACGTCAAGCATAATCTACGATTTTTTTAAATTTTTCTTTATCAAAACACGTAATCTTATGGACTATACGATGTATATGACAAACACATAAGACAATGATCAACTTGCAGCCACACTCAGCGTTACCCGGGAAAGTATAAGGAGAACTCTTGCTCCCAGCTCTGAACCCCCTATTACAATTTTTATTATCAATACTTTGTTTAATTTGAAAGTTATACATGAAATAAAATAATGCAAAATGTCGTTGTTGCTGTTTATGGATGTCCGGTGCAAGCGCGGACCCCGAGATATTATTAATACAAAATTAATAAGATGAGATTCATTTGCTTCACACAGCAGCAAAATCTGGCACAAGGTCGGAAGATGGTGAACATCAGCTCCCCCTAGAGAGGAGCATTCTGGTTGGGTACGAAAATAGTTGTGAACAGGCCTGTCGGCATTCCCTAGTAAGACGCCTCAGGCATCGGCAATAAACCAATCTCCAACCCCGAAGGAGGAGGTAATACCTGGACGAGTACACTTCCAAGGACTGAGCCGAAACGTACAAGTAAGCTCAAGTAAGCTCCAATTACTATTTAATTTCGTCAGGTTCGGTTATGTGCATACTCTGAACAGTTTGACAACTTGCTTGAGGACAGAATTGCTCCAGCTGTAGCAATCATAAACATTAACTTCTTTCCTCTTGTGGGGAGACGTCCAGGCGACGCTCTTTGGGCACACGATGATCAATCAGACAGTTTTGGGTTGTTTTTTTTTAATAGTTCACCCCAAATAAGGCAGGCCGTCACTGTAGACGTAAGGGGCTACTGAGAAAAACGGGTGATGGTTTTGGGGATTCAACCTAAATTAGGAGCTGCGCAGCAGGATGTCTGTAATGTCAGGAAAGCAGGGAGCAGGGAGGGAGTTCCAGAGTCCAGCAGCACGGGGAAAGAAGCTTTTGGAGTAGAAAGCCCTTCGGCATCTTGAGACCTCCACAGTGAACGGATGGGATTTGGCAGATTGTCGGATTGGTCTAGTGAATTTGCATCGTGGGGACACCAGAAAAACAAGTTCATCAAGGCACAGTCCATTGAAGTACTTGTTAAACAGGCACAAGGAAGCAACATTGCGGCGATAGGGCAGGGGCTGGAGCTTGGTGGATAGTAAAGGACCTATCAAGTTGGCGACTCTTTTTTGGCCCTTGTCTAAGACGGAGAGACTAGCGGATGATGCACCAGCCCAGATGTGGTAACAATACTCCATGCATGGGCGGATGGTGGCTTTGTAGAGATATAGGATAATGTCAGGTGTGAGAAGTTTACTGGCACAGTAGAGGGAGCCCACCTTCTTTGCAGCAGCTCTGGTTGGGCGTATTAATTTAAACCGGAACTGTTAAGGTCTCCACCCGGATAACTTTAGGGATTTGCAGGGCATGCAGAAAGCTTCCAAGACGCTGAATCCCTCTTCTGTCACTGTCGGCTAGACATTGAGTAAGGCTATTTTCACTTGAAGATATACTGCACCAAAAACTACTTTCGGTAGCTAACCTTTATTACTTTTCTATTCCTTTCTTCACTGTTTTGATTTCTGGCAACCTACACCCAACGGTGTAGGTCACTTAAATAAACGTATATATTTTGTTGTTTATAGAAGGGGATTTCTTTGGCGATCCTTTGTCAGATTATTATAGAAGATAGTCTTTTTTATGTATACTTTCATTCACCCCAAACAAGGCACATTGCCACTACTGCAACTACTGTGAATTATGGACCATACTTACATGAACATCATTAGTAGGGAGTTGAACAGAGAAATGTCTGTTCACATTACATTTGAATTTCTGCATGTTAGTACAGTCAGAGAAGCAGGGAACAGGGAGGGAATTCCAAAGGCTAGCAGTATTACAGTGTATGTTAAGATTAGCTCATATACGCCCATCACATTCTCGAGAATAGGTGTCGATTATTTTGGTGTGTCATCAAATGGGTAGATGTAATAGTCATAAACATTGGCATTTATTTTCTCATGTGGAGCGAAGTCACTGTTGGGTGATTTGGTCACACACTGGCCAGTAAGCTTTCAGGGCGCATTGATTTCATCCGGCCCCTAAATGACTACTTAAGATCCCTTTGGGAATCGCAGCAGTCAACAGAGAATTTCCTGGAAACAATGAAGAAAGATGTTCTCTTCTCTCTCTCTCTATATATCTCTCTCTCTCTCTCTCTCTCTTTTTTTTCTCT
This sequence comes from Sepiola atlantica, assembly GCA_963556195.1. Taxonomy (NCBI): domain Eukaryota; kingdom Metazoa; phylum Mollusca; class Cephalopoda; order Sepiida; family Sepiolidae; genus Sepiola; species Sepiola atlantica. The sequence continues at coordinate 9,041,822 of OY744519.1, read as the reverse complement.
CTCTTACTTTTGCCTTTGTCCACTGGAACTCCGAGCACCGGCTATTTTCGCCTGAAGTCAAGAACTCTCTGACTTTTTTTACTTCATTTGTTCACTTGGACACTGCCCTAACTTAACCAACTTTTACCCAACGGTGTAAGTAACAGAAATAAAAGCTTTTGTTGTAGTTATAAAATTGTTTGTGTTCTTACTTTTCGTGTAACGACTGTTTTCATTGTTATAAATATTACAAATGGATTCGGTCCCTTTTCTATAAATAGTCAGTGTGTGACCAAATCACCCAAGAGGGACTTCTCTCCGCATGAAAAAATAACAGTAGATGTTTATGACTGCTATATGGTTTAATCGATTATGATAAAGGCACCTTCAAGGCTCGATAAGTACAGCAAGACTTTGACCTTGTTCGACTATAGTCTGGCAAAATAAGGGAGATAACTCACCTCAACTTAATTTTAGATTTTTGATGCTTGTTGACAATTCCCCTGCCAGATTTTTGGTGTACGATATTTTCTTTCCGTCACGGGTATGTACATCATACAAATGTTTCTTGTTTTTGTTTTATATTTCATAGTCAACATTGTCAACATTGTCAACATTGTCAACATTGTCAACATCATTGTCAACAAGTACCGATTTTATTTCGACAAATTTATTTTAATAACGATTTCTATATTTCTTTGTACGTTGTTTTTATCTAATCTTATTTTTTTATTTTTCTGTTAATAATTTATTTTAACACATATTTTTGTCAGCAATTGATTTTTATTTACAGAAATAACACATTTTTTAATTGGTTTTGAAATGGAAATGAAGAAAACAGGCGATATTGAATTATCTTGTCTATTGGCTGCTATTCTGAAGTTGTAGCAGTTGTCTGCCATCAGTGGGCATTTTCTTTTGTACCAAACTTTCATAAACAACGTTATGTGACTTTTCAAAAAAAAATTATGACCGTTTGATGCAGGAGAGGCATTCTACTGATGCCGCCTTGCTGTTGTGAATTCGGAATAGCGGCCACCAGGCCAGATAATTCAATATGGCCAAACATTTTTTTTGGCTAATTAAAGGAAACCGACTTTTCTATTAGGAGAAACAATTAAACAGTCACTTTTTCACTTTAACTAACTAATAAGAAATATTTTCTTTATTTTTATTTCCAAATAAATTTTTTAAAAAAGTCTTGTTGTTTATGTATATAATATTAAGTCGAGATAAGTTAATTAATTTGCCGACCTAAAGTAAAAAACGGCCCAAACTTGCATGCTAGTTTTTCGTTCACTGAGGTTTCTCTCTGCCGAAGCATGCATTTGTCAATAATCGACATAGGATCTCCAACTAACCTTAAAGAAAAGATGGATTTGGGGTCAAAATCGGCTAGATATATTCATGAGATGCCACGTTACGCTGGTGCTCCGAAATAATATAAACACGCCTAGTGTAAATTACTGGTCCATATAAATAATCCAATGTTTGGAAAATTTTCATGTTTCATTGTATGACTTATAATAAACACTGCCTTGAAACAGCTGTAAACAATTATAATACCGTTTTGTATATTCTTTATTTAGAATATTATTTTAAGAAGATTTAAATTTTAAAAATACATATATATACTCAGCTCAATCTCATTTAATATTGAGTACCGGTGTTTGCAAGTTGATGAGCGATCTTTGTAGTTAGCAAAAAGAGAGTTTTCTATTTGTTCGACTTTGAATATATATATATATATATATATATATATATATATATATATATATATATATATATATATATATATATATAGTTTTCAGGTTCGATTATTTTCGATAGGAATTCGAATCAGAGAGCTCTATGTCCGTTCAAACAGAGCATGAATAAGTTATGATGTTGAAAAAGATTAGATATACATTCGAATTGTACACATTATAAGTTATTTCGACCATAACTAGGTCTCCTCGGATGTGTTTTAATTGTGTTTGGAAACACATCCGAGGAGACCTAGTTACGGTCGAAATAACTTATAATGTGTACAATCCGAATGTATATCTAATCTTTTTCAACATCATAACATATATATATATATATATATATATATATATATATATATATATATATATATATATATATATATATATATATATATATATATATAATGTTATGAGTTCCTTCCCTTTAGATGATTTGAAAATTGTCTGGATCGCATTACTTAGTGTTTACAAATAAAAAATGGAAGGCGTATTATTTTCACATTTGAAAGCGTGATCTTCATGACGGCCTATCCTTAAGAAACCAGTGTTAAAAAAACTTGGATCTAGTGTTCGAATCGTCTGATCGGCGGTACGATTACGTCATCCATACTGACAAGTGTAAGGTTGGTTAAAGTGTGATTATTTAGGCGGGTGTAAATCAGTTGGGGTAGCAGGATCACTTGATAGATGTTCTATGTGAGTCTTAGACAGGCCTAGATCAGATGAGCGCAGATAAAGATTACATCTGGTAAGTATAGGGATATGTGTGCAGAACAGGAGACTTAGCTAATGTGGTCAGGATGAATAGACTCGATAAGAGCTCTTGGATTAGTAAATGTAGAACAGTTGAGATAGCAGGGGCATTTAGTCAAAGAAGACAAAAGAAAATATAAGAAGATATAATAAGGATGGACTTCAGAGAAAGAGTGATAAATAAAGTCCTGGACAGAGATAACGTTAGTTTGGAAGTCATGATGATGATGGTGGTGGTGGTGGTGGTGGTGGTCTTGGTGATGATGATGATGATGATCATCATGATGATGATGATGATGATGATGATGATGATGATGATGATGATGATGATGTATATTAACAGGTTAACCTTGCGCACATGGCCAGTCACTGCGGATACATTCTAATTGGCGCATCACATAGAGCTCGCATACATGAAGACCAGTCGAGGATGCCGCCAATAAATCATCTCTACCAAACTTTTAACTCTATTAGATACTTTATAACGTTTTACTCGGAAAAAAAGTAGAATGTTAGTTTCAATTGCACCCTTGGATGGAGGGACAGACAGACAGACAGACAGACAGACAAACAGACAGACAGACAGACAGACAAACATACACACACCATACATCTATTATAATACTAAAGCTGATTTTATAAACGTGTTTTTCCTTTCAGCTTTTTTCTATATTGTTTAATCAAACAAACACCATGCCACAATATTCATTGGTATTGGAATTAAGTTATTTTTGAAGAAAAACAATCTATTTTATTTGTTTTGATTAGCCGTGATTTTCAATTTCTTTGTAGCAGTCATAAACATTTAAAGTCCCTGTTAGAAGGTTTTGTCACACACTTACCAATCAGCTTGCAGGGCGCATTGATTTCATACGTGCCTGGAATGACTACTTCAGACCCCTTTTGCCAATCGCAACAGTCAGAGAGTTTCCTGCAAAACAACCAAGAAAAACGGACCCTTCCTCTCTCTCTCTCACTCTCTCTCACTCTCTCTCTCTCTCTCTCTCTCTCTTTCTCTCTCTCTCTCTGTGTATGTATGTTTATTAACAGTGAAAGGTTATAAACCTAACTATAAAACAGAAGATTGGAATAGTCCATTGCAGACAATAGGGAACATCGCCACAAGTATTCATACTGTTCAACCCATAGCTGGAGAGAAAAGTGAGATAAAGAGGGGGAGACATAGAAAAAATGCTATATAGCGAACACAAAGACTATTTTTTTTGTATTTTTATTTATTAAAATGTAACTGGCTTTGCAAACTCACTTTTTCCTGATTCAAAACATGAGTTCACTGGGTGACCCAACGGGCGATGTTTTTCTAGTTTAGTATAGATTCTAATGTAAATAAAAAAACAGATTGAACTGCTTTCCCTGGAAGAGGGGGGAGTAGGTTTATTGTCTGCCGCCTGAGACTTATGAGAATGGCAGTTATTTCGTAATTAATGCCTTTTTTGAAGTGCCAATGCTCCTCCTCCTCCTCCTCCTCCTCCTCCCCTCCCCACACACACAGGCATACATTAATAACCCAGCTTTCGTCAGATCTTAAAAATAAGAGTAGAGAAACCATTCCTCAAAGAAACTGACTTGCTCCAATAACGGGAGTTTGATAACAATTTGTCTTGAATAAAAAAAGGCTTAGGAGTGGGCAGGAGTGACGACGGTTAAGTAGCTAACGACACGGACTGACGTACCAAGTTCGAATCCAGTCGGTTCTATAGTACTACTTTGGAAACTTTCGCGTGGTCCCTCCTGTAAGAATGCCAACAGAATCAAGCCTGTCGATAAAGTTGTATCATACTGGCTCATACGAATTAACTTAACAAAAAATGCCTGAACAGCTCTGTTGGTATTCCGCGATAGGGACGCCTCAGGCAAGTAGCAATATTCTAACCCCCATTCAGAGAGAAGATAGAGCCTGGGAGGGTGGACCTTCTAGGACTGAACAGAACCATACCATAACCTGATAGCAACAAAACCACTGTCAAACTAATTTGTATACATTGTCTGTTTACATGGCTTGTTGCACTTTGCTATTTGGGAGGGAGTTAGGGTTAGGGTTAGGGGAGCAATACAATTAATTCATTGTCTGATTGAATACATGAAATTCGTTTTAATATTTCAGTTTAATAAGTTTAATAAATCTTTTTAATTGATTTCTTTTGCATTAAATTGCCAAAGATGTAACATCATGCGTGATTGAAAGAATCATGAGTGGATGGAATAAGTTCAGGAAACTGCCATTACTAACCAGCAGAGCGTTACCACTGTCGACCAAGGGAAAAGTCTATCAGGTATGTGTATGCAGCATAATGATGTATTGAAAATGAAACATCGTCAGTGAGGGTTTAGGATATGCGTTGCATGGAACGAAATCAGAATCATACGATGGGTGTGGCATGTTAGTCTTAAAAGGTGAAATTGAGAAAAGAGGGATAATAAAGACTTGGGCAGAGATAGTTTGGAAGCCAGTTTCTAAAAGCCGTCCAACACATGTCAGTATGTAGAACGGACGTTAAACCGAATATGATGATGATGAAAGAAGGAATGAGAGTTCTTGGGTTAGTAGATTGTTTTCTTTGCTGATGTGTTACCGCTTATCAAGTGTCAAAGGCCACCTCAGGATTAAAGTTAATTAGATCGTCAGTTGGTGATGAACCCCCTTAGTCCCGTATTAGCTTGTTTGTTTTTTAGAATTCCTCGAAATCGGCCCTTTTTCATATCGTATCCCTAAAACTGCTACTTATTTTAGATATATTGACGATATTTTAATTTTTCTACCCGTTAGTCATAAAATAGAAACATTAGCACAAGCACTCAACAAAGTTTAACCTTCCATCAAGTTTACTTTCGAGAGTGAACACAACAATTATTTAGCTTTCCTCGACATTCTTATCCTCAAAAACAATAATAGTCTCCCATTTCAAGTCCATCGTAAACTAACCAACAAAAATGAGTACATGCACTATTACTCACATCATAATAACTACATGAAAAACAGTATGATAATAGTCTTTTATCTTAGAGCTTTGCGTATTTGTAGCCCTGAATATCTCTCTCAAGGATATAGTCAAATAGAATCCTCTCTCTCAACTTTAAAATACCCCAAACATGTCATTCTCTCCGCTAAAAAGAAAGCTATCCAAATACATCTTTAAAAAATATAAAAAATACGAAAACAGCTCCTAATACTACACAATCCATACTAAGAAATATTTTTCTTTCCTACTAATTCTCGCAACAGCCATCTCTTCTCTTCTCTTTCCCAACATGGTTTCAGAATTATCCAAGCTATCTCACTTACTATTAAAAACATTTTTAAACATATAAAAACAAAAATAAAGTCTTTACATCTCCCACTTCAGCTGGAATTTACACTATACCATGCGTCGATCGCGGAAAAATATAATTTGGCGAGACACAACGTCCGTTAAATAAACGAATCTATGAACACAATCGTGCTATAAACAACTGCGACACCTCAAACGCGTTATGTACCCACATGATTTCTTCAATACACAGAGGGCGATTTCAATAAAAACATATACAAGACACTAAACTCCGTCGACTCATAGAATCATGTTTAATCCTATGTCATAATAACACAATTATTCAAAGACCAGGATTCTATAATATTTCTACATCATCTGCTAGATCGATTCTAATCGAAATTAACCTAAATCAATATGATAACGGATAACTTCTACAACTTTGAGTCCGTTTTCCCCCTCCTCCTCCTCCTCCTCCTCCTCCTCCTCCTCCTCCTTCTTTGTGTAATTCCTTGCTATCATTTATTTTAAATTGCTACTAAACCTCCATTCACAACTTTATTAACGTACAGCGTTTCCGATCGGCTTTTACATGCTAACTGATGATTTCTTTCTTTATCTTTTTAAAAAAAAAATTAACATTTCTTTCTTTCTGTTCCCCTTTCTACTGTTTATTACACGTGACTATATTTTTTCCAAATTGCGTTCTTTGTACAAATTTGAAAACTTTTCTGTTTTTAATTAATGTTCTGCTGCCAACTGATGATGATTGTCTTATCAATTGAAATATTTTGGTATTCAATATGTGTTTTTGAGTTTATTTCTGCTAGTTGTTGATTTGCTTATCCTTTATTCCATTTTTATTTTACATATATATATATATATATATATATATATATATATATATATATATATATATATATATATATAACTACGTCGTCTGTAGGTATAAAACACTTTAATATTTAAAAATATTCATAGTCAATGGCCATTAAAGTTTTAATAGTCTTAATTGTGGAGCCCTGTTCGAGATTACAAGATTGTTGTCATCCTAGCAATTATGCAAAGTTCTGCTCGAGCTTTGAACACTACCGACAATATGACGCTTGCCCCGCCTGTCGATTAAGTGTACATTAATTTCAATTATTGTCTGTGATGATTTCTTGCGGTCGTGTGGGTTTGGACGTTAGGCTCTTGATTCTAGGCTGTATCTACGATTGGGTTCGAGCCTATGCGACCTCTTGCAACCGCAACTCGTGTATTTATAAGGATAGAAACCCCGAAACGCCGTCGTCCGTAGATATAAAAAAAACTTTGATATATATATATATATATATATATATATATATATATATATATATATATATATATATATATTAAAGATTAGTACAACATTCGTACCGTCGGTTTCAAGCACGGAAGGACTTAGCCATCTGGCTCTCTTCAGATTCTGTTGTCATCTGTTTCGGAAATATGAAGTCACGTGTCACTCTCGTTTGGACGCGTTATTTCTTTAGAGTGTTGTATATGTTTGTTTAAATTTATTGTAAGGAAGGTTTAATAAGGTTTGAAAAAAAGGGGAGGGGGTGAAAAGTAACAGTTGAGATTTAAACCGGAGGAGATTTAAAGAGATATAAAAAGATAAAAAATAAAAAATAAAAAATAAAAAATAAACAAAAAATAAAAAATATTTCTGTATAATTTTCACTCTCCCACTTTTGTTCAAACCTGTTGTACTAATTTTTCTGTACCGGAATAACTAAATATTACGCTCTTAATTTTTTTTAGTTTTAACTTTAATTCTTAATTAATCGAGCACTCTGCTTGGATTTTTCCTGCTATATGACAATGAAGTTATATATATATATATATATATATATATATATATATATATATATATATATATATATATATATATATATATTCTCCTTTCTATACATTCATATCTGCTTAGTTTAAATATATAGATATACATATCTGCTTAGTTTATATATTGAAAATCCATGGATTAAGGGCTTTACAGTACTTTTTGCTTGAACTTTGATATGTAATAAAGTTTGATTAATTTTTCATTTTATTCTTTCATTCAATCCATAATTATTAATGCTCTATCCAATATATTGAGCTTATTTGTCTTAATCCTCAGTAATTAAAGAAATTAGACATATGACCAATTAACAAAGCGTATCACAGAGGAGGGCCTGTGGACGAGTGGTTATAGCACTTGTCTTTGTGCTGGACGACCCGGGTTCGATCCCATTCACGGCATGCGAATTTGCGGGTCTGAAAACTCCCTCTGGGAGTAAATGGGTACCTGACTAAAATTCAGAAGGTTCAAAGCATATGCTGTGCCCTAGACACAGTGATTCTTAACAAATCACCGCCGCTACGGCCATGGGCAGTGTGCGATGTCGGCAACGACACTCGTGCGCGTCCAGGCTATGCGACCTTTACCTTTACCTTTACCTATCACTGAGTAAAATTCCCAGAAGGATTTTTATCATAAAATTCCTGGAAAAATCTTTTGTATCTTTAACGTTGAGTGAAGCGGCATATGTTAAAGAAGGTGATATCAAAATGGCTGCTCTCGTTTAATCTTATCAGTATAGAAAACAACAACAAAAAGACAACAACAAAAAGACAACAACAAAATCGACGCCTATAAAACATCACAGAATGAGTAGTGTGCATTCCCGTGTGAAAGGGGCAACTCTCAAAACATGATTTTATCTCAGAAGATATTTCTGTTGGCCTTTCTGGCTATGTTCCTGCTGCCAAAAACTAACGCTATAAATAAAACTGATGTTGATGACATATTTGAAAGCCTTAAACAAATTTTGTCTCGGAAAGCTGACAATCAAACGAACGCAACCCAACGCAAATATGATTCAAGTCCGTCGAAAAGCCTTTTGTTTCCAAACGAAAACATTATCGCCCAAATAATAAATCTGATTAACTGCGGATATTTTCCTCACGCGCCAAACAGTCACTTGCAATATTCCTTGGACTATAAGACCAAAAGTCTCAGATTATTCCAGACATGCGATCGATATTTTAAAACAAGCTCAAACCCCGAATCTTTACAAGTGCAATGCAAATATAAAAAATGGGTCTTTAATAAGATCCAGTGCGAAAGGACCACATGCCCTCATCTGATAGAACCCGTTGGGGTCACTTTTCAACTCGAGACAATACTTACAACACTACCGTCTACATTTGGTGTTCTCGCGGTTTTACCATAAATGGCACAGACAAACTGTTCTGCAAAGAAAATGGTCACTGGAACTTACCACCACCGACCTGTCATCTATCGTCGTGCCGTCCGCTTTCATTACCCTTACATGGTTTCGTGTCCAGCCAGAAAAAAACACCTGTCAATCAAACTGTCGAGTTTACTTGCAAAAGTGACTACACATTAATTGGAGATGCCGTTCTACGATGTGAAGAAAATGGCCGGTGGAATACTTCAGCACCAGTTTGCAAAAAAATGTGTATTGTTCCGAATTCTACAAATCAGTTGGAAGGCATACGCTTGATTCCCGGATTAAAACCGCTCTCAATCGGGTCCCTAATTCAGCAGGGCCAACGTGTTATTTTCTCCTGCAAACCCGGCTACGCGGTTCCATCATCGGGAATTTCGACCTGCCTTGGAGGGAGTTGGGGACCGACGATTCAATGCAGAAAAACATGTACGATTGTAGAAATACCGAATGGGCAATATGTTTTATCGAAAGATTCTTTCACCGTACTCTATGCGTGCACACCTGGATACAAGCTTATCGGTCAACGAACACTAGTGTGTACGCCTAACAGCACATGGGATAGCGAAATTCCCATCTGCGCCCAAATTTGTACGCTTTCAAAAAGGCACAATGTTGTGTCCTACCGAAACAAGGACACATACGAAATCATCCCTTTCGGGACGAAGGTTGTAAACGGGACACAATTGTATGAGATATGTGGATCGAATTCCTCAACGTCTCGTGAAATTGATTGTCTTAACGGAGAACTCAGTGTCAATACATGTGGAGCAACAACAAGATTGGTTAACCACAAGTTAGAAATTCATCAGGACGGGTATTGGCGAAATATTTGTTCACCCTCAAATGACGTATGCAGTTTTTTTGGATATCGTCAGTACATGTCAAGACGGTGTAGTCAATGTTATGAATTTGATTTGCGCACTTTTATTAGGACAAACAGACTAACCGAAAACAGACGATTTGGCAGTTATTACAATTGTATTTATTGCAAGTAATAAAACTATTTTTTTTATTATTGAATTGGTTATATGATTTTTTTTTCCTAATTGAAGTACTCTTTTCATACGTTTCAGTATAATCACTGACTTTAAGGTTATCTTGAACGCAGGGCAGCCATAATTGTTATTAGGGGACCTGTGGAAATTCCGCGGTTGTATTCTCCATCTGTTGTATGTTGCTCCTGTGCTTACAATTATGTCCCTTCTATGGATCCGACGCAAACGCAGATCCACCGATGTTATGGTACGACCTTTTTTCAAACTGAAACATACTTATTTAAGTATTCTGTAGTTTCAGAATATATCTAGTTATTATCTTGTAGGAGTTTGTGACATATTTCCATTCCATGAAGGTCCGCCGCGAATTCATACCTAACGATATCACTGTAGCAGCTTTGGACAGAACAGATACTACACTATGATCCTAGCTTGAAGGTCAAGAAAGTATATTTTATTTCGAGTTTCACATTTGGCGAAACAATCACATCAGATGGCATTTTAAAAACTGCATTTTTGGGCATTGCATTTTCAGCGATCCGGCAATCGCATAATTGTAAAGAAAATGTGTGAAGAGTGATAACGTACGTATGAATGTGAAATTGCCATAATGTATTATTATAATGTATTATTATTATTATTATTATTATTATTTATTCATTTATTCATTTATTCATTTATTTATTTACTTTCACACCAGTCATTATCAGTGATTGCTCACTGACAATAACCTGTGGTTTTCTCTTGTAGTCTGAGTGACAACAAATCTCCTCAGATTTTCAGCACTCTACGACTCTTTTGATGACCGTTGCAAATCATTTTGCGTTATCGCTACAACCGTTTACCATTGATTTACTGTTGGCAACGACCACTGGTTTTCTCTGAAGTTTGAGTAGCAATAAGCCTCCCCAAGTTTCCAATACTCTCCGCACCTTTCCAATGGAGGTCTGACTAGTGCTCTCCTTTTTTAGTCTTTCCATTCTCTTTGACTCTTTACGATCAGTTTCATGATGCCAGCTGAGATTGGTGCTACCAAATGCGATTTCTAACACTTTCAGTTCCATTGAACTCGTGTGATGTTCTTTCTATATTTCTGTCCTATTTCTAGTTCTACGTGCATATGGATGGTTACTGTTCGTTGATTATGTGGATTGGTTTCCGTATTCAAAGATTTTTTTAAATATTTCAGCTGCTTTCATCATTACCGTGCGTTGTATGCTGTCAAACCTTTCCTTTGATTCCAATTTATTTCAAGCTTTTTTTCCAGGTTTTTCGGAATTGTTCCTACTGCTCTTACAATTATTAGTATTATAGTGATTTTTATGCTGCATATTCCTTTATAATAATAATAATAATAATAATAATAATAATAATAATAATAATAATAATAATAATAATAATAACAACAATAATAATAATAATAATATTCTCATTATTATTAGTATATAAATAATAATAATAAAAATAATAATGATTATTATTATTTTCATTATTATTATTATTATTGTTATTATTATTATTATTATTATTATTATTATTATTATTATTATTATTATTATTATTATTATTAAGAAAGCGTTGTTTTATCTGTATAGAATATTTTAATTTTTTTCATGTTAAACGTTTGCTTAAGAAATTCTCTGAAACAATTTGTCTAAAATTACAATCCTTCTACAACAGATCGTCTATACTTACAGATGCTCTACAGTTTTTCTAAAAGTGAAATTATTCTACAACAATTTGTCTACAATTACAATTCTTCTCAGACGTATGGTCTATACTTAGAATTTATCTGCAACAATTCTTCTACAATTACAATTCTTTTGAAACAATTCAGCAGACATTGCAATTCCTATACAACAATTCGTTAACAATTACAATACTTCTACAACAATTTTTCAAAAATGACAATTACTCCGCAACAAATCGTTTGTAATTACAATTCATTGTCAGCAGTTCATCTATAATTACAATTTCTCTACATCAAATCGTTTACAATTACAATTCTTCTATAACAATTCGTCTTCAATGACAATTCTTCTAAGTTAGTATAGACGATTCGTCTATACTTACAATTTATCTGCAACAATTCGTCTACAATTATAATTACTTTAAAACAATTTATTTGACATAACAATTCCTCTACAACAATTCGTCTTCAATTAAAGTTTCTCTACAACAGTTCGTCTTTAATTACAGTTCCTCTACAACAGTTCATCATCAATTATAATTCTTCTACAAAAATTCGTCTACAATTCCAATTCCGCTGCCACAAATTGTTAGCGATTACAATTCTTTTTCAGCAATTCATCTACAATTCCAATTCCTTTACAACAAATCGTCTACAATTACAAGTCTTCTACAGATGTTCGTCTCCAATTACAAGTCTTTTATAACAGTTCGTTAGAATGGCCCTACAAATTATTTTAGTTTTAACTGTTTTCATAACATATATATGAAATATATATATTGTTTTAAAAATATGTCTCTGATAAATAAAACTTAATTTTCATTACAGAAGACGAAAGTCCCCATTTCTCACAAAGAATTTATATTTATTTATTATTTTTAGATGTCAAATAAAAATATGAATCAGAATAAATACAATTAATTAATTCTTTATATAATTAATGCCGGCATTTAATAACAAATAATAAAAACTAATTTATCAACTTTCTGGCCATCAATTAATGAATTGATTTATTTTTTTGGATCAAGGGAAGAATAAGGACCCCAGATCATTAACACAAGACGCGGGACATATTTTCAAATCACCGGTTGACCTCGCAATACACGTGGTCTCTATTTACAAAACACTTGTAAATAGATCTTTTATTTATGTTAATATTTATTTTAAGGCAGAGAGTTCATAAATAAAACAAATAAATATTAACATGTTTTCTTTTCTTTTAACATGTATACGCTTTTTTAAAAATCGGCTGACTTGTAATCTGTCGTTTTGCAATAAACAAAACAATTTATCATTTTTTTTTTTACTTTTATTTACTAAATAAAAAACAAATTTTAAACGCAATTCTATATTTCGTGTTGTGTACTTTTTTTTCTTTTCGTAGGGAGGCGAGTAGCGAAGTTTTATATATTTGTTTGTAATTGTTGCTTACAGAAAAAAAAGGAAAAAACTTCATAAATTTTAAATTGCTTCCGTTTGGAAACTGATTTTTGAAGTCTAACTCCGCCCTCGTGGGGAAGCAAAACGAAAGATTACAAGTCAGCCGATTTTTTAAAAGGCGTATATATTTCGTTTATTTATTAAAATAACTTGCGTAATCATCCGTTTTGCCTCCTCGGGCTAGGAGCAATGTGTAGTATGGAAAAATCCTTCTAAACTGAGGTAAGATCCATAGTGCCCCTTTTTGGGAAGCTTGATTTTTCCCTACAAAACGAAAGATTACTTAAGTACGGTGATAAATATTTCATACCCCCCCCCCATTTCTGCCCTCGTGAAGTTTTTTCCTTTTTTTTCTGTAAGCAACAATTATAAACAAATATATAAAACTTCGCTACTCGCCTCCCTACGAAAAGAAAAAAAAGTACACAACACGAAATATAGAATTGCGTTTAAAATTTGTTTTTTATTTAGTAAATAAAAGTAAAAAAAAAAATGATAAATTGTTTTGTTTATTGCAAAACGACAGATTACAAGTCAGCCGATTTTTAAAAAAGCGTATACATGTTAAAAGAAAAGAAAACATGTTAATATTTATTTGTTTTATTTATGAACTCTCTGCCTTAAAATAAATATTAACATAAATAAAAGATCTATTTACAAGTGTTTTGTAAATAGAGACCACGTGTATTGCGAGGTCAACCGGTGATTTGAAAATATGTCCCGCGTCTTGTGTTAATGATCTGGGGTCCTTATTCTTCCCTTGATCCATTTTTTTTATATTTGTTATGTTTTACTAACTGTACGAACTCGGAATGACCCTATAATGTTCTAGCATTCGTTTATATATGCAAGAGAAATATACAAAGGGAGGTAATTATACAATGTCAGTGAGGTAACTATGATACACGTCGTTGTCTCCAAATGCAAGACACTACAGACCCGTAGATACAATTTGTTTTGCTTTTCTTTTTAAAAATTTGTCGGGCTTTTTCTTCATAAATTTTAATTTGTTGTTCCGAATAAAAGTAACTAAGTCTGTACGGACGAATACAGACTTACCTTTTTCCCGTTCCAAACAACGAGAAGTTAGTCTGTAAAAGGAAATACATATTTACGTCTTTTTTTTTTCAAAAATATTGTTTCTTTATAAATATATAAATAAATATATATTCGTCTCGTCATACAAAAGTTAACGAGTAAAAGAACCTGCCGGACGAAACCATTTCAACTATGTTGGGCAACGTAAGAAGCAAATAACTAGTCAGACACTCTATTGTCACCTTAAATGAATTCAAAAATAAATCCTCGACTTTATTTCCATAATGAGAGGTTTCCTTTCTTGTTTTCATTTCTTCTTTCTATACCAATTGATACGTTCTTGTTTCTAAAATAAGACTAAAAAAACACTTTAAATGTAAAGTAAAACATAACTTTCTAAATAAAAAAAATAATAAGAAATTACTGAATAAAATTTGATTCCAGGACAAGAAATACAATTTCAAACCAACAATAAATAAATAATCATGGTTGCCATTGTGAAGACAAACCAAAACAAGTCCAATTATTTATAAAACAATAATGTGAGAGAAAGAGAAGCAAAGAGACAGATACAGACATAGGTAGATAGAGAGGGGGAGAGAAAGAAAGAGAAGCAAAGAGACAAATACAGACATAGGTAGATAGAGAGGGGGAGAGAAAGAAAAAGAGAGTCAACAAATGACGATTAGAACGGAAGTGACGCCGCCGTTACTGACATAGCGTTGCCACGAACGATAGCTAGGGAGATGCGTTGGAACAAACAGGCTGACTCACGGGGCTCGTGCCTAGAGGTTGAAATCCTCTATCGAATGTCCTGAAAAAATGTAACAGTCTCGGGGACAAGCACACCCAACGTTTCCACTGTTTCTTCCTATTTTTCTTTTTTTCCCAGTTTTTCCAGTTTTTTCCAGTTTAAGACGTATTCTTTTTCTTTCTTCTTTTTTTTACTTTCACCGATTTAGACGTTATTTTATTTGCATATGTGCACTCGTAATTAAATAAACATTTTACTTGAAAAATTGCTCGAAACTTCTTAAATGATTGTTGTTTAATACCGTTTGTACATTGTATGCATTTGTTTCTTAAACCCCTTTTAAACATTTATTCTAATTATTTAGGAAATAACAAGATATACATACTCGGCGTTGCCCGGGAATTCAGTGGATTCATTTTAGTTTTTACTATTTGAAAGGATATAGTAGTTTGCTTGAAGCGTTGCTGGTAACTAAGTATATGGGTATTTAGTAAGGATGTATGCGACGCGGCAAAACACGACACGGTGAAATAGAAGACGGATAAAAACTAATAATTGAAGACAATATTTGTTATATTTTTATTCAAAACTTACCTACTTAATTTTCAATAAATCTCCAAAGCCATCATATATAAGTTCAACAAATAAAAACATTGTGCCTATTGTTACGTATACGTGCATCCATACATTACATTCAATTTTATCGTATAGAATGACGTGAGATTTGAGAGGCCGATGTCTCAGATATAACTGAAAACATAAAACTAAATTTTCAATGCACTTTTAAATAAAAAAATAAACATGTTATTTTAAGGAAAAATGTAACTAAAAAAGATAAATTCAAAGTAATCTTGAATAAATACATATGAAATAAATAATAGAAAAGAATACATATAGTAGTAGTAGTAGTAGTAGTAGTAGTAGAAATATCCCTAAAAGCACGCATGTGTTATCCCACAAAAGACAACAGTTGGTATTTATGCAGTTTACGTATCGAGCTGAAATAATAAAATTATTATTTAGAAACCTATTATTAACACGGGAGCTTCATTAACTATTCTGTACTTTCAACAAATTAATGAACAAAAGATACCGTAATAATTTAATTAAACTTGAAAATCCTATCTGAAAAATAGCTCGGTCCGTAAACTGCATAATCACGTAAAAGTTAACTATAAACGTAAACGTTAACTATAAACGTAAAAGTTAACTATAAACGTAAAAGTGTACTATAAACGTAAAAGTTAACTATAAACGTAAAAGCTAACTATAAACGTAAACGTTAACTATAAACGTAAAAGTTAACTATAAACGTAAAAGTGTACTATAAACGTAAAAGTTAACTATAAACGTAAACGTTAACTATAAACGTAAAAGTTAACTATAAACGTAAAAGTTAACTATAAACGTAAAAGTGTACTATAAACGTAAAAGTGTACTATAAACGTAAACGTTAACTATAAACGTAAACGTTAACTATAAACGTAAAAGTTAACTATAAACGTAAAAGTGCACCATAAACGTAAAAGTTAACTATAAACGTAAAAGCTAACTATAAACGTAAACGTTAACTATAAACGTAAACGTTAACTATAAACGTAAGAGTTAACTATAAACGTAAACGTTAACTATAAACGTAAACGTTAACTATAAACGTAAAAGCTAACTATAAACGTAAACGTTAACTATAAACGTAAACGTTAACTATAAACGTATGAGTTAACTATAAACGTAAACGTTAACTATAAACGTAAAAGTTAACTATAAACGTAAAAGTTAACTATAAACGTAAAAGTGTACTATAAACGTAAAAGTTAACTATAAACGTAAAAGCTAACTATAAACGTAAACGTTAACTATAAACGTAAACGTTAACTATAAACGTAAAAGCTAACTATAAACGTAAACGTTAACTATAAACGTAAACGTTAACTATAAACGTAAGAGTTAACTATAAACGTAAGAGTTAACTATAAACGTAAACGTTAACTATAAACGTAAACGTTAACTATAAACGTAAACGTTAACCATAAACGTAAAAGTTAACTATAAACGTAAAAGCTAACTATAAACGTAAACGTTAACTATAAACGTAAACGTTAACTATAAACGTAAGAGTTAACTATAAACGTAAACGTTAACTATAAACGTAAACGTTAACTATAAACGTAAAAGCTAACTATAAACGTAAACGTTAACTATAAACGTAAACGTTAACTATAAACGTATGAGTTAACTATAAACGTAAACGTTAACTATAAACGTAAAAGTTAACTATAAACGTAAAAGTTAACTATAAACGTAAAAGTTAACTATAAACGTAAAAGTTAACTATAAACGTAAAAGCTAACTATAAACGTAAACGTTAACTATAAACGTAAACGTTAACTATAAACGTAAAAGCTAACTATAAACGTAAACGTTAACTATAAACGTAAACGTTAACTATAAACGTATGAGTTAACTATAAACGTAGCCGTTAACTATAAACGTAAAAGTTAACTATAAACGTAAAAGTTAACTATAAACGTAAAAGTGTACTATAAACGTAAACGTTAACTATAAACGTAAAAGCTAACTATAAACGTAAACGTTAACTATAAACGTAAACGTTAACTATAAACGTAAAAGCTAACTATAAACGTAAACGTTAACTATAAACGTAAACGTTAACTATAAACGTAAGAGTTAACTATAAACGTAAACGTTAACTATAAACGTAAAAGTTAACTATAAACGTAAAAGTTAACTATAAACGTAAAAGTTAACTATAAACGCTAGAATTAACGGTTTGCTACTGCTAAAGAACAGAGGTAAAGCAAAGTTTTATTTTATTATAATTAGTTACTAGGAGTTAATTAAAAATCAGAACTTAATTTAGGAGTGGACAGAAGTAGAGGGGGTCAAAATAAAAAATTTGAATAGCTCTAAGACTTAATCTCATGAGAGAGAAACATAATAACTTGTATGCAGCCAGTCCCCAAAATACTATCATAATAATTAGTATACTCAACTTCCGTATTCAAAACTGTTGAAATCATGGCCATACCCATAACAGGCCGGCTAGACACACGCCTGACTGCTTGAACTGGGGGCCAGTCAGTCACCAGATAAACTTTTAGCTGGTGGCACTTCGTTGTCACTGGTCCAAGCAAATTTCATTCCGAAACTAAATTTTAACTCATCAAATTTATTTCAACTGAGGTTCTGTTATTTTATCATTATTTACATTTGGATTATAAGTTCGTGAGTTAAAAGTCAGAATTGATTTTTTTTTACATGTAAACAGCTCTGTTCATTGACGAAATATCACTTTTACTTTTTTTTTAAATTTTTAAAAAGTATTGTTTTTTAGAATTTGTTAATAAATCGTACATTCTGAATTTCAAATCTTTATATATTCTTAGGAAGTATACTATAAATGTGTTAACGTTTTATTTACATGTAAACAGCTCTGTTCATTGACGAAATATCACTTTTTTAAGTTTAAAAAAGTATTGTCTTTTAGAATTTGTTAATAAATCGTACATTCTGAATTACAAATTATTTATATATTCTTAGGAAGTTTACTTTATTTACATGTAAACAGCTCTGTTAATTCATGAAATATCACTTTTATTTTTTTAATTTTAATATAATGTGTTGAATATTTCTCAAAATGCTCAAAAAGTGTTGTGTGACAGCCTGTCAAGGCAATTATAATGAGTAAAATAAGGTTCGAGTGTTTCGTATCCCAAAAGATCAAGATGAGAGAGAAAGATGGTTAAAGGTAATACCAAGAGCTAATACTCATAACCACTCAGATACTGTTGTTTGTGAAAGGCATTTTCCACCTGGTTATGAAACTGTGTTTGTTATGGGAAAAGCCCGACCCAAAGATCCTCCATCAATATTAAATAATTTGCCATCAAGTGTGATACCAAGTCCTTCATCAAAACCAAGGACAACAAAAAGAGTTCCGCTTCTGTGCGAAGTGTACAAAATGAGGAGTTTGCACATTTTTTAGATAAAGATAGAATTGATAATTTTTACAAATTTGTGTGCTGATATTGACCATCATGATTTTGCGCCAGCAGTTACCTGCTACAATTCTAACAATCAACAGTTCATCCAGTCTTGTGATATTTTTACTGAAATTATTCCGATTTTTTTTATTAAAATTTTTGAAAACTTTACGTTTGAATGTTACCATGCAAGTATACTCACACATATTTCTTCTCTGTTGAAAAACATAATAATTGAGAAAGCAATTCGTTACCTTAGTAACTTGAAAATTGAACTACAGAAACAGGTTTTGAGACAACATATCGAAGTTATGTCACCACGAATAGTTGGCAAAAAAGTTTACGAGTCGGAAATGCTTGTCCGAGCATTTGAATATTTTGCCACATCTCAGTCTCTTTATAACAAACTTCGAGATCATTACAAATTACTCAGTATGAAAACACTAGTGAATATGACCTCAAAAGTTTCGAGGGTAAATGATCTGAATTTTCTTGGTGATGTGTTTAGCAAACTGTCAGATAAACAGAAAAAATGTATCATCCTAGTTGATGAAGTTTATATTAAAGTGAGTTTTCAATATCAAAAAGGAAACACATTTGGTGTTTCCAAAGATTCTGAAGAGGCATTAGCAAAAACTGTATTGGGTATTATGATCAAATGTTTACATGGTGGACCAAAGTTTTTGATTAAGATGATCCCAGTTGCCAAACTAAATTCGGAATTTTTGTTTCAAAATGTTAAAAATATTGTTGATTTAGTCAATCATTCGAAAGGTAATCTAATTGCAGTTATTTGTGACAATAATCGGACTAATCAAGCTTTATTCAAGAAATTTGATACTGTTAAAAATAAGCCTTGGATTACTAAAAATGGTATATACTTGCTTTTCGATTATGTACATATATTTAAAAGTATTCGAAATAACCGGATAACTGAGGCCTGTTCAGAATTGCTGTTTTATTCTGATGGTAAAGAAATGATAGCAAAATGGAAAATAGTGAAACAACTTTTTGCGCATGAAAAAAATCAATTTGTTAAGTTATCACAACTAACAGACGTAGCGGTTCTTCCAAAACCAGTTGAGAGACAAAACGTTTCCCACTGTTTGAAAGTGTTTTGTGATGAGACTAACTGCAATGAAAACTCATCCATTATTACAAGATGATGATACAAGAGAAGCTTACTTTCATCGAAGAAGTTTTGAAATTTTGGAAAATAGTGAGTGTAAAAGATATTTATGGATATGTCAAGACAAATGATCCATTGAAAAGCGTACTGTCAGATCGAAATGATGGAAATTTGACATTTCTTGTAAATTTTGGAAGTATGGCAAAACAAATGAGGTGAAAGCAAAGAAAGAGAATAAAATCCTTCACAAGAGACACTAGTATGGCTATCAAGCATACATGTAATTGTTTAATTGACATTTACTTCACAGTGGGTTCAGTTTTGTTATTATTGGAGGATTTACCACCGACTGTCTAGAAACTGAATTTTGTAAATTGAGACAAGATTCTGGTGGTACTTATTTTATTACCGTACAAAATGTTATTCAGAAATTCCATATTCAAAAAACAAAATTACTTCTTCAGTTGAAAGTTGATGTTATTGAGTATAGCCATGATTCAGGCCATATTTGCTCACAATGTGGATATCTGTTGGATGAATTAGCATACGAAACATTTTATCACCTGCCAGACCTAAAAACTGGTATCTCCAATGATATTAAAATGTCGCTTTTTTATATAGCAGGATATATCACACAAAAAGATTGTCTTACAGAGGAGGAAATATTCAATGATACTGCTTTTTATCATGAGTATAGAAGTTTTTGAAAGGAATAGATCGTGTTGATTTAAAAGTTCCACTGGATTCCACTGTTCGGTGGGAAATTTTAATTACTACTTTCAGATTTTGAGGTGAAGAAGTTTCCATAGACATTTTTGTCTTGCCACAACATTCTGGTTATCGTAACTCATTGCTGTGAACCCTGTCCATTTATAGGATCACCTATAGATTTTTAACTAAACCTTCTATTTAATCTATGGACATTGTATTATCTCATTTCATCTTCCATTTCAGTGAATCTGTTTGCTTAGATTAATCGACTACGAAACAACACTAGAGATTTGGATACTGAAATTTTAGTTTGAACTTTGTTTTTGGATAATTTGATGATGTGAAATGAATACTATAGCCAAAATGTTGTGTTGAAAACAATCAAAATGAGGACAGTTTAAATTTTTGGTTAGTAAACCACATATCACATTTGAACAAACTTCTTTTTTTAACCACAATATACAAGTCATGATCTTTTGACACAAGTACAAATTCTCTTTTAAAAAATCCCACATTTAAATAAAAATCACTCATTGAAATATGGATTTGCCTTTGTTTATTCAAAGTTACCTGTCTCTTCATTTATAGGAATTCGTCAATAATTGTCAAAATTATCAACTAGCTCATTGTGGTTCTTATTATTTGGTATGTAAAACACATAAAAACATCAAGCTAATCTCACAGGGAAATGTTCCCTTTGTTTGCAACTTCGATATCGAATATTTAAGAAAATTCACATGGCCACCAGTAAAAGACCCCAGTTGCATAATTACCTGGCCTGTAGTATGGATGGCCATGGCTGAAATACATATAGAAAATACCCATAATATAAGACGTGGTATTTGTTATGGTGCCGTACCTACCTACAAAGAACTAATAGACTCGTCCACCTTATAAATACGGGAAGCACGTGACACTTGTTCTCTTCTTCCCAGGCAAACCAGCAATGGCGGTTGAGAACAACATCTCCTTGTATCTCTTTCTTTCTATTATATAATATATACCTTTGTTCATTTAAACCATGTGTTCCTGTGTCATTTATTCAGCTTTACCCAGGTCCACAACAAATGGCGACGAGGCAATTCGAACTCTTGGGTCAAAAAACTGAAAATACCACGTGAAAATGCACTCACACAGTTAATGCAGGAAACCGCACGCAAAAAAACAAAACAAAAAAAAACAAAGGTTTTTGCCGTACGGTCGAGAGAAGAAAAGAGAACTCAACTGAAAAAAAAAACACGTTGAATTCTTAAGTGCGAGAAAATTGTTTTCTTTTAAGAAAAAGAAAACTGAAATGGACCTGTTGTGCTCTAAGTTTTAAAACTGCTTATCGAAAAAAAAACAGCTTGAAATTGGGTGCGCGTTCCTCTAGTTTGGGAAAACTAGTTAAAAAAAAAAAAACAAATAACAAAAACAACTGAAATTGAATGCGCGTTTTTTCTCTGGGTTGGAAAACTAACAAACAAATAAAAAAAAAAAAAAAGAAATACCGAACACCAAGATTAAGCGAGTATTGTTTTTTTTAGACGAACGTCACAGCGAGTTTTTTTTTGACGAACACACACAAAAAAAAAAAATGAAACCGACACCACGTGCTTCATTTTAAAAACAGATAAGAAACAAAAACATGAAATGAACACACGTGCGTTACTCCATAAAAAAAATGACGCACGATAAAAAAAGGTCAGTTTTATTTTCTCTCTCTCTTTTCCGACTTGTACTGAAATATTTTAAAATGCAGAAAGAATTAATTGTGAAACAGATTTTTTTTCTCTTCGTTAAAATTAAAAACGTGTATAAGAAAAGAACATTACATAATCTTTTCATAACTAAAAGGGCGTCTTGCAAACGCTAATTTAAAGAAAAGAACTTCTTATAAATTCATTAAATAACGAGAAAATATTAATTTTCAAAATAAAAAAATAAAAAAATAAGTGAATATACGCGTATATAGAGAAAAGGAAAAGTTTCATAATCTTTTCATAATTAAAACGGCGTCTAGCAAACGCTAATTTAAAGAAAAGAACTCTTATAAAATCATAAGATAATGAGAAAATATTAATTTTCTAAATAAAATCAGAAACTAAATGGTTGAATATGGAAGATATTAAGTCTATAATCGCCGAACTAGCGAAATTCCAAATCTCCCAGCAACAACAAACTGAGGAAAGATTTCAAAAGCTTTTATTACAACAGAACCAAAATCTTTTATTACACAAAAAGGAGTATGATGAAAGATTGGAATTTCTGATACAAACAATATCGCGCAGTGACCAAAAAAATGAAAAAGACGACACGTTTTCGCAGAACGAAATTTGGAACAGTATTGATAATTACTCATATACGGAAAATAATACATTTGAAGAATATTTCCGAAGATATGAAGACCTATATAAAATTGACTGCGGTGGTTGGAGTGATGCGAAGAAGCTACGCCTCCTTCTTAGAAAACTAAATACCACAGAACATACCAAATTCGTGGATTTCATTTTGCCTCGGAAAACTAGCGAGCTAACTTTCATAGAAGCGGTTGGTTTATTGACAGAACTGTTTAGTCCAAGAACTACACTATTCCACAAACGATGGAAGTGCATGAACCTGGTAAAGAAAGATGAGGAAGATTACGCTACTTTTGCATCGATAGTGAACAAGCATTGTGACGATTTTAAACTAGCTGAATTAAGTGCAGATAATTTCAAGTGTCTAATTTTTGTACAAGGTTTAATCTCAGGAAATGACACGGAGATAAGGCGTAGAGTTCTAAATAAATTAGAGAATGAACCAAGCCTTACGCTGCAAAAGTTGGCTGAGGACTGTCAAAGATTTGTAAATGTAAAACAGGACTCAAAAGACATTGAATTGTCCGGCATTGTGCACATAAAAAAGGTACATCAAAAAAACAAAAGCTCAACCTTATAGAAAAATAAGAAATAATAATTTTGATGTAACAAAGACAAACCAAACCAGTAAAAAAATAAATAAATTGCCACCAAGCCCTTGTTCACGCTGTGGTAATCCACATTGGTACAATGAGTGCCCATTCCGTTTTAAAACCTGTATGAAATGCAAAAAAGTTGGACATAAAAGTTCGCACTGCAGAACGGGCAGAGGAAATAAAATGCGGATTCAAGCCACTAGGACAAAGAAGGAAACTTGCAGGAACATAAGAAAATATGTACAGGTGAAAATCCTGGATAAAAATATAAGATTGCAATTGGATTCTGGTTCAGACGTTTCCATTATAAATTTACATACATGGAGGAGATTAAATAAACCTACTCTATCAAGAACAAACAGGCTGGCAAGCACAGTTACTGGCGAAAGAATTACATTTGAAGGAGAATTAATCACAAATGTGTCCCTAATGGGAAATACTAAAAAACTCAAACTACTGGTACTGAAGGATTCGAATAATCTTTTTGGTTCAGATTTTATGCAGGCATTTGATTAATGGAAGTTGCCGATAAATACATTTTGTAAAAAAATAAATAGTCGCGCAACAGAATCGGAAAAATTACAACGAGAATTAAAAAACTCGTTTCCAGAGGTTTTTTCTGGCGGTCTTGGATGCTGCACTAAAATGACTGCAAAATTCCGTCTAAAAGAAAATGTACTGCCGGTATTTAGGAAAACAAGGAAAGTACCCTTCGCCTCGATTGAAAAAATAAACGCTGAATTAGACCGACTGGTAAAGATGGGTATTTTATAAAAAGTACAACACAGCCAGTGGGCAGCACCCACGGTTTATGTAAAGAAAAAATCTAATGAGATTCGTGTATGTGCAGATTTTTCAACAGGACTGAATACTGCCCTCGCGGACTATCACTACCCACTCCATACCCCAGAAGAAGTGTTTACAAGCTTAAATGGAGGAAGACTTTTTTCAAAAATAGACCTAAGTGAGGCATACCTACAAATACCGGTGGATAAAGATTGTTCTAAGCTGTTATGTATAAACACACATCGTGGTTTATATAAATTCGAAAGATTAGCGTTCGGAGTTAAAGTCGCGCCAGCCATTTTCCAACAAGTAATGGACACAATGCTGGGCGGACTCGATTTCGCAATAGCGTATCTCGATGACATCTTGATTAACAGCAAAGATATCGAACAACACCAAAAACATGTAAATCAAGAGTTTGCGAGAATCCAAGATTATGGGTTCAAAGTAAAAGAAGAAAAATGTGATTTTTTCCTGGAGGAAATAAAATATCTGGGTCATGTGATCGACAAGGGCGGCAGAAGACCAGACCCAGAAAGGGCTACCGCAATAAAAAAACATGCCGGCGCCAGAAAACGTCATGACATTACAGAGTTTTCTGGGCCTAGCAAATTACTACCAGGCTTTTATCCCAGAAATGCATAATTTGCGTGCTCCATTAAATGAGCTATTAAAAAAAGGTAAAGCCTGGGTATGGACACCTGAATGTCAGGATGCATTTAATAAAATCATAGAAAGACTTACGTCAGAGTTATTTCTAACACATTACAACCCAGAATTGGACATAATCGTAGCTAGCGACGCTAGTTCATATGGTTTAGGAGCATGTATCCTACACAAAATGCCTGATGGAACCCATAAACCCATTGCACATGCATCAAGGACCTTGCTCCCAGCGGAAAAACAGTATTCTCAAATCGAGAAAGAAGCCCTAGCAATAATATTTGCAGTAACAAAGTTTCACCGATACATACATGGTAGACAATTTACCTTACAGACAGACCATAAGCCGCTAATTACAATTTATGGATCTAAAAAAGGCCTACCTGTATATACAGCTAATAGACTACAAAGTTGGGGAACTATCTTATTAAACTACAACTTTAAAATGCAACATTTGCATTCAAATAAAATCTATCATGCAGATGGATTGTCGAGATTAGTGCCAAAACAGAGAGAGACTCTAGAAGACACAGTAATTGCGTCTCTTCAAACAGAAGGAGATTTTAAAGAGATTTTGTGCAACGCAGTGAGAGAGCTCCCGGTGACACTATACGAGATAAAAAAAGAAGCTCAAGAGGATGAATTTATCACCAGAACAAAAATGAAATTGGTAGATAAGGATTTACATGCGGCAAAGAGTTTCTTACTCTGTGATGACGTACTCATGCATAACGA
>OY744519.1:9003430-9010930 GCA_963556195.1 Sepiola atlantica | reverse complement strand
ACAATCGATGTTGAAATAGATTTGTCATTTGTACATCTTTATCTCTCTTCTTTCATTTATCTTTATAATTGTTCTATCTCGTATATTTAGCTTAAACCATTTCACTATAGGTTGGATCCTCTAAAAGTATACTTTTAGTTTCATATAAATCTTACGGCTTCCTTCATATGCACGCTTGAACTTGAGTTGAACACGGTTCTGAAGAAGAAAAGAGTTCCCGAAAATTTAAAAAAATATATTATATCATACGGAATTTCCACCAGACCATCTTGATACAGGTATTACATAACATTGTAACATTGTGTAGATAGACAGATAGATATGTGTTGTGAAAGGGAAAAAATAAATAAATATATATATGTGTATGTACACATTGTATTAAGGTTGAAACTAATTCATTTGTTCCACCATTATATGTCTTATTTGCTCCAACTTGTGTCTATCCGTCACACCTCTGCATTGTATTGCCTTCTAAGTATCACATTTCTATATACCAATAAACAATGCTTCAAGCAAACTACATAAACCTCTTATATATATATATATATATATATATATATATATATATATATATATATATATATATATATATATATAGTAGAATAAATATGAAACTAAAAGTAAGCTTTTAGTAAATAGAACCTATAGTGAAATGGTAAAAGCTCAATATACGAGATAGAACAATTATAAAGATAAATGAACGAAGAGTGATAAACATCCACGAATGTCCAAATTTATTTCAAACTTCGATAGTTCAATACAAGGTATATTCTGTAATAAATTATGTTTATTATTCTTTCCTTAAGCCAAGGCTTTTCAAAGATCGAAATCTTATCATCAGAGGAATTATAAAGATAGATAAGTTGGCAATAGAAAAGCCCAAATTCAACATTTGAAAAAATATTAAGAAAATGACGGGTGAAAAAAAGTTCGTGTAAAAAGACATGCGGTTTGTCCAGGTGGTAATTGTCCGCCGATAAGGTGTCCAATGGAAGGAAATTTTGATGGAGAAGAAAAAGTTTCGTGGAGGCAGCAAAGGAAGGCGTTCAAAATGAGGTAAATCCAATAGTGAATGTTGAGTTCAAGTTGTAAATGGAGCGCACTTAAATGGAATTAATATGAAGAAATCGGGGGTAGTGTTTGGATATTATTATTATTATTATTATTATTATTATTGTTGTTGTTATAATTAATGTTATTTGATATGCCAATTACCATATCACACGGTAGTTCTAAGGGTAATAATATTATTATTATTATTATTATTATTATTATTATTATTATTATTATTATTATTATTATTATTTATTTATTTATTTATATATACATAAATTAAATTTAAGCTGAATTATTTCTACACTTGATTATTGGAGAAATGGTCGTTTGATCAGTACCATTGGAAACAATGAATATTATAACTGTCCTGTTTTTAAATCTCCGAAACAGTTACATGGTAAACAGCTGATGATCACCGTTTTAATATTACACGCTTAAGTTAAGGTCCCCTGTTTTTGTTTCACTGTTAGATACTTGAATCCCCTTTGTTATTATTTTATATTTGTTATTTATGCATTTTCCAACGAATGCTGAGTCTACGATATCTTGGATTTAGTTAGTTTCTCTGGGAATTTAAACTGCATTTTCTTTTTTTGTTGTTTAAGATGACTCAAAGCTTTTTTAGACTATATATATATATATATATATATATATATATATATATATATATATATATATATATATATATATATATATATAAAGGAGATTGTAGTTTGCTTGAATCATTGCTGGTAAATATAAGTGCAGATTAGTAGTCCGAGGCTGTAGCAATGCGATGTAGTTGCCGGGAGATGGAAAAAGTGAACATAAATAAACGATGAGAGAAAGTGAAACTCAAAACGATTTATTAATAATTTGACGAAAAACTGATTAAATACCAGAATAGTAAGTACTGTTCGGTAAATAAAAAGTTCAGCAACAAAAGGTAATCTTAAATTTACGG
Source organism: Sepiola atlantica (assembly GCA_963556195.1). Classification (NCBI taxonomy): domain Eukaryota; kingdom Metazoa; phylum Mollusca; class Cephalopoda; order Sepiida; family Sepiolidae; genus Sepiola; species Sepiola atlantica. Next base: position 9,008,931 of record OY744519.1, on the reverse strand, counting down.
AAGAAAATCTTTCATTTTCAAAAGACAACAATAGAAGACCGAGAGGGTAGAAAAAATGGGAAAAACCGGTGTCAAACCATTGAAATACCGCAGCAGACAATTGGAAGTAGGTACGCAGATAATGTCAAAATTTAATTAAATAATTATTCAACTAAAGTTAAAATATTATAAACATTTGGTTATTTATATACTAATTATTATAATTTTATTATATTTTATTTTATATGATTTATTAATTTTTTTCTATTTTTTTTTCTTTATTCAATTCTAAATTTAAATTTACATGTGGGCCGTTATTATTATATGTGCCATCAAAGGGAGATAACTTAGGAAAAATATGTTTAGAAATTAGATTTGAAATTTGAAAAGGAATTTAAATTGTGGAATGGATCAATGCCAAGGAAGTAGGAAGGAACCGTTGGAACCGGGGAAGGGGGGATAATAAGAAACGTTAAAGAAGGGGGGATTTGGGATAAAAATACATACACACATATACATATATAAAGTGTAAATATCTAAATACATATTTATTTTTTATGTTAATTTAAGAGTATTCCTAGAACTAAATTTATATGAATTTATTCTATATATATATATATACAGGGTGTTTCAAAAGTCTTGGGAACATTACAAATGCGTATATCTCATGAACTATTCCAGGTAGAAAAATGAAACTGGTGCCATTTTAAAGCTTGCTTAATCAAGTTTTTGGTCATACTAATGATTTTCGTGTTATCTTTCCAGGTGCAGTAATGGCGTTCTCTAAACAAGACAAGGCATTTTGCGTCCTCCAATTTGCAAAGACTGAATCGTGGACATGTGTTCAGCGTGCATTTCGCAGGAAATTTAAAAAAGAAGCCCCTGAAAGGAAATCCATTGTCAGATGGCATGCTAAATTTGTGAAAGATGGGTGTTTGTGCCCAAGTAAGCGAACAGGTCGCCCTTCAACTTCAGAAGATGCAGTTGAGCAAGTTCGGACAGCCTTTCAGCGGAGCCCCCGTAAATCAGTGAGAAGAGCCAGCAGGGAACTTCAGCTTGCTCCAGCAACTGTCTGGCGTGTCTTAAGGAAACGACTGCAAATGGTACCTTACAAGCTCAAGTTGGTCCAAAAGTTGAAGGACACTGATAAGCCACTTCGCCGTGACTTTTGCATTGCAATGCAAGAGAAGTTGGAAGATAACGGCTTTGATGACCGGCTTGTTTTTAGCGATGAGGCGACCTTCCATCTGAATGGCAAAGTTAACAAGCATAACACTCGCATATGGGGTACTGAGAATCCTCATGAACTTCTTGAGCACGAGCGAGATTCACCAAAAGTGAACATGTTTTGTGCAATTTCCAAGAAAGGTGTCTATGGACCGTTCTTCTTTGAAGAGGCAACTATCACTGGTGAATCCTATCTCAACATGCTGGAAGACTGGTTAATGGCTCAGTTGGAACAAGCAGAATCTGATGACTTCATTTTTCAACAAGATGGTGCACCACCACACTGGAGTCTTAGAGTAAGGCAGTTTCTTAACACAAGGCTGCCTGGTAGATGGATTGGGAGATCTGGGCGAGGTGATGACGTTCTCATGCCCTGGCCTCCTAGGTCTCCAGATCTTACCCCGTGTGACTTTTTCCTTTGGGGCTTTGTCAAGCAACAAGTCTATGTGCCGCCCCTTCCAAGAGATATTGACGAACTAAAGGCTCGAGTAACGGCAGTTGTGGGAACCATTGACGTCAAGATGCTGGAACGCGTTTGGCAGGAAATGGACTATCGACTAGATGTCTGCCGTGTGACGAATGGTGCTCATATTGAGCAACTTTGAAGATTCCCCACAAAACTTGAAACTTTAACCTTTCCAACGGTACCAATTTCATTTTTCAACTCCTAATAGTTTTTGAGTTATTAAAAATCGTTATGTTCCCAAGACTTTTGAAATACCCTGTATATATATATATATATATATATATATATATATATATTTTTATATATATATATATTTATATATATATATTTATATATATATATATATATATATATAAGTATCATGAAATACTTATTTTATATTAATTCTTTATGCGATAAAAATATGCTGAATATTGGGGATAGAGCAAATGATAATAGAAGAGAAACTGATAAAAAACAAATGTCAAGTTTAATAAATTCAAACAGTAAGACAAAGAATTTTTTTTTTGTTTTTTTTTCAAATAGACAAGGCAAAATACATTTACATATTGAAGTTTACATGTATTGAATTTTGACTGCTTTCACGTATTTTCTGGACTCCAACAAATTCTTTTGAGGCAATTGATATTATAATGTAATATAGATGAAACCCTTTGACACCTCATAATATATCTGGGGATTCATTATTGCAAAGACCTTTTACCCCTTCTCACATACACTTTTGTTTTCAAATTTCATTAACAATTGATAATTATATTTTTCAAATTAATAATGTAAACCAAAGCTTGTTAATTTTTTTTCTTCTGATGAAAAGACTTGTTTCTTTAAAAAAACATGGTTTAAAGGACTTTTCTTTGAACTATTCTTTGTCGTACTGTTAAAATTTATTAAACTTGTTAAGTATATAACTTTACATTTGCTTTATTATAATTTTGACTTGCATATATATATAATCTATATATATATCAATGTATAATATATATATATATATATATATATATATATATATATATATATATATATATATATATATATATATATATATGTATATATATAAAGGAGACTTTTGAAGAAATGAAAGAAACTTATGGTGATGATGCCCCATCATTTGACCTTGTAAAACGCTGCCATCGTGAATTCAAACATGCTCGGAAGTCTGTGGAAACAGCTCCCAGACGTGGCCGTCCCTCTTCTTCCATTGATGAGGCATTTGTCTGTCAAGTTGAGGCTGCCATTTTGGAAGATTGACGCATTACTATTCGCCAAATAGCCCAAGAGTTCAAGATTAGTACAGGGTCTGTGGAAATTATCATTCATGACCATTTGCATATGCATAAGGTATCTGCCAGATGGATTCCCAGGTTGCTCACACCTTTCCAGAAATAAGAACGCGTCGAGTGCTCGAGGATAAATTTGGAGATGTGCCAAGAAGATGGGTCAAAGCTTTTCAAAAGACTGATTACACAGGATGAAACTTGGGTCCATCACTGTGATCCAAAGACCAACGCCCAGTCAATGCAGTGGAAGCACTTGGACTCACAACCTCCAAAGAAGGTAAGGGTGCAGCCCTCCACTGGCAAGGTCATGCTCACAGTCTTCTGGGACCAGGACGGAGTAGTGATGACAAATTTCCTGACAAAGGGTACCATAATTACAGGAGCCTATTACGCTTCACATCTAATGAAATTAAAAGAAGCTATCAAAATCAAGAGGCGGGGCAAGATCAGCAAAGGTATCCTCATCCTGTAGGACAACGCTCCTATCCACAACTCGCATGTCGCCAGATCAGAAGCACGGGCGTGTGGCTATGAAATCCTACCCATCCCCTTACTCTCCTGACCGTGCACCCTCTGACTTTCCTCTCTTCCCAGCCACGAAGTTGTTTTTGAATGGAAAGCGTTTCCCAGATGATGCAGCCTTGATTTTTGAAGTTACGGCGTGGTTCGAGGACAAACCTAGGGTGTTCTACAAAAACGGTGTCCAGAACAGCTCTGGACACCGTTTTATACATTTCTCGTATCGTTTGATGCAGCATCAAACGTAGGAGAAATGCATAACTCTGGGTGTTTCTTATGTAGAGAAAGACTAATAACTGTGCCGAGTTTCATTAATCTACTGCTATGAGAAATATAGAAATATATATATATATATATATATATATATATATATATATATATATATATTATAATATAAAATGAAGTAATAAAATAAGGTGTCAATCAAATTTTATTAGAATTCAAAGTTTAAGCAAAAAGTGAGTTTATTGAACTTTCTATATTATTTGGTTTGATTTATTTATCGTTGTAATAATAAACATAAACATTAGATACTTTTCACTTCATCGATTATTGACACATTTTGCAACTGGATAACTTTGTCAGCTCCTTCAATTTCTCGTATATAGACTGCTATTTATAACCTGGATTAATCTTCAGTCAACCCTCTGGGTGTCTTTCTTGATTATGTTTTTCAAATTGTATGACCTGGATGTATTGTATAGATTCAACAAAAAAGTATGTTTTTGGGTTGATATATTTGATGTTATGTATTTTTATGTATTTGTATATAATTTTATACATTTTCAAAGCTTAATTTTATTACCTGTAGTGGTATAATTGCGGGTAATGGTCCTCTGAAGAGAAGAATCATCTTTGAAAACTCATGAGTTAAGGACTTAAGGATACTTTGCTTGAACTTTTAAAATTTAATTGACACCTTATTTTATTACTTCATTTTATATTATAATATTAATGATCTATCCAGTATATTGAGCCTCAGTTTGTATCCGGATGTTTCACTAATTATAAGATATTTGTTGGCGCTTATATCTTTTGTTGGATTGCATCATATATATATATATATATATATATATATATATATATATATATATATATATATATATATATGTGTGTGTACATAGGTGTAATCAGCCAACAGAAAATCATAAGGCACAAGTGAGAGAAAGAATAATATCAATAAAAAATGATAAAAGCTGAGAATGAATGAACAAACAAATAAACTTACAATTCCGTGACGAGTTTATTGGACGATTTTAGAAGGAAAGTAAATCCAAATTTCAGGTTCTTTTGTATTTTTGTGTGTGTAAGAAATTTTCGGGAACCATTCCCTTCTTCAAGCTATTTATGAGGTGTTACACACACATTATATATATATATATATATATATATATATATATATATATATATATATATATATATATATATATATATATATAGTGTTATAATGGAATAATTCCAGGAAGAAATCCGGGTAAGAGAGCTCAATGTGGTAAACAGAGCAATAATAACGTAAAATATAATAACACGAAATTACATGATTGTCGATGCAATAATTTATTTCAACCTTGCGGTTTTATTCAAGCATCCAACTTAACAATTACATTTTTGATACTGATAGAAAATTGAATTATCCTCGGCACTTCAAATACAATCAGAGGGAGTAGTGGTAGCAGCCGGTCTGAGCACCCAACATAGAGTGAGTAGGAATTGACATCTTATATTTAACTAAATTAATCTAAGGAGATCTTATGGTTTTTTTTGTTTATTTTTATTAAATAATAACGTCTGGGTTAAGCGCACATATTCTTTCTACATAACCGACCTGGTGACATACGCCTCCATACATACGCACACATATACCTATTCTTAACATCACACACACACAATTTTTGGCTAGCCCGAAATTCAGCTTACCAAGGCGACCGAGAAATTTTACGTTATATATATATATATATATATATATATATATATATATATATAGAGAGAGAGAGAGAGAGAGAGAGAGAGATAGAGGAGAGAGAATATATAAG
>OY744519.1:8993430-8998430 GCA_963556195.1 Sepiola atlantica | reverse complement strand
TAGATTACTTCCTTTTCATAACGTGACGAACTTTCTTTAAATATATAAAAGTCTATTTTACTGTACATTTATTGCCACTATACATTTTATATATTTCCACATAAGTTTTGTTTTTAATTTTTTAACATATATCTATATAATAACAGTGAACGTACGTGTATCCGGTTCGCTTAAATAATCACGTATGCCAATTTATTTTTATGAGCAATGGAGAAGAGGCTGAATCTTCATAACTGATATCAAAAAATAAAAGGAATAATTTTTTCGCTTTTGTTTTTTAGTAATACAAAAGGGAATATCACCACTACTAGTAATACTATCTAACCAGTAGCTGTAGAAAAATAAAGCGAGAGTGGGGGGGGGTCTGGTGAGTGTGATAGATAGCGAAACGGACTAATTTTGGATTTTGTCTTTTATTTCTTATATTTAGTAACAAAAAATATTATTGTCTTTTTTTAATATTTTCTGTTACTATAATAGAAATTAATCTACGGGTACACAGATGCTTCACATATTTAGGAGAGATAGGGACAGATAGACAGACAGGGGCCTTAGTTTATTTTTTATGTAGAAATGATCTCGCATATGTGTTTTTGTAAAACTTTACTAGCGTATCTCTTTTTTCAGTGCATGTTTTTTGTTATTTGCTTTTTCTATTTTTTTAAGCCATGCTCATTTCAAAATCCCTGCTTAAAACATTTTCCCATTAAAGGTGAAATTTGTATTCAATGCATATTTTCATATATTTAACATCCGCAAGATGTTAAACGGCTCGAATTGTTTATACATGTTCTGACGGCCAACAACGACACCGTTGTGAAACTTGCTTTTGCATTAAAAGTCGACGGGAAGCGACCGAGAGGAAAGCCGATGATGAGATGGGCAGACAGTCAGAACAAAGATCTCTGTAAAATCGGCCTTCACTCGGACCAAGCCTGCGATCGTGTCAAGTGAAGACAAAAATCAAGCATGGCGGACCCCGCAGTAGCTCAGGATTAACGCATTAGAAAAAAAAGATTTAACATCCGTAAGACATTTTCTACTAAAGATTCAACGTTTTTACAGCATCAAGAACTCGTCTTTTTAACACAACTGACAAAAAACTTTCGTTTCTTTCTCCACGTGTCTTGCGTTAGGCGGAATTTGCATTTAATAGTTTACTTCAAAGGGCTTCCGGTCTAAAGAACAAATTTCCACAGAACTGCTTCCCTTCAGACTACAGCATAGTCGTCTTCAAATCCTTGCCAAAAACAATCCCTATAAGTAATCAAACTGGGAGGTGACGGTGGTTAAGTGGATAACGACGCCGACTGCCGACTTGAGTATGCCAAGTTCGAATCCAATGAATTCCATAATACCACGTTCACTTTGGGATGTTGGTAACCATTACGTGGTCCCTCCTGCAAGAATTCCGACAGCAGAATCAAACCAGTCAATAAAGTTATACCATTCTGATTCATACGAATTTATTTATCATCATTTTCAATCCTCTCATAAAATTCTTCATCATTGAACTGACAATTGATCCAATCCATTGACCCTTATCCTCCGTGACCTTTGGCGTTGGTGACTCATTAATAATTTTTTAAAAGTCTTCTTTCGTTAATGTTTATTCCCAACAGAAACTTAAATATTTGTTCATTAAATATTTTCAGCTAAAAACTATTTTTAAATATTTTCTCGCTAAATGGTTTAAATAGAAAATGTTTTTTTAAAGTTTGTTCGTAGTAAAAACAAGCTTCCAGTCTGTGAAGCACAGTAAAACGGGACTACTTCCATACATACTGCACCATAGTCGTCTTCAAACACAATGTCAACAAAGTCTGGTTCGAAACCGTCACCGTGAGTAATTAAACTTTGTTCATTCAATTGATTATTTTCAATCATCTCATAATATTCCTCATCATTAAACTGGATATTCAGTCAGCTCATAAACCCTTGAATGGCTTTTGGCACTGATAAGTAGTGACCCATTAATACGATAAATATATGATATAAATTGTTCATACGTAGTTAAAATATAAGTTCTCTTAATTGTTAAGAGTGAAAAGAAAAGAAAAACAATCAAATAATAATTATCATGAATTTTTTTTTGTTGTCGTTTTACATTTAATAGAAAAAATGACGTCATTCAAAAGCATTGTTGCTCTCGGTATAAATAGACTTGGACTCGTTAAAAACGAACACATGATACATAGGTTTTCTGCGTGAAAAGAAGTAACTCCGCCTCAACATGCGATTCTCTCAGCAACTATATTCCTTCCTCGCCGTGCTCGCCATTTTGTTTCCGGTCATAACAGCGGAGGAAAACACAACAGAACAAAGCAATATCATTGAAAATGTGAAAGTTTTACTCATTCGTGAGGGAGAAAATCTAAGTGAAAACACTACAAGTGGAGCTTTGATTCCGTGCGACGACATAGTCGACAAAATAATAACTCTGCTCAATTGTGGATTTTTTCCACACGCACCAAACAGCCATTTGCAATATTCCTTGGATTATGACACAAAAAGTCTCCTATTATCCCAGACATGCGATCGATATTTTAAAACAAGCACAAAATTCGAATCTTTACAAGTGCAATGCAAATATAAAAAATGGGTCTTTAATAAGATCCAGTGCGAAAGGACCACATGCCCTCCTCTGACAACACCCGCTGGGGGTCACTTTTCAACTCGAGACAATACTTACAACACTACCGTCTACTTTTGGTGTTCTCGTGGTTTTACCATAAATGGCACTGACAAACTGTTCTGCGAAGAAAATGGTGACTGGAACTTACCACCACCGACCTGTCACATATCGTCGTGTCGTCCGCTTTTATCTCCCCGACATGGTTTCGTGTCCAGCCAGAAAAAAACACCTGCCAATCAAACTGTCGAGTTTACTTGCAAAAGTGACTACACATTAATTGGAGATTCCGTTCTACGATGTGAAGAAAATGGCCGGTGGAATACTTCAGCACCAGTTTGCAAAAAAATGTGTATTGTTCCGAATTCTACAAATCAGTTGGAAGGCATACGCTTGATTCCCGGATTAAAACCGCTCTCAATCGGGTCTCTAATTCAGCAGGGCCAACGTGTTATTTTCTCCTGCCAACGCGGCTACACTGTTCCATCATCCGGAATTTCGACCTGTATTGGAAGAACTTGGAGGCCGACAATTCAATGCAGAAAAACGTGTACGGTAGTAGAAATAGCGAATGGGAGACATTTTTTATCGGAAGATTTCTCAACAGTTGAATATTTCTGTCTGACTGGATACCAGCTTATCGGCCAGCAAAAACTTTCGTGTACGCCTAACATTACGTGGAATGGCGAACTTCCGATCTGCACCAAAATGTGTACGCTTTCAAAACGACACAATGTCTTGTCTTACCGAAACAAACAAACATACGAAATCATTCCTTTTGGGGCGCAGGTTGTAAACGGCACAAAATTGTTTGAAATATGTGGATCGAATTCCTCGGAGGTTAGAGAACGTGAATGTGTTGACGGGGAAATCAGTGGCAATTTCTGTAAAGACCAAAGAGCGAGGATGGAAACTGGATTCTTTGAATTATTATATAACGAACAGTGGCTTCAGATTTGCAAAAGCAGCCAGGACATTTGCGCCATGTTTGAATACAGCAAAACGAATACTATCTCTTGTGTGGGGTGTTATGAGCTGGATGTGAATGAATATCTCGGAACATCGCGCATTGTATTGCAGAAGAAGATTTCCTATATGAGGTATCGGCAATTTGAATGCATGCGCTGTTTTTAATCAATTATCTTGGAGACAGAGAATTTTTTAACGACCGTTGTACTTTTTTTCTATATTACCTTTCGAAATAAATAATTTCGTGTGTTTTTTCGGTTAAACTACACTTTAGCGACACAACTAGGCCACACATTTTAACAGTGTTGTAGAGACGGAAAGTATTAGGTCCGACTACTAGGATTCTAAAAATTCCGTCTCCAACTCCTAGCATTCCAAAATGTCTGACTCCGACTCCTAGGATTCCAAAATGTCTGACTCTGACTCCTAGGATTCCATACGAGGAATCGGCAAGTTCAATGCCCCTACTGCTTTGGATCGATTGTCTTGGAGAAATAGAATGTTTTAAATGGCATCTGTACTTTTTTTCTATTTCACCTTAAAAAAGAAATAATTTAGTGATTGGGAGGAGGTCGGTAAAACTGCACTTTAGCGACAGCAGTTATAAAGAAATTGCTATCACCTGAGTATGACAATTGTACGTAATGTTTTCTTTTTAAGTTTTAATAAATAATTGCCGAACATCGCTGATTACTAATGTTCTTTTGGTTTTTGCTTTTTTTATTTACGTGATTCGTTATGGCTCATTTGGTGAGTCACATGCAAATTAAAGCTGATTCTAACGATTAAAATAGAGTGGTTTGTTTTTTTATTTCAAACATAACTCAATCTTAAAACTAATACTTTAGCATGTACATATAGGGGAGAGGCTTTAGGAAACAAACGTTGATTATCTTAGCTTTGGTAGCAATAAAATAAGAAGAAGAAGAAGAAGAAGAAGAAGAAGAATAAAAAGAAGAAGAAGAGAAAGCGTAGTAGTAGTAGTAGTAGTAGTAGTAGTAGTAGTAGTAGTAGTAGTAGTAGTAGTAGTTTACAAGAAGGGAAAAAACAGCCAAATTGTAGCTGTTGTCGTCCCAGCTGACCACAGGGTGAAGATCAAAGAGAAGGAAAAACGAAAAAAATATACGGACTTTGCCAGCGAACAGAATGGAATAAGGAAGCTGAAGAAAGTCAATATGATACCAATAATCGTAGGAGCACTAGGAATAGTCACGAAAAAAGAAATCGGAATCAAAACGAAGATGATGAAAACAGCTGAGATCTTAAGGAAAATCCTCGAATGTGGAAACCAACCAACATAAACTATGGGCGCTAACCAACCATATGGAAGTTGCAACAGAATTTTTTTAAAAAACGCATGAAAGGAACACCACGTGAATCCGAGGGTACTGAAACTGCA
>OY744519.1:8960930-8990930 GCA_963556195.1 Sepiola atlantica | reverse complement strand
AAGATATTGCAGACTTAGCATTCGTTGGAAAAGTCATGAATAAAAAAGGGGTATTGAAGTATCTAACAGTGAAAAAAAAACATGGGACCTTTACTTAAGCGTGAAATATTAAAACGGGGATTATCAGCTGTTTACCATGTAACTTTTTCGGAGATTTAAAAACAGGACAGTTATAATATTCATGGCTCTCCAATGGTACTGATTAAACTACCATTTCCCCTATAATCAAGTGTCGAAATAATTCAGCTTAAATTTCACTAATATATACATAAATAAATAATAATAATAATAATAATAATAATAATAATAATAATAATAATAATAATAATAAATTACCCTTAAGACTACTATGTGATATGGTAATTTGCATATCAAATAACATTAATTATAACAATGATAATAATACTATCCAAACATTACATTCAAGGACCATTCTGCGATATGGTAGCTAGCAATAAAATTATATAGGAATAAAAGTTGCATTGAACAAATTTTTTAAAAATATATATGTATGTATAAAAGAGGTGTATGTAGTTTGCTTGAAGCATTGTTTTCTTGTATATAGAAATGTGCTACTTAAAAGGCAATACAATGCAGGGGTGTAACGGATAGACACAAGTTGGAACAAAATAAGACATATAATGGTGGAACGGGTTAAAAGGTTTCACCTTTAATACAATGTATACATATATATATATATATATATATATATATATATATATATATATATATATACATATATATATATATATATATATATATATATATATATATATATATATATATATATATATATATATATGTTGCATTACCCGTGTTTTCGGGGTACCCGGTAAGATCCAACAAGAATGACAGAGAACAGAACGTATATGGAAAAACTTTGATTTTCTTTATTTCCCATCACCGGATGGTTTACACCGGCTACGCACACACATATAAAAAAAATCTTTTGACATACTTTTGTCTCATTAAAGTCTTTTTCTTGCTGAGGTCACAGACTTGGCTTCCGTTAGAAACTCGTTCATATAGACATCCGATTGGAAAGCAATTTGATCTGCATTGTCTATCCGAGCGTGAACTGAAGAAATTGTTTCACAAGTACTTTGATAAAGTACAAGTCAGGAGATTCCTTCACGATACCAACTTGCTTATCAGCCACATTTTTAGTCAGCGGACATGAAAGCCTAACAGCAAGACGGGCTTGGGTATCATAGCCAATAAAGCTTCATCGGTGCGATAAACATCGGTAAACTCCAATTTTTCCGGTACTTCGATACTCCGATCACCAAGCGCCGTCTTTCAAGTCTCGCTTGCACTGCGGAACCTTCTTCTTAACAGTTATCAAGTCGCTTTCTTTCTTGCTCGACGTCCCACACTCAATGGACTCGCCCACGATTCAGTTGTGCTACTCTTCATTACCTTACATATATATATATATATATATATATATATATATATATATATATATGTAGAGAGAGAGAGAGAGAGGAAAAAAGAGTGATAAATATGCGACAATTGTCCAAATTTATTTCAAATTTCAATTGTTCAATGCAAGGTGTATTCAGTAATAAACTAGTGTTTATTATTCTTTCCTTAAGCCAAGGCTTTTCAAAGATCGAAATCTTATCATCAGAGGAGAAATACAAATGGATAAGTTGGCTTTCGAAAAAACCAAAGTTCAAATATTTGAAAAATATGAAAATTATTATCAAAGGAAATGTTAGAAGCTCACTCATTTGAATTCTATTTTTAGAATACAATTTCTACATTCCTATCTCGCTTCAGATTAATCCTACCCTCCAAAACATATATCCTACCGCCCGCCCACACCCTCAACCACCCTGTCACTTTAATTTCATCCCCATACCAGCCTTCCTCCTGTTCCTTTGCCTTCTTTTTTTCCCTTCCAACTCTCAAAGCGGCTATTTAAACAATCCCGTACCTCATAAACCCTCCCCCCTAACCTCAAATGTTTATCCATTTTGCCTTTTTGTTTCATTTGGATTTAAACCTGGAACGAGATATCATCTGCCTTATTTGGTCCTGGAAGTATATTAAAAAATGGCCAATTTCTCCCTTTTCAATCCCGTTTAAGTGCGTCTGGACTCACCTATATTTTTTGAGCACTTTCTCCACACTGCTCCCACGCAAAGAGTTTTCTTCACATTCTACCATTCATTTGACTTCTTTTCAACGGAAATTTACCACCCGGACAATCTGCATATATTTTTCACGGAATTTTTCTTTTCATTCACTGCGTTTTTTTAACAAAAATTCCTTTAATAATAATTTTTATATTTTTCAAATATTTGGACTTTGTTTTTTTCGAAAGCCAACTTATCCATCTGTATTTCCCCTCTGATGATAAGATTTCGATCTTTAAAAAGCCTTGGCTTAAGGAAAGAATAATAAACACTAGTTTATTACTGAATACACCTTGCATTGAACAATTGAAATTTGAAATAAATTTGGACAATCGTCGCATATTTATCACTCTTTTTTCTTCTATCTCTACAATTGCTCTATCTCGTATATTGAGCTAATCCTCTTCACAATAGGTTCCATCTACTAAAAGTTTTTACTTTGGTTCATATTTGATCCTATATATATATATATATATATATATATATATATATATATATATATATATATATATATATATAGATAGATAGATAGATAGATAGATAGATAGATAGCTATGTATATATTACTTCAGCGCTTGATCTCCATATAAGATACAGAGATATTCGAATTTTCGATGTATCTGTCAAACCTTGAGTTAGAAAAGAAGTAATTAACATTAATTTTACTCTCCCCAATTAACCAGTTAACTATATAATAGTATATATTTCATGTGGTCTCTTGGTCCTACCGGATTCTAGGAAAAGAATTCATCTAGTCTGGTGGAGTATCCAGATAAGTGGTGTTACTTACGGTTAGATTACTTTGAGAACGTGCATCATTCCTCGTATGAACCAATGTATAGCCGTGTCAAGGGGATGGTTTTGGGCATCGAATACTATGCCATATTGAATATTTGGTCAACGTTTACTTATAGGGTAAAGTATCCTTATGTCAGGTGGTCCTGACAAACCCCTGTACAGAGTGACCGAAGACACCCGGGGATGGTGTCTAGTAGGTAATTCAAACTCTTCTATCGCTCGCTCTCTCTCCCTCTCTATCTCTCTCTGTGTCTCTCCCCCCCTCTCTCTCTCTCTCTCTCTCTCTCTCTCTCTCTATATATATATATATATATATATATATATATATATATATATATATATGCGTGTGTGTGTAATTGTAAAGATTATTACGTCTCAAAGTATATGATTATATTCACACCGATAATTATTGCAAACGTATACATATATTCACATGTATATGTTTGTATAAATATCTACATATGTACATACTTGCATATTTGTATAGAAGCGTGTTAGTTAAAAAAAATACTTACACACACATGTGGTGACGTCAAATTGCCAAATCACGTGCTGATAAAATGAATAAATACATAAAACCGGGCCGAACGATACAAAGGGCTCATTGTACGTTGACATACTTCTGAGCCGTTTTCTTAAAAGTGTATGTGGGCAAGGAAAGCTGAGATTTGGAGAAACGTTTTCAAGGAATTCAACTTAATACAAGTGAATAGCAGTAAAATGCGATTCTAAGACATTTTCTTTTCACATAAAACATGCAATTTGAGGAGATATCTATCCCTCCGCATCTGTCTCGCTTTGTATATATATATATATATATATATATATATATATATATATATATATATATATATATATGATTATTTTTATTTACACAGACATGTACACAGTCTGAGACACTGGCATGTTGATGTTATCAATCGACAGCTATTATAAACTGAGATCTTATCAGGCAGAGTTAGAATCCGATCTTAACTTTAGATCATATTTCTTTCCAAATCTCTCTCTCTCTTTCTCTCTCTCGTCGAAGATAATAAAATAGAAAAGAATAAAAAGATTGAAATAGTTCATTATAAACAAAAGGGAATATCACCACTAGTAGTAATACTATCTAACTAGTAGCTGTAGAAAAGGAGAGCTAGAAGGGAATGGCTAAATAGGGTGACAGATAGCGAGCATAAAGGGACTAATTTAAAATGTTATATTTTCATGTTTTTTATATTTAACTGACTTGTCAAACTCACTTTTTCCTGTTTCAAACAATCTAACCCAAGCTCAATGGGTGATATAACGGGTCAAATGTTTTCTCGTCATAAACAGTTTTACCTATATACGAATGAAAAGTTTAGTGTAAAAAATGTATGAACGAATTTAATTCATTTTTAAGTTGAGATACAAAAACAATAGTAACAATTTTAGAATGGAAGACGAAGCTGTAAATTAATATATTATGACTTTTCTTCACATCTGTTTAAGGTTTAGAGTGGGGATCAGTTTGTCGTGTTTATTTATTATAAGTAGCCCTCCCCTATTTTACGATTTTCGTTCGCACTTCGTGATTTAAGAACATCTTTTTAAAATAACTTTACTTAAACGCAAGGATAAAACATGACCCCTCATACCTACATTTCCAAACATCGAAATGAAAATGGAAAACGGGCTCCCTATTATGGAAGCAGCAGGAAGCAGCGAATGGTGTTTGAAAATATCGATTCTCGATTGGGCAAGCTTTGCATAAAAAGTTTCTTTCAGACAAACAGAAGCGGCAAAATACTCACCTCCGAATGTAGAAAATGTGCGTGTTATATAAAAACTCAAACACGGATGCGTTATCTATTTCCCAGTTTCTCACAGGGCTAACGCACAAAGTATGCCCGTAAATTCAGTCACAATATCTGGGCCTTAGATACACGGCAAACAAGAAAACTTCATAAACTACTGAACACATAACGACAACCTATACACACTATTGACGTAACTCACTTACACACTACTGACTGAACTCACTTACACACTACTGACTGAACTCACTTACACACTACTGACTGAACGCACTTACACACTACTGACTGAACTCACTTACACACTACTTCACGTATGTGCGCTCACATTGACGATACAAAGGCAAGAATACATGCACACAGGTCACTAGTCTACTGAACTTACACACTGCCACACGCATGTTCACACTGACAATAGATAAACGTCTTGGCCTTTTGGCTAATATCAAAGTGTAGTATCTGTTCCGATGGATACTGCACCCCATAGACTGGTATTGTCTTGGCCTTCGGGCCTTGATTTACGCCGGTCTATGGGTCTGTCCTGTGCAGTTCTATGAGGTCCACCCTCCCAGGCTTCGCCTCCCCTCTTTGGGGAGGAGTAAGTTTATTGCTTACTGCCTAAGGCGCCCCTACCGGGGAATGCCGACAGGACTGCCCAGGCAATTTTTAACCCCACTTTCCCGACCCGACCTTGGGTCACATCTTACTTGTGGGAGTAAGATAAAACTGGCCTTGTACCAAACTCATGGAGAGGAGTAAATCAATACTCAACTTCTTACACACTAAACAATTTCTTCTTCACTTCAACGTTTTAAGATACTTGAAACTTTAATTTTTTTAATATTTTCATTATTTTTATACTCTATGGATCTTCGCCACATGCTTGAAAACAAAATTCCGCCACTTGTTAAAGTCTGAGGCCAGTCTTTCAGCTGCCAGGATTGGCGTGCCGGTCTCAACCCTTATTTGATCGGATCATCTCTTTGATGATCGCCCTCTTGATCGTTCTTGAATTAAATCTTACATAGCTGGAGTCTGGTAGCCGGAAAACATGTCCAAACCACGTTGAACGTTTAAATGCAGAACTTGTAATTCCTATACTTCTGCTAATGTGAGATGAGGATCCTGCAACTATTGAGCCAATCAACAAACAACATTCGTTTTTGTTTTTCAACCATTTTGTTACCTATTCAAATATTATCCGCAGGAGAAGAAAAACATTTTGCATTTGCCTGGGTTTACTATCCTTCCTCATCTCTCACAAGAGGCTTCAAGCTCAGAAGTAGAAAGCTTCAACTTATCAAAAAAAGCGGGTAGCTCTTTATTTTTAGTAGTTCTAACAAGTCGTCAATAAAAATTGATATATTTCTGTATGTATAGACGTTGGCCTTAGTTGTAAATAATGAAAAAACAATATGGCGTAAAAAGGGAGTTTATTTACAATCTTTTTTACTAATAGCTTAAAAAATACATAGTTTTATTTACAAGCAGGTTTTGTTATAATTTACAAAACTTTGTGTTTTGTAAACTTCAATGATTTATTAACAAACATTTTTAAAACAACAATTTTATTTACAAAACATTTTATTTAAGCAAAATGTATAAACAAACGCAACAAACGCATTTTAAATGAAAAGCATTTAAATAAAAAGATGTTATGCAGATACGGAGCCACAATTTGAAAAGGGTATATTTTTAATATTGGATTGTACTAAAACAATTCTTTCAAGTTAGATTTTTCGCTATAAAAACCTTTACATTACAACAAGCGATAAATAAAACCGGAAGTAAACATTGGTGTCAACACAAAATGTGTCCTTTTGGCTATTGCTAATTCTGGAGTGCCTCAAATTTATTTGATCCAATAAATTATTTTTATAACCTAAAAATGTGTTGTTTACGAGATAGTATCCCAAAGATTGTTTCCTTTTTTATCTGCAAAATACCTATATAAAAATAATTTAGTAAGCAAAAGCCAGCATACACTTTTGAGCTTGTAAACGTTGTATGTTTACGATCTATTTTCTTTTGCATGAGCTTAGCCCCGCTCACGGAGTGATTATCAGAAAACGTTTTATACAGAATACATTTTTCACTATGTTTGATAAGAGTAAATCTGCTAGTTTAAATTTTGACATGGGTCAGGCTAAGTACAGGTTGAAATGACACAAACTTTGAGAAATTAATCTGTTGACATAAGTGACTCACTAGATAGGATGACCCGATGGTCAAATCACAAAGTAAGGCAATTTGGGTTAGACAAAATAGGATATTGGTGGATATGATGAGTGACGTCACTTTTTGTTGTTAGGAGGAAAACAAAGTTTTGGGGGGTCAGTTCCGCGTGGAAGTTGAAGTAAGGCGGACGTGAAATAATTTGAGCGAGGTTGGTCACAACCTTCGTTAAGAAGGTCTGGTCACTGAGTCGGGTTTATATGCTGACGTCACAACGTTTAGTATTATTGTTAAGCAGATAAGCAAGACGCTTCAGAGTGAAAGGTTATTACACGCCAACACATGGGCATAGGACTATAATCATTTCTGTCTGAATTTTTTAATCTTTGATCTAGTAATTGTTTGTTTGTTTTTTTTAAGTATGGATGATTTTGTTTATGTCGTTTTCATTGTTGGAATACACATAGTGATTTGAAGTTAAAACTATATTTTTTTAAACTCATAGATTGAAATTCAAACTCGTCTTGATAGAAAAGACTGTCGTCAAATAACATCAGCGAGAAATTCGGTTCAAATCCTTATTTTTTGTGTCAAATCGTTCTTTGTGTGTGTAATAAAATTCTAAAACAGTTCAAATATGTTAGTTGCTAGAAAAAAAAACATTGAATCAAAGTTCTGAACACTTTAAAAATAATTTTATTTCAAGACAAGAAATACAAGTTAAAGCAAGTAAAATTGACAATGAAATAACTTTATATATTTCCAAATAGTTTTGCATTTTTTATAACACTTAAAATGTTCATTATTTAATCAGTTTTTATTATTTATGACTTTAATTTTTTATATTATTTATCGTTTTTTTTTGTTAGTTTATTTAATTACTGTGTGTTTTCTATTCATTATGAAAGGGGTGGTATGGTCTTACTAACCGTTATTCTTTGTTTTTAGTTGTCCCACTCATCACTTTCAATGAATCGGTACATACATTGGTTAAAGCGTAGTTTAGAGTCCTGAACATAATTCGATAAAAATTGTAAAATATAAATGAGTAACCATTTAGAGATCAAATTTAATTAGTTTTACGCATGTAATCTTGAGAAAAACACGCTTGAAATGTGTAAATAATCGCTAGAAAAAGGAAATGGAGTCTTCAAACCATTACTTATGTTACTAATGATTGTTTATACATTTCAAGCTTCTACAGCTTTATATCTAGTACAAAGAAAATAGTTGTGAAATTCGTGAGAAAAATACGCTACTTGGTATTTGCATGAGAGAGTAAGTAACTATGATGAATGTAGTAACGTAGTGTTCTTATTGGAAAAAAACATTATAAATTATGCTTAGAAGCAAATATTATTCGTTTTGAACTAATACAGAATACGTTTTATGTCTACTAATTTGGCGGTTTCTCAAGAAATGGCCACTTATTTTAAAATAATATTTAAGTAATGCGGTTTTATGTTATGCTAATTTCTTTAAATTTATAAAACACGTATTTAGTTAAAACATTTTCTTTATACTTAACTTGGATTCGAACGCAGGTATTTATATCGTAAAAATACTAACTTAGTATTGTTTACTCTGCTTATGACTTTTTTGTTAACCAATCACATGCTTCTATCTGCATTCCAACAGACAAATTCCCTAGATAGATAGATAGATAGATAGATAGATATGCATAGATAGATAGATATGCATAGATAGATAGATAGATAGATAGATATGCATAGATAGATAGATAGATAGATAGATAGATAGATAGATAGATATGCATAGATAGATAGATAGATCGATAGATATGCATAGATAGATAGATAGATAGATAGATAGATATGCATAGATAGATATGCATAGATAGATAGATAGATTAATAGATAGATATGCATAGATAGATAGATAGATCTGCATAGATAGATAGATTAATAGATAGATAGATCGATAGATATGCATAGATAGATATACAGATAGATAGATAGATAGATAATCTTCTTTTGTAACATTAAGAACGAATATAAAAATGATTCGTTAAATATGTAAATTTTAAAAAAGCCTATTTTAAATGTACAGTATTTTCAAATTCTTCTTTTCTTAAAACTTTTACTCAACAAAAACTTTCTTTGTTGGCGACGGTCCTTCATAAATATTTTTTTAAAACTTTTTCACATTAAAAGTTAAACGTTACCTCGTCATATATTTCAATTTAAAAAAAGAGAATCATTTTTTTCACACTTAAAAAACTGCAATTAATTAGCGATGTTCATTTCAAATTCCGTCTCAAAGTATTTTATTTACCTTTTCTTCCCGAGGGGTAGACACAAGGTTAGGTGCTGGTTTTGATGAAAGTGTTTCAGTGGAACGAACTGGATTCGAACCCGTCACACCCAGGTCCTCAGTCCGCATCGTTAACCACTTAGCCATTCCTAAATCCGTCTCAAAATCACGTTCCCATTAAAAGTTAAGCTTCTATACAATTCATATTTTCATTTCTTTATATGTGAGGTTTGCGGTTAGTGTTAGCATTAGGGTTAACACCCATGAAACGATTTAAGATCCTTAAGTATGTTCATTTAAAAATCCGTTTCAAAGTGTGTTCCCATTAAAAGTTAAGCTTCTATACAATGGATTTTTAAAAATGTTATTTAAAATGTTAGGGTTAGTGTTAAGGTTAAGGTTAGTGTCAGGGTTAATGTTAGGGTTAGTGTTAAGGTTAATGTTAGGGTAAGTGTTAGGGTTAAGGTTAGGATTAGTGTTAAGGTTAATGTTAGGGTAAGTGTTAGGGTTAAGGTTAGGGTTAGTGTTAAGGTTAATGTTAGGGTTAGTGTTAGGGTTAATGTTATGGTTAGTGTTAAGGTTAATGTTAGGGTAAGTGTTAGGGTTAATGTTATGGTTAGTGTTAAGGTTAATGTTAGGGTAAGTGTTAGGATTAATGTTAGGGTTAGTGTTAAGGTTAATGTTAGGGTAAGTGTTAGGGTTAAGGTTAGGGTAAGTGTTAAGGTTAATGTTAGGGTTAGTGTATAGGTTAGGGTTAGTGTCAGGGTTAATGTTAGGGTTAGTGTTAGGGTTAATGTTAAGGTTAGTGTTAGGGTTAATGATAGGGTAAATGTTACGGTTAGTGTTAGTGTTAGGTTAGTGTTACGGTTAATGTTAGGATTAGTGTTAAGGTTAGGGTTAGTGTCGGTGTTAATGTTAGGGTTAGTGTTAGGGTTAATGTTAGGGTTAGTGTTACATTAATGTTAGGGTTAGTGTTAGGGTTAAGGTTAGGGTTAGTGTTAGGGTTACGGTTAGAGTTAGCGTTAAGGTTAGTGTTAGGGTTAGTGTATAGGTTAGGGTTAGTGTCAGGGTTAATGTGAGGGTTAGTGTTAGGGTTAGTGTTAGGGTTAGTGTTAGGGTTAATGATAGGGTAAGTGTTACGGTTATTGTTAGTATTAGTGTTACGGTTAGTTGTAGGGTTACGGTTTACATTCGTAAGACATTTTCTACTACGGATTCAACGTTTCTATGGCAGCAAGAACTCGTCTTTTCACCACAACGGATAAAACATTCCTTTCTTCCTTTACGTGCCTAGCGTTAGGCGAAATTTCTAAAAATAGTTTACTTCAAAGGACTTATCATCTATGGAACACATAACCACGGGACTGCTTCCCCACAGGCTACAAATAGATCGTCTCCATAAAAATCAAACTTTGTTCATTCCATTTATCATTTTAAATCTTCTCATAGTATTATTCATCATTCAACTTATAATCCATCCATCTCATTTACCCTTATCCTCGAATCGCCTTATGGCCTTGATAACGTCTTATTTTGTTAAGATTTGTTCCCAACGGAAAATTAAAAATTTCTGCATTGAACATATTCTCTTTATAATAGTTATTTTTGAATATTTTCTCGATCGATATTTTCAATAAAAAGCTTCTTTTTTATTTGTTCTTAGTAAAGAAAAAACATTTCCCGTCTGCGCAGAACATTACCAGGTGACGGCTTCCCTGCAAACTACATCATAGTCGTCTTCAAGCCCAATGTCAAGAATTCTCGTTCAGAACCATAAGTAATTAAACTTAGTATATTCCATTAATCATTTTAAATCCTCTCATGAAATTCTTCATCATTCAACTAAAAATCCATTTACCCTTATCCTTGAATGGTTTGGGGAACTGATAAGTGGTGCCTCATTAATAATAATAATAATATATATATATATATGTGTGTGGGGGGGGGGTCTTCTTAAGACCTTTTTATACAATGTTTAACTTTGTTTCCATATAAATTGTTCATACGAAGTTAAAATATAAGATCTCTTAATTGTTAATTATGAAAAGATAAGAAAAACAATTAATAATAAATGTTGTGTGTTTTATTTTTCAATTTCATGAATACGGTGACGTCATTCAAAAACATTCAAACTGTTTGAGTATAAATAGACCGCGACTCGTAAAGAGCAAACAAATGATAAATAGGTTTTCTGTGTGAAAACAAGTAACTCCGCCTCAACATGCGATTCCTTCAGCAACTATATTCCTTCCTCGCCGTGCTCGCCATTTTGTTTCCGGTCATAACAGCGGAGGAAAACACAACAGAACAAAGCAATATCATTGAAAATGTGAAAGTTTTACTCATTCGTGAGGGAGAAAATCTAAGTGAAAACACTACAAGTGGAGCTTTGATTCCGAGCGACGACATAGTCGGCCAAATAATAACTCTGCTCAATTGTGGACTTTTTCCACACGCACCAAACAGCCATTTGCAATATTCCTTGGATTATGACACAAAAAGTCTCATATTATCGCAGACATGCGATCGATATTTTAACACAAGCTCAAAATCTGAATCTTTACAAGTGCAGTGCAAATATAAAAAATGGATCTTTCATAAGATCCAGTGCGAAAGGATCACATGCCCTCATCTGATAGCACCCGCTGGAGGTCACTTTTCAACTCGAGACAATACTTACAACACTACCGTCTACGTTTGGTGTTCTCGTGGTTTTACCATAAATGGCACCGACAAACTGTTCTGCAAAGAAAATGGTCACTGGAACTTACCACCACCGACCTGTCACATATCGTCGTGTCGTCCGCTTTCGTCACCCCGACATGGTTTCGTGTCCAGCCACAAAAAAAACACCTGCCAATCAAACTGTCGAGTTTACTTGCAAAAGTGACTACACATTAATTGGAGATTCCGTTCTACGATGTGAAGAAAATGGCCGATGGAATACTTCAGCACCAGTTTGTAAAAAAATGTGTATTGTTCCGAATTGTACAAATCAGTTGGAAGGCCTACGCCTGATTCCCGGATTAAAACCCCTCTCAATCGGCTCCCTAATTCCGCAAGGCCAACGTGTTACTTTCTCCTGCAAACCCGGCTACGCAGTCCCATCATCCGGAATTTCGACCTGCATTGGCGGAACTTGGAGACCGACGATTCAATGCAGAAAAATATGTACGGTAGTAGAAATAGCGAATGGGAGACATGTTTTATCGGAAGATTCGTCCACCGTTGAATATTTCTGTCTGACTGGATACCAGCTTATCGGTCAGCAAAAACTATCGTGTACGCCTAACATTACGTGGAATGGCGAACTTCCGATCTGCACCAAAATGTGTACGCTTTCAAAACGGCGCAATGTTTTGTCTTACCGAAACAAAGAAACATACGAAATCATTCCTTTTGGGGCCCAGGTTGTAAATGGGACAAAATTGTATGAAATATGTGGATTCAATTCCTCGGAGGTTAGAGAAAGTGAATGTTTTAACGGGAACCTCAGTGGCAATTACTGTAAAGACGAAAGGATGAGGATGGAAACTAGATTTTTTAAATTATTATATAACGGACAGTGGCGCCAGATCTGCAGAAGCAGTCATGACATTTGCGCCATGTTTGGATACAACGAGACAATATTTTTTAATTGTTCGAAATGTTCTGAGCTGGACGTGAATGAATATCTCAGAACATTGCGCATTGTATTGCAGGAAAAACCCAAACGCGGAATGAGGTTTATGAGCCATGGATGCATGCGCTGCGCTTGAATGGTTATCTTTGAGACAATTTGTTTAATGGTTTCTCTACTTTTTTTCTATTTCACCTTAAAAGGATTTTCAGTAGAACTGTACTTTAGCGACGTAACTAGACCACGCATTTTTAACAGTGCTGCAAAGTGGGAATGTGTAAGGTCTGACCTTGACTCATAGAATTAACAAATATCCAACTCCAAAACCTTATTTTAAAGTATTCCAATATTCAGACTGTATGATTTCTTGGATATTAAAAAGTCCGACTTCGCATTCTTACGCTTCCGACTCTGACTCCTTCCAGAAGTCCCAACTCCCTTCGACCCCGGCTCTGCAATCTTGAATTTTAAGAGCCATTATTTCCTCTATGGAATGATCTAATCATGAAACGGTAAACTACAGTAGATATAAATAAACGCGTAATTGTAAACCTTTTTCAAAAAAGATCCATTTTATCTTACCTTACTCATTGCCGAATAATATTGAAGATTGATGTTGAAATTATTGTTCAACGTTTATTCTTGTGTTTCGGAATTTTTGAGAAAAGGATTGACAATTTGTATTATTTGCATTATTCGAACTACTGTTCTCATCTTGGATGTTAGTCTAAAAACGTTTCAACCGGTGTAACATCCGACTTACTTCGAGTGCGTATTTTCGAACTCGGGAATCTGTACGGAATTTCGAACAAATTTCTTTATTTAATCAAGTGAGGTAGATTGCTCTCGTTCTGTCAGCCATGATCGGGTAAAAGTCTTAAGTAATTCGTAATTGTATTCTTAGTATCCCCGTACTGAGGATTTAACCTTCCGTACAGATTCCCGAGTTCGACATAATAATACAAATAATGCAGCTATCCTCATCACAATTAAACCGACGATATCTCTGAATTTGTGTTAATCTTGCAGTATGGTTAACAGCTTAGAAATCTAAATAAGTATATATATTTATATATAAATATATATATATATATATATATATATATATATATATATATATATATATATATATATATATATATATCAAATAACTTTACATCCAACGCAATAAAATTTAATTTTCGACCGACCTGTATAGTTCTAAAATGTGGAAACTGATTGTATGATTTATTATCTCTGAATTTGTTATGTTTAATTTAATTTATTTTTAATACGAGAAAATAAAAATAGTATCGATTTTTATGATAGGGTGGTCGCTAATTTACGGCTTAAAAGATAGTAAATAGATGACATACTCTACTACTTACCCTAAATCCGGGGTGGGCTTACCAGTTGGACTTTGGATTAGTGGTAAGAAAAGTCATTTTTTTAATATTTTCTTAAGGAATGAATCACCACTAACAACAGATGTCTAATTAGCCATTTTGAATATCGTGTTAAGAAAGAGAGCTTTCGACAGAATTTTTTTTTTTTTAATTATAAAAGACACTTTAAAACAGTTTCAGAACTTTAAAACTATATAGGTCGGTAAAAAATTAAATTTTATTGCGTTTGGTAAGATATTTTTTTACTATATTCGTTTTTTTTTTCGATTTTTTACCTGCTAATTCAAGATTAGCAAATCTTTTATTAGTGAAAAGTTGCCACAGATAGTCGATGCCATGTAAGGGTTATTATTAGGGTTAGTCACTGTAAGGGTTTGGTTAGACTTAGTCACTGATGGTCGATGTCATATTAGAGTTAGAGTTAGGATCAGTCACAGATGGTTGATGTCATGTAAGGGTTTGGTTATACTTAGTCACTGATGGTCGATGTCATATAAGGGTTAGGGTTAGAGTCAGTCACAGATGGCCCAGACGATGTTAGGGTTCGTCACACGTTAAGGTTCAAAAATAGCAAACAA
The DNA here is from genome assembly GCA_963556195.1 of Sepiola atlantica. NCBI lineage: Eukaryota > Metazoa > Mollusca > Cephalopoda > Sepiida > Sepiolidae > Sepiola > Sepiola atlantica. The sequence goes on along the minus strand of OY744519.1, from coordinate 8,976,176 downwards.
CGAAGCGATAGACAGCTATTTCTTACCGTGCTTCACTAAGTCAATTTAACAATAACAAATTCAGAGATAATACATGTTACAATCACCTTAAAAATATACGGCTTGGTATACAATTAAATCGTAATGCGTTTGGTTAAAGTTATTATTTCTAATTTGCTTTTCCATTTCTCAGCTGTATATTATATTGTATTAGTATAATATAAGCAACTACAACATAACGATAGCAAATTTAGAGATAATACGTTTGGTGTAAGTTATTAGTTGTGATATGTTTTCGATTTCTCAGCTGTTAACTATACAGCAAGATTAACACCATATGTCCTTATTGCAGTTGTTTATATTACACTAACTAATGTAACAGAAAACATAAACATTATAACCAATTGAATGGAAGACACTGTATTAATATGTATTCATATCGGCCACACAAGACTTGCCCACATACATCTGCTGGGAGGAGATGAACCTCGATCTAATAATTACAATTATGAATTAACAATAAAACATATATTAATCAAATGAAAAAAATACTCACATATACACAGCAAATATTACAAATATAAAATCATTATTTCAAAGCATAGCTTTTTCTCAAATAATCGTATTTCTTAAAGAAACTAATTTGTACACACATATATTTTTTTAACCCAGTATACCCAAAATCACAATTGACAAGAAACTAACACCAATTAGTTTGCATAGAAATGTTTTTATTATGTTGTTACCACATTTTTATCACAACTCATAATATCTGTTACCAAAAAATATTTTTAAACTTAACGAACTTGAAATGTTTGTATACGAATTCAACAAACAAAATTTTAATCATTTTATCACCACCACCGGTGTTTTTTTACTTTATTTTACTTTTTGAAAAATAAAGTTTTCTTTTTAAAAAATGTATTTTTATTTCTTTTATTTTAGGGAAATTTTAATTTTATTTTGTTTTATTTTATGTTTTTTTTTTAAATATTATCTTTAATTATTTTATATTATTCCATTATTATTCCTTTATTCTATGGTTCTATTCTGTTGTACTTTAACATATTCCGTTATTCGTATGTTTTTATTCCGTTATTCTTTAATCTATTATTCTGTTATTTTTCTATACTCTATAATCTATAATTCTTTTATTCGATTATATTTTTCTATTCTGTGTTGTTTTATTCTTTTATTATTGTATTATATTTATTATTGTTTCATTCTATAATTATCTTTATTCTATTTTTGTTTTTATCATTTCTTTATTCTATTATTATTTCAGGCAAATATATGCTCGCATATTTTGCTAGTTTTTTATTTAATTGCTCAGTAGAATGTTTGTTTGTTTTACAAAAAAAAACAGAAAAAAACACCCAATCCTTTATTTTAGTAAATAAAACACGGAATAGAAAAACATAGTTTTGAAACAAAATTCACGGCATAAAATGTAAAACCAAATATCCAAAACTCACTTACGGTCGTAAAAATATAATAATATTTGAAGTTTTTCAAATCGAAAAGAAAAGTGTATTAAAATAAAATCAACAATTAAAAAAATAAAATACAGCGAACACGATTCTAAATTAAGTTATTTAATTGCTCAGTAAGATGTGTTTGTTTTTTTACAAAAGTAATAGTAATTTTTTAATCAATTATTGTTTTAATTAAACAATTTGATTCAATAAATTTGTGCTTTAAAACATTAATTCTAATAGGATTTTAAAAAAACATTTTAATAAAAAATCAAAGTAAATATATCACTATTGCGCGACTCGTACGATAAATCTAAGAGAATGTTTTGTTTATATGTTATTAATCAAATAACGCGCCCCTGTCTTGTGTCCATCCTTCTCTCTCTCTCTTTCTCTCTTATCTCTCTTTCTCTCTTTCTCTTTCTCTCTTTTTCTCCCTCTCTCTTTCTCTCTCTCTCTCTCTCTTTATTGAAATAGAACTTTCTGTACGTTCGAAATAGAAATAAGCATCAGAGGCGGGAACCCAAATGTTGGAGTATACGCCGGCTGTTCCATCATATTCCATTACAATGTAATTTAATTAGATAACTCAATTATATAAATTAAAATAAACAATGTCTTTAATTAATTCTATTTATAATTTTTATTAAGATTTTTATCGAGGAAAATATTTTAAATACATCTGGAAATCTAATAAAAACAAACAATCATGAGTGTATATTTTCGAATATTAATTTATTAAAAGCTTTAAAACGAATTAATTATGTAAATTTGAAATACGCGTGATGTTTAGGAAAGTTTTGGAATGGGTATATATTTGCGGATATTAATTTATTAGAAGCTTTAAAACAAATTAATTATGTCAATTTGAAAGACGCGTGATGTTTGGGGAAGTTTTTGAACTGGTATGTTTAGGAGCTGATAAGTAGATATAAAAAGAGAGCGATCAAAACTAATAATATAGTTTCGGCTTCAGACAGACGGACAGATACATAATCTCCATTATTAATTGTATATCTTTATTGTTTGATTATAATTTTATTGTTTTATTCTATTATTAGTTTTAAATTCTATAATAACATGAGAGATCATTTTACGTTAAATTTATAAAGCAAAAAGTGATTTGGGGGTTGGGTAGCATAGAGCGAAGGGCTCCAATAATTCCATTTATTTATTTATTTTGATAATCTCTGCAAGTCGCCAATGTGCGGCGGCAACATATAGCATCCCAAATCAAGAACTCTCATGCTCATTTTAGCAAGGGACAAAGTGTATATGGAAAGTGGACAAAGTCCATCAACGCCAAACTTGCATGTCAAGCAGATATTTTGAACATCGTTAATATCAGTTGTTGATGTTGCTGCTGCTACAAGTGTAGTATCTGTTCTGATACTACACTTCATCTTTTCTGTCCTCGATCAGTGAAGAAGAAATCCTTCTAGACTGGGTCAAACTGGCCCCGTGTCTCGTGCGAAGGCAGGCAAATAGGGACTCTTATTCACCCCGTTCTTTTTTTTAAGGGAAAATTACAATCTCATCCGGCCGGTTTTATTTACTCCTCCCCAGGAGTTAGGCACAAGGCCAGTTTTGTCTTACTCCCACAAGTAAGATGTGATCCAAGATCGGGTCGAGAAAGTGGGGTTTGAAAAGCCAGCGCTCGAGAGGTTAGCACTCTGGCCATTTAAAAAATTGCCTGGGCAGCCCCGTCGGCATTCCCCGGTAGGGGCGCCTCAGACAGTAAGCAATAAACTTACTCCTCCCCAAAGAGGGGAGGCAAAGCCTGGGAGGGTGGACCTCCTAGAACTGCACAGGACAGGCGTGCAGTATCCATCGGAACAGATACTACACTTTGATCTTAGCCAAACCGGCCGGTTTCCTTTCAATCACCATGGGTTAAATTTGTAAGGAAACACATCCGTATCCATACCGCGGTAGAATAGCAATATACTTAGCTAGATTATTTATCAGTTTAGGCATTGTTCCCAACAACTTATTTTTTATTTAAAAGCATGTCATATTAAATAAAACAAAAAAACAATAAATAACATTTGAAGAGAAATAAGAGGTTATCTCTCTTGGCGGGTCATTATTAAGTTAGAGTTATCTCCCTTTGATATTTCTGCGAATGTTTCCTATGACATAATCACATTGACCCTTTTTTTAGTTTATGTTGGCAAATGTAAGAGAGTTAACTTATCTCAATTTATTTTTAGATTTTTGGGGTATCTTTTACAATAATCCGCAGAGTCGCTAACAGGATCCAAAAAACGAACAAGAACGGGGTAAAAAATATAAATAAACAACAAGTGAAGCTGACCTACGTTGAGAATAAATATTTTCCTACTTACCTATGAAATTTGTTTGTATTTTTACGTAGTATAAATGAGTTTTTATTAGATGTAAAAAAAAATTTCTTGTTGTTTTCCCCCACCGGTTTTTTATTAAATTCAAAATGGCGTCTTGGGCTCACTTCCTTACGAACCCCCCCCCCCCTGCAAGCGCCATTTTTTTTTTGCAATGTTCGTGTGACAAAACTATTGATTTCTAATAAATAGCAGTTGGAACGGTTTAAAAATACAAACAAATATCACAGGTAAGTTGGAAATTAACTTTTATCGACTACAGTTACTTTTATTTGTTGTATATTTGTTTTTTGAGCGTTTTTAGTGTGCGGATTGTTGTAAAAGATACCCAATTTTTTTCAACAATTTTTGTTTACAAAGATCGTTTTTATTTTTAGATTTTTATTTTTACAAAAGCAACAAAGATTTTGTTTATTTCTTGTTACTTTTTTAATGAAAATGAAGAAAACTTTTTTTTTTTGCTGGTTAAAAGAAAACAACTGTTGCATGCTTCATTCAGTGATGTGTGGGGATATAAATAACACGAAGACAGAAAGTAGATCTATTCGAAGCCATCTTTATTCAGCTTGTTCGTTATGCGCATGACAACACCGTTTACAAGTAAACGGTGAAGCTCTAGCTTAGTACCCCATGTAACATCTTCTCTCTTGCGACAAAAGACATCACCAAAGAATTTGCTCAGTCGCCTAAGCATTCATTGGGAATTCTCCGTTCCTGCCAAACAGGGATTATTCTACCCTTCTACTTTTACATAGAAATTTTAAATGCAACAGACCCTCAGTCTGAGTGGCGCCTTGATTATTCTGCCAGATTATGTTCTCCTCACCCCAATCTCATCTGAAGGTGTCTCGGAGTCTGCTCTGGAACTAGCCCTATCTATCACTATACTTTCATCTTGAGACATTTGTGGAGTAGTGGTCACCTCTTTTCCCGATTCCGTGATTGATGGTGTCTCACTATTTTCTTGATATAGCTGGCTTGATGCTATTGGGAGTGTTACTGCTGTTTTCCTCAGGTATATTCTATTCCGTCGATGTATTCCCCCCCCCCTTTCAACATCAATGTGATATGATCTGCATCCACCTTCTGTTCTAGCAACAGGAGACCTTTAGCTAGTGTGTGTCTGTAATCCAGCATTGCTAGATATGGATCAGCCCTATCCTCCCTGGATTTTCGGAACAAAGTCTTTGCAGTTTTTATTGCTGATTCTGCTTTGCCATTCGCTTTACTGTTGTAGGAACTGACTGGTGTGTGTGGGGGGGTGTAAAACACCACTTCCGTGTAAATGTGGCAAAGTTCTTACTACTGAATTGTGGCCCATTGTCTGTTATAATCTGGTCCGGTATTCCATATCTTGCACAGTGGTGCTTGAGCTTTGTTATTATTGTCTTCGTCTGTGTGTCTGGAAGATACTCAATCTCCCAGAAATTACTCATATAGTCCACTGTGCATGGGCAAAAATTGGGTGGATTTGTTCATGTTTGCTGGTAAAGACTATTTGTCTTTACCAGCAAACATGAAAAAATCCACCCCAATTTTTGCCCATGGTGTTTACGGAACTTTGTGGACCATTAAGGGTTCTGCTTGGTTAGCCACTTCATACTTCCTGCATATGGAGCATTGGCCAGTATAAACATTCTCTGGCTCTTCTGCAGCATCCTTCTACTCCCATGTGTGAGGAATGTATTTTTCTTTCAAGAGCCTTCGCTGGCTCGTGGGTACCACCACACGGTTTCAACTAAAAATCAACCCATCTTGCACTGTCATTTCACTTCGAAAGGTGAAGTACGGTCTCACCTTTCGGTCAAGATGTATCTTTTCGTCTGGCCATCCCTCTAATATGACCTTCTGTAACTGTTGCATACACTTATCTTCCTTTGTGGCTGATGGCAGTTCGAGCAACCTTGTTTCTGTAACAGAAACAGACTCGGCTTCTCTGGCTTCTGCCTCTTCATCATGTCCATAACTCACCCTGTTAACAAATGCATTTCACAATGTATCCGCAAGGTACATCTTCTTGCCTGGATAATACAAAACCGTGGCATCATACATTTGCAATCGTACCAGCATGTTCTACAGTCGCTTTGGGCACTTCTTCAAGTCTTTCTTAATTATTGCTTCAAAGCGTCTATGGTCACTGTGTTTGGCTGGCCTTATGTATATTTATTTATTTATTTACTATTTATTTGTTATGCCTCCTTGGGCATCTCCTCTTTAACTATCTTCTCAATTCAACTGTTAAAAAGAAAAATTAAACTCTTAGTACAGTATCGATATCCAGATCAAATTCTGTTAAATATTTCATTTGACAACTCCCAAAAGTGCCTTCTCAATTTCTTCCTCCTACCACTTTCTCTGAATTCATCCAACCTCATCTTAAACTGATCCACACTATTGCTGTTCTTAATTCGATCTGGCAACTTATTCCAAAAACATATTACTCTGTGAGCAAAAAAACTTAACTGGTTAACAGATCTAGTTTTTGAAAACTGCCTTGACAATAACCTTCGAGATCTAGGAGAAATACTAAAAAATGCCTACCATAGTTAGAAATGCCATTAATTATCTTGAAAGTCTCAATCATATCACCTCTCATCCTTCTCTCCAGCAAACTAGTCAATCCCAATTTGTCCAATCTCTCCCCGTAACTGTACTTCTTTACTTTACTTATTAGTTTTGTCACCCTTCTTTGTACGCCTTCCAGTTTCAATATTACATTCCAATTTCCATGTCTAGTCGCTGGAGCCCAGGCCTGGGTGCAGTATTCTATATGAGGTCTTATTAAGGCTTTATATATCCTTAACACAACATTTGTCTCCCTCGAAATAAAATTCCTAACCATCCACCCAATCATTCTATTTGCCCTCGATACAATGGTCAACATATGATTATTTGACTACTAGTGTTAATGCACTCACCCATGGTGTTGGTTCACTGATTGGCTCAAACACCTTCTTGTCCACTAGTCTGTCCAGTTCTGTCTTCAGTTTCTTTTTTAGAGCTACATGTACTCTTCTTACTGCTGTCACATAAGGTGTTATGTTTGGACCGACCTCTAAATGTACCTTTCCCGGTAGTCGACCTAACTCATCCTCAGATGCATCTTTGAATTGATCCAAGATCTCACCGGGTTTCTGCGTGTTCAATTTCTCTACTTGCGATATTTTAGCCTGAACTGATCCTTGTTAACAGTAATGAGTGTCATCTGTTGGATTGCAGTTGCTCAGAGTAGAGGGTGGAAGCCTTCCTGTACCACTACACACCTGAAACCATATTTCTTTCCATTCTTGGAGGTTTTCATCTTAACTCGACACTCCCCCAATGGTTTTACCTCTTCACCGTTCCACATCACCAAAGTTTTATTTGAAGATTCAAGAGTTTCCTTTTTTTACACGATCTACATTCAGTATATTCACTGAAGCTCCACTATCCAACTGAAAATCAATTGGTTTCCCTCCTACCAGCATTCTGCCGTGATCATTTCCGGAATAACCCTCTCTTTAAATGGGACACTGCCCATATCTTCCTGTTCCGAACTACTGCCACTGCCATATTGACGTGTCTCCACTGGTTTTGTCTCAATCCAGAATGTTTCTTTTGAGGGAGCTGGAATTTTTACCAGATTAAAAACCGGCCCCGTGTCTCATGGGAAGGCAGGTAAAGGTTTCACAAGTAGTTTAACATCATAAGCAAACAGTTTGCCTTGTTTGGTGTGAACTATGTTAAAAAGAAATGTTTAAAAAAACATCTTCCTGTTCTGAACTCCTGCTACTGCCATATTGACGTGTCTCCACTGACTGAACCCGATTTTTCTTCGATGACTTACATCTCACTGCTAAATGTTTGTTTTTTCCTCCACACTTATAACAGGTTTTTCCACCTGCTGGGCACAACTCTCGTTCAGGATCATATCGGAATGTACATGACATGCACTCCCCCAGTCTTCTCTGTATTGACCCTTTTCCCTTGGGCCTCACGTTAATTCTGTTCACCGTCTCCGGTCGTAAAGCTCTGGACTGTTGTGCAGCATTTTATGACAATTTACAGATGTCTATACACTGTTGTAAGTCCAGCTGTCTCACTTTCAGCACTTTTGCATGCATTTGAGGCTCATGAATTCCTAGGACTATCTGATCCCGAGGAATTGAGGTTGCATGTTTTGCTCAATGCCCGGAGCGCGGTGATAAACACTTCCACTGATTCCCCTTCTCCCTGATTTCTAGTATGAAAAATGTATCGTTCATATGTTTCATTTGTCTCTCCAATAGCATATTCATCAAAAGCTTGGATTATTTCGTCTGGGTTTCTTTGTTCTTCGAGTGTTGTGAACTGGAACCCATAATAGACTCTCAATGCGTCACCTCCCAACGTATGAAGCATTGAAGCTGTTTGTTATTGCACCGACTGCTTCACCAAGTACGTAATAATGGCATAGTTCGGCCATTTCAGCTTAAAAAGCTTCCACTTCTCAGATAAATTACCTCAACCATACACAGGGGTAGCAGTGGTCTTATGCCAGCCACTAGTCTGTTTACGTCAGCTATGTCTGAGTCTATCATTTTTTCCCAAACACGTGTGTACAAATCAAGCGAGAAATAATTATTTATCTGTTTTTGTATTTTCTAAATAACTCTTTTGTTCTCTTTCCTTTGAGTACACCGCTGCTATCATGTTGCATGCTTCATTCAGTAAATTTTGTAAGGAAACACAGCCGTATCCATACCGCGGTAGAATAGCAATATACTTAGCTAGATTACTTATCAGTTTAGGCATTGTTCTCAACAACTTATTTGTTATTTTAAAGCATGTCATCTAAAACAAAACAAAAAATGTGTGTGGATACAAATAACACGAAGACAGAAAGTAGATCCATTCGAAGCCATCTTTATTCAGCTTGTTCGTTATGCGCATGACAACACCGCTTAGTATTGATTTACTCCTCTCCTGGAGTTAGGCACACGACCAGTTTTTATCTTACTCCCACAAGTAAGATGTGATCCAAGGTCGGGTCGGGAAAGTGTGGTTTGAAAAGCCAGCGCCCGAGAGGTGAGCACTCTGGCCATTAAAAATTGCCCGGGCAGCCCCGTTGGCATTTCCCTGTAGGGGCGCCTTAGGCAGTAAGCAATAAACTTACTCCTCCCCAAAGAGGGAAAGCGAAGCCTGGGAGGGTGGACCACCTAAAACTGCACAGGACAGACCCATAGACCGACGTAAATCAAGCCCCGAAGGCTAAGACAATACCAGTCTATGGGGTGCAGTATCCATCGGAACAGATACTACACTTTGATCTTAGCCAAAAGGCCAAGAACACCGCTTAGTAGCCCATGTAACACCTTTGGTGTCAAACTGTATGACTATCGAGCACCCCACCCCCTTCTCCCCAAAACAAATAGGGCGTCGTGTTTCAACAGAATAAAATTGTATTTTATTTATGTTAAATAAAGTAGCCTTTTGGCTATGAACAAAGTGTAGTTTCTGTTATGATGCTGCACTTAGTATAGTCTGTACTCGGTCAGTAAAGGAGAAGTCCTTCTAGACTGAGGAAATTTATATTTTTGTTTCAATCTCGAGTGCTCCTTTTCGGGTAGTTGGATTTTCCCCACATTAAAAATCGACCTTGTGTCTAACTCTGCCCTCGTGGGGAGGCAAGTAAATGGGTATAAATAAAGCAACATTAAAAATGCAATTTAATTCTAATTTAACATTTTGGAGAATTCATAAATCTAAAAAATATCAGACTCTTATTAAACAAAAATCTGTTTAAAGAATTTTTATATTGAATTTTTTTTTGAATTTCACTGTTTCTTAATCTTTGTAAAATTAATTGTTGAAAAAATGTTAATAAGTTGTTCAAATAAGTTATCTTCGTTACTTTTGTCAGCAGACACACATAAAAAGAAGTAGAATGCTTAGACGTTAAGCCGCCGATAAAGTGTTTCAATTATTATCGCCGATAAAGTGTCTAAATTATTATCGTTTTTATCGCTGTTTAAAATTGGCCGAGCGGTGTAAGACGTCGGATTTGAGTTGAAAAATACTTGTACTCCGGGGTGTCGAATAGCATGACCGGTAGTGAATAGTCATATCTCTATGCTGATGAGTCCTGATTTAAAAAGGACAAAACGTATACATACATTGATAATAAACAATAACAGATATTTATTATTTGTCGCCCCTCGCAAAAGTAGAGCACTATAGTGGAGTGAGGATGTTAGCTATGGCCCGTGCGATTTTGTGTGTGGTGCTACCTATGCTCGATACAATGGGACACATGGGGATGTCAGGTTTGTGGGTTTTGGGGAGCCCGTATAATGTGGGAATGATGGGGTGATATTCAATATGTGATGCCCATTTTTTGTTGTTCTTGATTAGGTGTTTGAAGGATTTGTTAAAATGTTCTATGTTTTTATCTATAGTTTTTTGGTCAGTTTTAGTGTATGTGTTTTCGTCTGATAATAGAGTAGATATTTTTTTGATATATGAATTTTTGTCCATGATTACTATGCCCCCTCCTTTGTCTGATGGTGATATGATTATGTTACATCGCTCTACACTAATGTACCTGTTAAAAAATGCCTAAACTTACTTCACACACATCTAAAGAAAATCAAAACCGACCTTCCTTTTCCCCCCAACATTTTTATAGAAATAATTAGACTCATCACTGACGTAACATATCTCCAATTTAACGAAGTATTCTACAAACAAAACCTTGGACTTCCCATGGGCAACCCCCTTAGCGGTGTATTAGCCTGCCTCTTTTTAGAATTCTTAGAATCCGGCCCTTTCAAATATAGACTACCCCCTAACATCGAATACTTTAGATACATAGATGATATTTTAATCTTCATCCCCACAGACATACAAATCAATAATCTTAAAGATAGACTCAATACAGTAGAACCCTCCATAAAATTCACCCATGAGACTGAAATAAACGGCTCTATACCCTTCCTAGATACCCTCATAATTAAGTCCAACAACAAACTAGAATTTAAGGTACACCGCAAAAACACTCACAAAAATGACTACATACATTTCTACTCCCACCACCATAGCAAGATCAAAACAAGTATAATTATAGGCTTTTTCTCACGCGCCTTTAGAATATGTAGCCTCCCAACACATAGATGAAGTAATAAAATACATTTTTAATTCCCCCAAAACACTGCAATACCCCACACATTTCATATCAAGTGCCAAGAAAAAAGCCTTCCAAATATTCTCCAGAAACACCACACAAGAAAATCCGACTCCTAACACCTCTCTCATAGACAGAGCCCTTCTCTTACCCACGCATTCCAATAACACATCCATATGCAACACGCTTAACAAACTAGGCATTCCAACAGTACAAACCACATCTCAATCCATAAAACAAACATTAAACACATCAAGACATTTCCAAAAAAAACACATCCCATTCCGGCTTATAAACTGTCCCATGCAATGACTGCCATCAATTTTACGTGGGATAAACACAACGTGAATTAAATAAAAGATTGAATGAACACAAAAGGGACATAAAAAACAATAACCCTCTCAGTGCACTTTTCTCCCATGCACTAGAATATGGTCATGCCTTCAAATTTGAACAAGCCGAAATCACAAAATACACCCACAACAAATCTCGGCGAAGATTATTGGAAACTGCACTCATCACCGCCTTCACCACCATCAAGCAACGAAATGGCTTCTTTAACCTATCACCCTTAATAAGCAAGATCATCCTTACTGAACAAAAACTCTTGCCAGATCATAGATAACATTTATTTTTATCTCTGACATTAATGACACTCTCCCACTTACTCACACCCATCCTCTTTCTCCATGAATCTTTACTTTTTCTAACTCATTCCTTTTTTTTCACTCACATTTTTAACACAGCAAGCCGATGAAACTTTCTCATTTTCCAAATATTTAAAATATTTCATACCCTATCCCAACAAATCTCCCGTCTCCCCCTAAGCCCATTCCCCCTCTCAGCCACTTCTTTCATACCCTCACTCTTCCATACCTCCCATTCTTAAATCCCCTCTTTTTCTCAAAATCCTCTCTAAAACCGTAACTTTCGCCCATCTACGAAAATCACAGGACCCCTTCCTTCTCTACCCACTCTCCATTTCTCTGCATACACACCCACACAAACATTCCAACTTATTTTCCCCTTCAGCCTTGACCGCAGCCACCTATTCAAATACCTCCTTCCTCCCTCTCCTCCACCCCTCCACTCCCTCACTCATTGCCATCCACATTATTCCTGCTCATCCCCCCACCTCTTTCTCTTACTACCAGCCACAGTATCCTTGCTCACCCCCATCTTTCCACTTCTTCCCCTCTCATTTTCATAAACATTCATTTTTCATTCCTCACCAAGCACGGACGTTCTCCCTAATTTCTTCTCCAGTAGTGGCTCCTATTTTCTTCCTTTTTCCCAATATGTCAACCCTATATGTGTTTGTACTTGCATGACATTTTTCTTTATATTATCATCCTGATGAAGTCTTATAAATAAAGACGCAACGTTGAGGTACACATAAAAAACACCCGTTTTTTTGTTTTCCTTTTTCATTTTCCCATTACGTCGGATTACCTTCATCCTTCTCTTTCCATATATATATATATATATATATATATATATATATATATATATATATATATATATATATATATATATAAACACAAAGAAAGAGGCAAAATGCCTTCAAAAACCATGTGTTAGATGCAGATATTTTTATTAAAATCAAAATAAAAAATGTTTTTTCTTTTTTTCATCTTGACTTTTTTATCTAATATTTTGCTTGATATAACAAGCGTCGACAGAGCTTTAGACAAATAAAAGGTATTAACCTTTTTTGTAATAACCTTTCCTGGTATTCTTTATGTTTAAAATTTTGAAAGTGCTTAAAAAAATGAACTTTCCCAAATGTATACCTTCCAGCGATTTAAGTTCAATTTAAAAGAGACATTTACACCATTAGTCCACACAACATCGGACGTCACTTCTAGAAGACCAGGAAGGATTATTACAAAAAAAATAAGGTTAATACTTATTTTTTGTCTAAAGCTCTATCGAGGCTTATTATATCAAGCGAAATATTAGATAAAAAATCAAGATGAAAAAAAAATGTTTTTATTTTCTTATTTTGAATTTAATAAAAAATATCTGCATCTAACACATGTTTTTAAGGCATTTTGCCTCTTTCTTTATGTTTAAAATTTTAAAAATGCTTAAAAAATGAACATTCCCAAATGTATATATATATATATATATATATATATATATATATATATATATATATATATATACTCAGTTTTATCTTACTTAATATTGAGCTACCGTTGTTTTCAAGTTAAGCGGTTTTTGTGGTTAACTCAAAGAGAGTTTTATATATATATATATATATATATATATATATATATACATATATATATATATACATATATATATATACATATATATATATATATATATACATATATATATATATATATATATATATATATATATATATATAAATATACATATATATATATAAATATACATATATATATATATATATATATATAAATATACATATATATATATATAAATATACACATATATATATATATATATATATATAAATATACATATATATATATATATATATATATATATATATATATATATATATATAGCCAAGGACTGAAAACTCTAGACTCGAGTGAGCGGTGGCTGCGTAGTTTGATGTCGTCAAGTGGCCAAATTATGTGCTTATAAAATAAAGGCTCATTGTACGTTGACATATTTCTTCCTCGTTGACATTAGCCGTTCCTTAAAAACTTATCTGGTCAGGAAAAAGCTGAGATTCGGGGAAAACGTTGTTCAAGGAATTCAACTTAATACAAGTGGATAGCAGTGAAGTAGAATTCTACATTTCTTTTTTTAAATAAACATGCAATGTTTAGAAATTAGTATCCCATCTCTTTTTTAAATAAACATGGTATGAGAATAAGTATCTTCTCTCTCTCTCTCTCACACACCATCTTTATCACTCTCATATATATTTTATATTTGCATTCCATCGGCCATGGTGAATTAATCCAAAACCATAATTTTCATTGGTTTTAACAACTTCTTCATTTCTGTACTTCGATGGGTCTTTTTTACATCTCTCATTTTACACACAAAAGTAAATTTTTTTAATTTAATATTCATTCCTATTCCGGATGAGTGTATTTTTTCAATTAGTACGATTTTGTCAATCTTCAGAATATGTTATTGAGTAGCGAAACACATGTCATAACAAGAACACAGGAGGGAAAATACGGTGAAAATCCAAGTTGATTTCTGATAAAAATTCGGCAAACTGAAGTATAAAAAGGCAAAACACTCACTTGGGAAAAAGGTGATCACTTCAGAAAAAAAAATTCTAGCCCCAAATAAAGTTTTCAGACTTGAGAAAACACAGATCAGATTTCTCGAACGATGGCCCCAAAGCTAATATTTACGAAACTAACCTAAATAATTCCTGTTAGTAGATCGAAATTTCTCTATTAGAAGAAAAGACCTCGGAAGCCCCTGAGACAATCAGTAAATTGTGTTAGCTGTTATTTATCATGAATTATTACTCCAAAATCTTAAAGTGTCTAATAAGACTATTTCCATAGCCATTGTTTTGATGCTAAACCATGAGAATGAACAGCTCCGCAGCAAATCGAGAAAAAATATATAAAAACATAAGTATCGGGTAATTAAAGTCTCAAAAACAAATCCCTCCTAATCATTTATTTTTATTTTTAAGTGAAGAAAAAACAAAATTATATTTAATTGGATTTATAACAGGAGTTGGTTTTATTTATCTATTTAAAACTACGAAATCGACCATCAACCCATAGAGATTTTTAGCCACACGAACGAAGGGCGGTAACTGTTATACGGATAAATTAGGATGCAAAATCAACTTTATAAATCCTAACCCTAATACTAAACTCTTCATAAATGTACCCTCTTTCCCTCCCAAAATCCATGTTTAATCCCGATAGAACATAAAAGGAACTCATCTCCACATTTATTGAGTTAAATCGAACCCTAACCCTAAACCCTAACCCTACAGTATCATTACCAATTAGAATGCCACAGTACTAATGATGTTACTATCGATCTCCCCCTCTCTTCATTTTTTTCTTTTTTACTATCTCTTACATTGTTACTCTTTGTCTCTCATTTTTTTTCTTTCTTTCATCCTTGATATGTTTACACTCTTTTTTCATTTCTTTATTTCTGCCTTTCTCTCTTCTATCCAAACAGTTTGTCAACATTTATTACGGACAACCGATACACATCCATTATCACGCTAGTATATTAACCGTACGAATTTATGTACAAACGAAAAGATATGTCGTGAATTACGGCTGTTAATATATTAGCCTGGAAAAGGACGAGC
>OY744519.1:8945930-8953430 GCA_963556195.1 Sepiola atlantica | reverse complement strand
CGTGTTACTTTCTCCTGCAAACCCGGCTACGCAGTCCCATCATCCGGAATTTCGACCTGCATTGGAGGAACTTGGAGGCCGACGATTCAATGCAGAAAAATATGTACGGTAGTGGAAATAGCGAATGGGAGACATGTTTTATCGAAAGATTCGTCCACCGTTGAATATTTCTGTCTGACTGGATACCAGCTTATCGGTCAGCAAAAACTATCGTGTACGCCTAACATTACGTGGAATGGCGAACTTCCGATCTGCACCAAAATGTGTACGCTTTCAAAACGGGAACATATCTTGTCTTACCGAAACAAACAAACATACGAAATAATTCCTTTTGGGGCGCAGGTTGTAAATGGGACAAAATTGTATGAAATATGTGGATTCAATTCCTCGGAGGTTAGAGAACGTGAATGTTTTAACGGGAACCTCAGTGGCAAGTACTGTAAAGACGAAAGGATGAGGATGAATACTAGATATTTTGAATTATTATATAACGGACAGTGGCGCAAGATCTGCACAAGGTCCCATGAAATTTGCACTTTGTTTGGATACAACTCGACAAATTTGATTCATTGTCGGAAATGTTCTGAGCTGGATGTGAATGAATATCTCAGAACATCGCGTATTGTATTACAAAAAGTAATGAGAGCTATAAATATTAGATGTGTGCAATGCTATTGAATGATTTTCTTGGAGACAGATTTTTTTTAATGGTGTCTGTACTTATTTCATTTCACGTTAAGAAAAATTTTTCAATAAAATTGTACTTCAGCAACGTAACTAGACCACGCATTTTTAACAGTGTTGCGAAGTCGGGATGTTTAATGTTCGACCCTGACTCATAGAATTACTAAATATCCGACGCCAAACCCTTATTTTAAAGTCTTCCAATATTTAGACTGTATGATTTCTTGGAGATTAAAAAGTCCGACTTCGCCTCCTAGCATTCTTACGCTTCCGACGCTGACTCCTTCAAAAGTCCCAACTCCCTCCGACTCCAACTCTGCAATCCTGAATTTTAAGAGCTATTATTTCCTCTATGGAATCATCGAATCATGAAAAGGTAAACTCTAATTACAGTAGACATCAAAAGAACGCGTAATTGTAAAACCTTCTTTGTTTATAAAAATACATTTTCTCTTACTTTTTTAATTTTTGACCGACCTGCATAGTTCTAAAATTTGGAAACTGATTGTGAGATTTATTATATCTGAATTTATTATGTTTAATTTTATTTAGTTGAAAATAAAAATGGCGTCGATTTTTATGTGCAGGTGGTCGCTAATTTAAGGCTTGAAAGATAGTAAATAGATGACATACCCTACTACTAACTCTAAATCTGAAGTGGAGATGAGGGATTGCCAGTTGGACTTAGGGTTAGTGGTAAGATAAGTCGTTTTTTTACACTTTTTAAAGGAATGAATAACCACAAACAACAGGGGGTCAATCAGCAATTTTGAATATCGTGTTAAGAAAGAGAGCTTTCGACCGAATTTCATATTGAAATTAAAAAGAAATCTTAAATATTTTCAGAACTTTACAAGTACATATGTCCGTAGAAAATTAAATTTTATTGCGTTTGGTAAGTTATTTTTTTACTATATTCGTTTTTTCGTTGGCTGTTAATTTAAGATTACCGAATCTTTTACTAGTGAAAAGTAGTCACAGATGGACGATGCCATGTTAGAGTTAGTGTTAGGGTTAGGTTTAGGGTTAGTCACAGATGTACGATGCCATGTATGGGTTAGGGTTCGTCACAGATAGTCGACGCCAGGTTATGGTGAAGGTTCGTCACAGATGGTCGATGCCATGTTAGGGTTACTCACAGATGGTCGGTGCCATGTTCTTTGTAATTATAAAAGCTTAAAAATCTCATATATAAAATAATGTTGACCGGATTTTACAAGTAGAACCTAAATAACATTTAACCTGACAAATTCAACTTTGATTCTGGTTAGTCAATTTATTTTTTTAAATACTATACCTTATTTGGCAAGTTGCTAATATTGAAATTTTAACTACCAAGAAATCGAATAAAAAATACAACTGGTTACCTTAACCAAACGCATTAAAATTTAATTATCTACCGACCTGTATACTTTTAATGTGTGCAAACTTGTAAGATTTATTATCTTTGAGTTTATTATCGTTAAATTGCCTTATCGAAAATTAAAAAAAAATGGCGTCGAAAATATCCAACAACGGAGCGAGAGACAGCCATTTTTTTCCGTGCCTCGATAAGTCAATTTAACGATGAGAAATTCAGAGATAATGTGTTTGAAAGTTATTAGTTGTGATTTTTCTCGATTTCTCAGCTGTTAACTATACTGCAAGATTAACAACATATGTCCTTATTGTAGTTGTTTATATTTCACTAACTAATGTAACCGAAAGTGTAAGCATGATAACCAATCGAATGGAAGACACTGTATTAATGTGTATTCATATCGCGCACACAAGACTGCCCCACCACGTACATCTGTTGATAGAAGATGAACTTCGATGTAATAATTACAATTAAGAATTAATAAAACATATTAATCAAATGCTAAAAATATTCGCAGATACGCAGCAAGTATTACAAAGTAACAATTATAAAATCTTTATTTTAAAATAGCGACTTCTCAAATAATTGGATTTCTTAAAGAAACTAATTTTTACACACATATAACCTTTTTTAATCTAGTATTAACGAAATAACATCTGACAACAAACAAATACCAATTAATCTGAATATAAATTGTATGTGTCTTCTTCAAAAGAATGGCCCAAATAATATCTTAAACAGCCTAAAAGAGACAAAAAGAAATACCAAAATCTAAAAATCAAACAAAATTACTAACACATGAATAATCAAATCCCGCATTTTAAAACACCTTAACAAAAAAGAAACATTGTAAAAGTTGTGTTCTTTGAAAATAAATAAAACCTTTGACCTGGGATGACCTCATAACGGTTGAAAGGTCGTTAAACAACAACAACTAACAAAACTAATGTAACTATATACAACGGATGAGATTGTAACTATAATTTGGGTACTGTTTCGGAAAAGGCAACACAAATTTTACAGGCGTGACGTAAGAACAAAGTACTGTTTCGGATAACGTAAACATAGATTTGTTTTAAGTTTCGGATAACATAAACGTAGATTTACAGGCGGAGTTTTAGAAGCCGTTCTTAACATGGAGATGGCCCACTTCGGTAACATTCAGAACGGTATAACTTGCTTCGTCTTTCTCCGTTCATATTCGTAGTACATACGTCACGCTAGCTTCGGAGTTTTCCGTTCGATTTCGTAGATTGCATCACGCCAGTAAATTTTTGGTGGCCTTTTCCGTGACAGTGCCATAATTTTAAAATGTACACCCGGTTCAATTTCCGTTTGCCGACACAGCTCTTTGATTTGTCAGCCTATGTTTGGTCACAACTCATAAAATTGGCGACAAAAACTATTTTAAGACTTAACGAACTTGAAATGTGTGTATACGGATTCAACAAATCAAATATTAATCGTGTTATCCCCTACCCCCACTCACTCTTTCCCCGGTGTCTGTTACTATATTTTACTTTTTGAAAAATAAATTTCTCATTTTAAATAAATGTATCAGTTTTTTCTTATTTCTTTTCTTTCAGGAAAATTTTCATTTTATTTTATATATACTTTTTTAATTTATAAATTATTTTATATATAATTCCATTATTATTGCTTTATTCTCTTATTTTATTCGCTTATTATATTCTGTTATTCTTTAATCTGTTATTCTGATATTCTTTAATGTATTATTCCTTAATTCTATTTTCTGTTCTATTTGGCTTTTTATTCATTTTAATCATTACTTTATTATTTTATAACCTCTGCGCATTGAGCGACAAATCTGACCAAATTTCTCGTCTCAAATATGTAGTAACAGGTAGCATCCAAAATAAACGGTCCTCATCCGATTTCTTATTATTTTATTAGATTTCATATTATTTTATTAGATTTCTTATTGTTTTATTACATTTCATATAATTTTATTAGATTTCTTAATATTTTATTAGATTTTTTATTATGTTATTAGATTTATTATTTTATGCGATTTTTTATTATTTTATTAGATTTCATATTATTTTATTAGATTTCATATTATTTTATTAGATTTAATATTATTTTATTAGATTTCGTATTATTTTATTAGATTTCGTATTATTTTATTAGATTTCTTATTATTTTATTAGATTCAATATTATTTTATTAGATTTTACATCATTTTATTAGATATCTTATTATATTCGGTTTCTTATTATTTTATTAGATTTCTTATTATTTTATTAGATTTCTTATTGCTTTATTAGATTTCATATTATTTTATTAGATTTCATATTATTTTATTAGATTTCTTATGATTTCATATTATTTTATTAGATTTCATATTTTATTAGATTTCATATTTTATTAGATTTCATATTATTTTATTAGATTTCATATTATTTTATTAGATTTCTTTTTATTTATTATATTTCTTTTTTATTTATTAGATTTCTTTTTTATTTTATTAGATTTCTTTTTTATTTTATTAGATTTTTTTATTTTATTAGATTTCTTTATTTTATTAGATTTCTTATTATTTTATTAGATTTCTCATTATTTTATTAGATTTCTTTTTCTTTTATTAGATTCATTATTTCATTAGATTTCTTTTTATTTTATTAGATTTCTTATTATTTTAGAAGATTTCTTATTATTTTATTCGATTTCTTTGTATTTTATTAGATTTCTTATTGTGGTATCAGATTTCTTATTATTTTATTAGATTTCTTTTTATTTTATTAGATTTCTTTTTTTATTATTATATTTCTTATTGTGGGATCAGATTTCTTATTATTTTATTCGATTTCTTTGTATTTTATTAGATTTCTTATTGTGGTATCAGATTTCTTATTATTTTAGAAGATTTCTTATTATTTTAGAAGATTTCTTATTATTTTAGAGGATTTCTTATTGTTTTATTAGATTTCTTATTATTTTATTAGATTTCTTATTGTGGTATCAGATTTCTTATTATTTTAGAAGATTTCTTATTATTTTAGAAGATTTCTTATTATTTTAGAGGATTTCTTATTGTTTTATTAGATTTCTTATTATTTTATTAGATTTCTTATTGTGGTATCAGATTTCTTATTATTTTAGAAGATTTCTTATTATTTTAGAAGATTTCTTATTATTTTTGAGGATTTCTTATTGTTTTATTAGATTTCTTATTATTTTATTAGATTTCTTATTATTTTAGAAGATTTCTTATTTTAGAAGATAGCTTATTATTTTATTAGATTTCTTATTATTTTATTAGATTGCTTATTGTTTTATTAGATTTCTTTGTATTTTATTAGATTTCTTATTATTTTATTAGATTTCTTATTATTTTATTAGATTTCTTATTATTTTAGAAGATTTCTTATTTTAGAAGATTTCTTATTATTTTAGAAGATTTCTTATTATTTTATTCGATTTCTTATTATTTTGTTCGATTTCTTTGTATTTTATTAGATTTCATATTGTGGTATCAGATTTCTTTTGTATTTTATTAGATTTCTTATTGTGGTATCAGATTTCTTATTATTTTATTCGATTTCTTTGTATTTTATTATATTTCTTATTGTGGTATCAGATTTCTTAGTATTTTATTAGATTTCTTATTGTTTTATTAGATTTCCTATTGTTTTATTAGATTTCTTATTATTTTAGAAGATTTCTTATTATTTTAGAAGATTTCTTATTATTTTAGAAGATTTCTTTGTATTTTAGAAGATTTCTTTGTATTTTAGAAGATTTCTTTGTATTTTATTAGATTTCTTATTGTTTTATTAGATTCCTTATTATTTATTAGATTTCTTATTATTTATTAGATTTCTTATTATTTTTGAAGATTTCTTATTATTTTATTAGATTTCTTTTTATTTATTAAATTTCTTTTTATTTTATTAGATTTCTTTTCATTTATTAGATTTCTTTTTATTTATTAGATTTCTTTTTATTTTATTAGATGTCTTATTATCTTATTAGATTTCTTATTATTTTATTAGATTTCTTATTATTTTATTAGATTTCTTATTATTTTATTAGATTTCTTATTATCTTATTAAATTTCTTATTATTTTATTAGATATCTTATTATTTTAGATTTCTTATTATTTTAGATTTCTTATTATTTTATTAGATTTCTTATTTTATTAGATTTCTTATTATTTCATTAGATTTCTTATTTTATTATTAGATTGATTTTTTTATTAGATTTCTTATTAGTTTATTAGATTTCTTATTGTTTTATTAGAGTTCATATTATCTTATTAGATTTCTTATTATTTTATTAGATTTCTTATTATTTTATTAGATTTCTTATTTTATTAGATTTCTTATTATTTCATTAGATTTCTTATTTTATTATTAAATTTATTTTATTATTAGATTTCTTATTATTTTATTAGATTTCTTATTGTTTTATTAGATTTCCTATTTCATTATTAGATTTCTTATTATGTTATTCGATTTCTTATTATGTTATTAGATTTCTTATTTTATTAGATTTCGTATCATTGTATTAGATTTCTTTTTATTCTATTTTATTTCCTATTATCTTATTAGATTTCTTATTGTTTCATTCTTGAAATATTAATTTACTCTATTATAATTTTATTTTATAATTATTTTATTCGATTTTTTATTTTAATCATTACTTTATTTCATTATTATTATTTTATTATTAGTTTTGGTATGCTTTATTGTTTAATAATTATACTGTTTTATTATTTTTTTATTATTTTTTGTTTTAATTCTATTATTATTTTTTAATAGGGTTATTTCGCGTTAAATTTATAGAGTTTTTTGTTTTGTTTTACTTTTTACTGACAACTTTTTCAGGTTGCGTATATGTAATCGCCTAAAAAGGTAGAATCTTATCTTGGGGAGGTGTAGCATAGGGTGCAGGGCTCAACTAATTCCATATATTTTATCATTTTATAACCTCTGCGCATTGAGCGACAAACCTGACCAAATTTCTTGTCTAAAAAATGTGGTAACAGGTAGCATCGAAAATCCTTCTTTTGTCTAGGAGCGAAGTGTATAGAAAATGGACGAACTCTATCAATCGCTAAAGTTACAAGGCAAGCATATATTTCAAACATCGTAAATGGCGGCTGCTGATTCTGCTATCATCGACGTTTGTAGTACTATTGCTACAAGTACAGTATCTGTTCCGATACATTTCATCTTTTCTGCCCTCGATTGGTGAAGCAGAACTCCTTCTAGACTGAGTCTATTTTTGTTTTTGTTTCAATCCAGAATGCCTTTTTTGAGGGAGGTGGAATTTTCTCAACATTAAATCCCAGCCTTCTGTCTCGTGGAAAGGCTGGTAAATAAGGACTCTTATTCACCCTACTCCCACTTCTTATAAAATCGAAAATTACAATACCATCCGGTCGCTTTCCTTTCAATCAGCATGGGTTACATTTTGGAAGTGGAAACCG